>CM026566.1:21053485-21616792 GCA_015143295.1 Tetracentron sinense
CTGAATCATTTCCTTCTTTTTCCCCTTTTCTTTCTTGTGATCTCTGAATCATTTCTCCCAAAAATACCTCAATTTAGAAAGGTCTGGATATCAGATTTAGGCTAGATTGAGGTTGCAGTAAACCCCATTTCTTCAAAAATCAAAACACCCCTCTACACCCTTGAACCTTGGACGGTTGGAGTTACCCAACTTAGTCCCACATCCGCTAGTTATGTCTAGTCTTTCCTCTACTTAAGACTCCTACCTCTTACCTTAACTCAGGTCTTTTGATGAGATGTGTTTGGTCCTGTCTTTTGTATAGTGTGTGGTTAATCTAGTGTGTGAGTTGTTTACCCCTAACACAAAATTGTGAAAGAGCACATAATGTGAAGCCGCTTATGTCAGCACAGTAACTGCCCCATCCTTATTAGTTTCCCAAGGGCCCATCAAGGAGACTTCCCCTTGTAAAACTTGTTTATCTATTGAAAATTACGATGCTTCCGGAGCTTGGTTGACGATATAAATCAACAGCCTCAAATATGCCTTTCAAAGCAGGGGTAAGTTTTTGGAAATAACATATAGAAGAGTATTTCTATCAATTAAGTTTTTTCGTAAATTCCTTAAATTACCTTATCAGGCATAGTTTTGGTTGCTTGATGTTATCGCTAAACGACCCATATAAAGTGTACAAAGTTACTCTCTTATAATGTTCCATACGTGTGTGCTATGGATTCACTACAAATATAGGCATTTTAAAAAACCGAACGGTTTTTAGCGGGGGTTCCAATATCAGAGCAGGCTTGTTTGTAATACGGTTTTTATGACCGCACAGAAGCTATTTGTCGGTCTTTTCAAAACGGCGGTTTTAATTAATAACCCCATCAAATATTGTTTGCAACGGAGGTGTTATAAACCGTCGTTATATAGTGTTGTAACCGGTTATGACAAACCCCGTTTCAGAGTTCCCTCCCCCCTTTTTGCTCCTGCTTCAGTCAATGGCTGTTTAAAATAACCTCGTGATTATGGCCAATATAGAGGCGATTCAGCTAAATCCGCCTTGGTACCTATATATTAGTGGAAGTTTTAAATTTGTGCCACAATCGGTGCGTGTTGGGGGTTATAAGTGGCCGGGCCCAGTAATGTTTCCCGGTCATCCTGTCTCCTTCGAATGTGCTCCGCCCTCTCTGCCTTTGCTCCTCCCGCTCAGTGAACCCTACGACCCTCCGATCTTTGGCGCCACCACCCTCCACGGGTAGTCTCCCTCCCTCATGAAGCCTCCGCGGCCCCTTCCGTGTGCACCACCAACAGGCCCTACTCCATCCCTCTTAGGACCGTCGACCTCCCTTCCATGGGCAGCACTCTCTCTCTTCTCTCGTTAATTCTCCTCTCTCTCTCTCCTCTGAATCTCCTCTTTCATCTAGCGTCTCGTCGATCACAGCTCACGGCCCTTATGGGTCGTGTTCGCCCCATGGTTCCCACCACCCACAACATCCCCCCTCCCCCAGATCACCCCTCCTAATGCTCTCCCTTCTCTCTCTTAGAATTCTCTCTCGCGCCTCTCTTGTAAACCTCTAATTCATTATATTTAATTCTTTTTATGATTAGGACATTATTTTTTGAATTCCATAGGTGTTAGGAAATATTTTCATCAGGTTTTAGATTAGGGTTTTATATTTCTATCATTGTTGAATTTGGTGTTCGGAGAATGCTTTTCTTGATATTTTATTCTTAATAATTTCTCTCTTTTCTACTATTTATTACATGTCTACATAAAACTCTTGGGTTCTTGGTTAATCTTGATGTGAAAATCCTTGTTTGTGGGGATTTCACTTTCTTGCCCTGGTGAAAGATGAAAAGTCTTAAGTATGAGTTTTATGATATATTTTCTTAAAATTTGAAAATATTACTTGTATTGCTTGTTTATCCTTGGTAGATTTGAGGATTGAGCTTTTAACTTTGGAATGTATTACTTGTTTATCCCTTCAATCAATTGAAATGGTGAAAATAAATGATCAATAGACTTTGTTTCCTGAGTAGTTCGTAACTTTTCCAACCATCCTCATATGGTTACAACCCTCCAATCAACTGGCAAGGAACATGACTTAATTTGGTTATGCACATTGCAAATTCCATCCCATATTTTCCCTAGAGAGTGGGATCAATAAAATAATCTGATTAAATCCTAATTTTGAAAATTTTCCTTGTGGGATTTTATGATGTCTGGAGTTATAAAATGCATGCAAAGTATATATTCTTGTGTTAGTATTGTTCCATTTTTGCAATGGGGGATCGATCGCCCAAGATGGGCAATCAATCGCCAGTAGTGGTGATCGATCGCCCTCTTGGGCAATCAATCGGTAGAAGTGAGATTTTTTTGGTTTTTTCTATTTTTCTGAGTTTTCCCTTACACAAAGTAACTTTGTATTAGGGTATGAGAACCAAGGGTTCGTAGAACTGAAGCCAAACTATTTCTTTGAGAGGGAGATATTGTTTGAGAGGCGAGACGTTGTTTCTCTTTGCTTTGATTATTAGTGAAGAAGGTACTCTCTCCGTGGATGTATCCCAGTTGGGTGAACCACGTATATATTGTGTTCTTGTGTGTGTTTCTGTTTGCTTTCTTTAGGTACCTTTTCACCACAAATTGGTATCAGAGCTAGGTTTGATTCGAAGCAATGGCATCGAAAAGTTTCAGTGCCAAGTTTGATATTGCGAGATTCGATGAGAAGGGCAACTTCAGATTATGGTAGAGTCGGATGAAAGATCTATTGATTCAACAAGGTTTACACAAAACCTTAAAAGGTAAAGAAAAAAAAACTGGCATCAATATCCGATGAAGATTGGGAAGATCTGGAATTGAAGGTGGTGAGCACCATTAGGTTAAGCTTATCTGATGACATTCTCTATCACGTGTTCAATGAGGATTCAAGAACGAAGCTTTGGATGAAACTTGAGAACCTATATATGACAAAATCATTGTCAAAGAGGCTATTCCTAAAGCAGAAACTTCAATCTACCAAGATGAATGAAGGTGGGGATCTCACAGAGCACATCAATACTCTCAACAGAATAGTCAATGACCTAGCAAGCATTGAAGAGAAGGTCAGCGATGAAGATCATGCCCTACAACTTCTCTTTTCACTTCCGTCCTCTTATGAGCATCTCGTTACAACCCTACTCTATGGGAATGATTCTATAGAGTTAGAAGACATTATAGCAACCCTACTCTCAAATGATTTGAGAAAGAAAAGTCAGGAAGAAGAACATACTCAGGCTGAGGGTTTGCTTGTAAGAGGAAGAGGCAAAGAAAGGGAAAAGAAGAAAGAACAAAGAAGAGGAAGGTCAAAACAAAAGTCTAGAAGGACTTGGCCTCAATGTCACAATTGCAAGAAATATGGTCACATTAAGAAAGACTGCAGAATCCTAAAGGATGAACAAGAAAAGAAACCGAAAAGGGAGAAAGGGAAAGCCTCAGACCAAGCTAATGCAGCTTCGGAAGAAAGTAGCGACGGCGACACCTTTTGCATCCTTACAAGTAAGGAAACCTACTTTGACTCTTGGATTTTAGATTCCGCGTGTTCATATCATATGTGTTCAAATAGAAATTAGTTTGATGTATATAATACCTATGATGGGGGTGTAGTTTTGATATGGAATGATGCAGTTTGTAAGACAGTAGGGATAGGTACTGTCAAAATAAAGATGTTTGATGGTGTTTTTCGAACCCTAACTGATGTTAGGCATGTGCCGGACCTGAAAAAAGAATTTGATTACTTTGGGTACAATGGAAGCCGCTGGGTGTAAATACATAGCTTCAGGTGGAGCTCTAAAGGTAATCAAGGGAGCCCTTGTTATCCTGAAGGGTATAACGACTGGAACCCTATACAAGATGATAGGAAATACCGTAGCAGATGGAGCCGCGATTGGTCTATCAGAAGGGGATGATGAGACCAAACTATAGCACAGGAGAGTGGGTCATATGAGCGAGAGGGCCTTAATGGAGCTTTATAGTAGAAATCTCTTAAAAGGCATCAAAACCTGTAAGCTACAGTCTTGTGAGCACTGTGTATTCGGGAAGCAATCAAGAGTGAGGTTTAACACTCTTCACACCGTAGTGAAGGAATTTTGGATTATGTTCATTCAAATGTGTGGGGGCCGAACCCTGTGAAGTCACTGTTGAGATCTCTATATTATGTGACATTTATAGATGATTTCTCAAGAAAATTTTAGGGTTACTTCATGAAGAAAAAGTCTGATATTTTTGATATTTTCAGGCAGTGGAAAGCCAGGGTTGAAAAGCAGACATGAAAACAGGTGAAGTTTTTGAGGTCAGAAAATGGAGGAGAATATACATCTACAGAATTCACTAAATTTTGTGAAGATGTGGGTATTGCTCGAAACTTCACTACACCCAAAACTCCACAACAAAATGGAGTGGCAGAGAGAATGAACAGAACACTCCTAGAGAAAGCTCGGAGTATGAGGATCAGTACTGGATTGAAGAAAGACTTCTGGGCAGAAGCAATCAGCACGACAAGTTTTCTGATAAACAGATCACCATCTAAAGTTTTAGATCTGAGGACACCAGAAGAGGTTTGGTCAGGTAAACCATATGATTATTCTATGATAAAATTTTTGGTTATTCAGCATATGCACATATGCATGGTGATTTGAGGAGTAAGCTTGATGCAAAATCAAAGAAGTATATTTTTCTGGATTTCCAGAAAGGAGTTAAAGGCTATAGGTTATGGGAGCCCGAAACAAGGAAGATTGTTGTGAGCAGGGATGTAGTATTTGATGAGACTGCCATGATGAAAAAGGAGGAGCATTGTGATGATGCAATGGTAGTATTGAGCATTCAGTTCAGGTGGAGTTGGATAAATCTGAATCAGATGAAAGTGATGAAGAACCACCTAAGGTCGAGAGAGTCGACCAACAGCCACAGCCATGGAGATCACAACAGGTTCGAAAAGCACCGAGAAGATATAATGAGTACTCAGACATGAAACAAAATTTTCTAATGCCCTTAGAATGAAACAAATTTAGAATCTTTATCGATTGAATAATCTCTGGACAAAGTTTTTCAAGGAAAAGTGTCAGTTTAATCATATTTGGCAGGCTACTTATACCCCTAGTGCTTCAAAAACTTGGAAAAAAAGTAGTCAATTATGTAAAGATGTGCTTTATAAATCTACTGCGTTAATTGGAAAAGGCACAAAAATAAATTTCTGGTTGGACTGTTGGTTTGGGGATGTTCCTCTTATAGATCTTGCTTTATCTCCGCCTCAATATTTTTCTTTTATTTCAGATATGCTTGATTCTAATGGGGTTTGGGATTTCTCTCTTGTTGATGACTATATTCCTAATCAATTGAAGATTGATATAATCTTTGCAGGTTATTTTACTTCAGTTTCTGATGATACTTTCATTTGGAATCCCAGTCCTAATGGTAAGTTTTCAGTTAAATCTGCTTGGGATTCCATCCGCATTACTAAAGATCGAAAAGAATGGTGTTTTAATATTTGGAATTCTAATATCCCAAAAAAATTCAAATCTTTGGTTGGAAGGTAATGTATGGTGCTATTTCGATAGACACTATGATTCAATCTACAGGAATTCCTTTTGTAAGTTGTTGCACCTGTTGGAATTCGGGACATATTGAATCGGTGTCTCACCTTCTTTATCGAAGTGATATTGCTACTAATATTTGGAGTTTTTTTGCTAGAATCTGTTCCATTGTTTTGCAGCCTAGTGATTCAATTCAATGCCTTTTAAGGAGATGGTTCAGAACTTATGAGCGGAAACACAATGTTCTTTTTAATATTCTCCCTCTGATTATCATATGGGAAATTTGGAAGGAGAGATGCTTGAGAAGATTCAAGAATGTTCGGAAACCTCCAGATATTATAATTGCTAGAATCAAAACTTGGCTTTTGGAGTTGGGCAAATTACCTTCTAATCAAAGACTGGATCTCTCTCTTTTCAGCAATGAGTCTCCTCCTCCTCAAGCCAGAAATTCTATCTCTATTATTAAATGGATTCGACCTCTTCAAGGGACAATGAAGCTAAATGTTGATGGAGCTTCTAGAGGTAATCCTGGATTAGCCAGTGGAGGAGGTATCATTCGTAATCATCATGGTGATATGTTAGCTTGTTTTTTTTCTTTTTATGATCATTGCACAAGCTATGTTGCTGAAACTAGAGCTCTACTGGATGGCATTTTGCTTTGTCTTTCCATGGGCTATTCTCAGATTGAGGTAGAATCTGACTCTAAAACTCTTGTAGAAGCATGAAATGACAATTGCCAACACCATTGGAGTTTTTGGTATTGGAACCAAAAAATTACAAAAGTCAACCATATATGCTCGTCTTTTACTCATATTTTCAGAGAAGCAAACCAGGTTGCTGATTTTTTGGCTAATTATGGTTGTGATATTCGGAGCTCAGGATTGATCCAGACTATACAGGATGGCCCTACTCGCCTTAGGACCCTTATTTTTCTGGATAAAGTGGGTATTGGCAATGTAAGAGTATCTTGAGGTGCTTTGTGTTGGTTTTGGTTTTTTCTTACTTTTGTATGGTTTTTTTTTAGGGGTAAGGTTTTATGTCCTCCCCTCTTTTTTTGAGTCTTGGTAGGGGTAAGGTTTTATGTCCCCCCCTTTTTTTTTATCCTTGTAGGGGTAAGGTTTTATGTCCCACAAATTATTTTTCTTATCTAATAAGCAGGTAGGGGTCTGCCAAACCCCCTACTCCCTCTGAGTGGCTTTTCTAAAAAAAAAAAAAGTACTCAGACATGGTAGCTTTGGCTCTCATGACTTAGAATAGGGAGTCATCCAGCTTCATGGAAGCGGTGTCAAATAGTGATTATAGAAAGTGGGAGAAGGCTATGGATGAGGAGATGGAATCACTACACAAGAACCATACTTGGGATCTTGTAGAAATGCCTCAGGGAAAGAAAGTCATTGGCTGCAAGTGGATTTTAAGAAAGAAGGAACCTACCACTGAAAGCAACGAAGTAAAGTTCAAGGCAAGACTGGTTGCAAAGGGTTTTACACAAAGAGAAGGAATAGATTTCAATGAAATCTTTTCACCAGTTGTAAAGCATACCTCTATCAGAATAATGTTGTCGATAGTAGCTATGCAAGACCTGGAGCTTGAACAGATGGATGTGAAGACAGCCTTCCTGCACGGAGAGCTAGATGAAGAGATATACATGCGACAATTAGAGAGATTTCAGATGAGGGGAAAAGCAGACCGGGTCTGCAAACTGAAGATGTCTCTGTATGGTCAGAAGCAGTCACCCAGGCAATGATACAAGTGATTTGACTCATTAATGCTAAAGATTGGGTATTCCAAAAGTGAGTATGACCACTGTCTCTATTTCAGAAAACTTACAGATAATTCTTTCATATACTTAACACTCTATGTGGATGACATGTTAATTACTGTCAAAAGCATGTCAGAAGTAAAGATATTAAAGAAGCAACTTGGTAGTGAGTTTGAGATGAAAGACCTAAGTGCAACAAAGGTTTCTAGGCATGAAAATTCGAAGAGATAGGAAATTGGGAAGACTATCTCTATCCCAAGGGAATTACATAAGGAGGGTCCTTGCACGGTTCAATATGCAAGATGAAAAATCGTTGAGTACTCCATTGGCGGCACATTTCAGGTTATCATCTCAGTTATGTCCATTGACAGATGAAGAGAAGGAAGAGATGACTGAATTTTCGTATACAAGTGTCGTGGGCAGCTTGAGCTGACATCTCACAAGGTGTTAGTGTTGTTAGTAAGTATATGGTAAATCCTGAAAAAGAGCACTGGCAAGCAGTGAATTGGAATCTGAGGTACTTGAAGGGTACCATTGATGTCGGAATTTTGTTTAACAAAAGTGATAAATGTGAGGTAGTTGGGTATGTTGATTTCGATTATGCTGGGGACTTGGACAAGAGGAGGTCTACTACAGGGTATTTGTTTACACTGGGTGGAGGACCAATTTGTTGGATATCTATGTTATAGCCTACTACAGCATTGTCAACGATCAAGGTTGAATACATGGCAGCTTCAGAAGCAACCAAGGAAGCTATATGGTTGAGAAGTCTGGTTGGTGAACTGGGAGTAAAGTAGGAGAAGAAGATTCTTCACCATGATAGTCATAGTGCTATACATTTGGCGAAGAATCAAGTTTACCATTCAAGAATGAAGCACAATGATGTGTGTTTCCATTTTATAAGAGATGCAATATCTGAGAAGGAGACTTTATTAGAGAAGATTCACACAAGTGAGAACCCTTCAGATATGATGACAAAGCCGGTCACTATATCAAAGTTTAAGCATTGCTTGAACTTGGATAATATTCGATGAGATAGATGGAAGACCACACCCTTGAGGGAGGGTGTGAAGGCATCTTTGAAGATGCAATTATCCTTCACCCGAGGTAGAGCAGAATTGAAGCCAAGGTGGAGAGTGTTAGTATTGTTCCATTTCTGCAATGGGGGATCGATCGCTGGTAGTGGTGATTGATTGCCCTCTTGGGTAATCGATTGCCAGAAGCGGGATTTTTTTTGGTTTTTTCCATTTTTCCAAGTTTTTCCTTATATAAAGTAACTTTGTATTAGGGTTTGAGAACCAAGGGTTCGTAGAACTGAAGCCAAAATATTTCTTTGAGAGGGAGATATTGTTTGAGAGGCGAGACGCTGTTTCTCTTTGCTTTGATTATTAGTGAAGAAGGTACTCTCTCTGTGGATGTAGAGCAGTTGGGTGAACCACATATATCTTGTGTTCTTGTGTGTGTTTTTGTTTGCATTTTTTAGGTATCTTTTCACCACATCCTGATGTATCATAAACTAGGAAACCTAATAGTATTTACTTAAGAAAAATTGATTTCAGGAATTGGGTTTACAAGAGAGGAATGGATTATAGTTTCTTTAAGGGGTTTTGTTATGCTCACATTTCAAATAGTTTTAGGGTTTTTTGTCTGATTGGCTTCAGAGCAGTAGTTGCATATGTTGACTGTATTGGTCATTGAAAAAATATATCCTATTTGCTCTTCTGTTTTAGTTATGATTGTTGGGTTGTCTTAGGAAATTGGTTTTGATTTGGATTGTCTTCTATATCATGGTGATTTTGTATATGTTTGCATAATTAGTTGAATTGTAGTACTAGCTTAACCAGAACTATATTGTAACTAATTTCGAGGAGAATGAAGAATCCTGAATTTAGATGAGATCTTCTCTAGTTTTAATCACTAGAATCTTGTAGGTTGAGGCTTTGCCATTGTTAAAATATTGTAGCATTTATTTGAACTTGTTAGGGTTTTGTGAATTCCACCTGGATGGAGTCTAGATTTTAGCCAACATTTCAGAATTATTTATCAAATTTCGTATGAACCAAATTCATGTCCATTTCTTACGCGAAAGTAACAGTCATTCTGCGTTAATCTCGATCAAAGTTAGTGTTTCTGGATGAGACATTGAAGCCTCGTGCTTGTGTTTTGCAAATACACTGTTATGTGAAAACCTTTTGCAAATTAACTCATGGTTTTCCAACAGTTAGACAAATACCCCCAAACCTTACTTCTGTTAGACTTTGGCTTGAAATTGTTACTTAAGTGATTATTATGCCCTCAATAGATTTCATAACCTCACAAAGTTCCTTTAACTACTCTTGAACCATGGTTAATAAGTTTTGACCCCTATACTTAATTTGAGTCCGTTTAACTCTTAACTATGATTAAGTTTCAATAACCCTTAGGGCTAAAGTATCTAACCTTAGTTTTTAGGAAAAAAAATTAAAAAATAACGTGTCCCCTTTTAACTTCCTTTAAATGTGCTTAAGAATCACTAACCTTTGGGTGCATCTTACCATGGTTTTTAGAAAAAATATTGAAATATTAATGTGTGTTCCCTTTTAACTCCCTTTAATTGTCGTTAAGTTTCACTAACCTTAGGGTTAAAGCATATAACCATGGCTTTTAGAAAAAAATATTTAAAAATTAACATGTCCCCTTTTAACTCCCTTTAATTGTCATTAAAATTCACTAATCCTCAGGGTTAAAGCATCTCAGCATGGTTTTTAGAAAAAGTATTAAAAAATTAATGTGTCCCCTTTTAACTCCCTTCAATTGTAGTTAAGATTTACTAATCCTTAGGGTTAAAGCATCTAACCTTGGTTTTTAGAAAAATTATCAAAAAATTAGCGTGTCCCCTTTTTACTCCCTTTAATTGTGGCTAAGATTTACTAATCCCTAGGGTTAAAGCAGCTAACCTTGTTTTTTAGAAAAAAAATTAATGTGTCCGCTTTTAACTCTTTTTAACTATGATTAAGATTCACTAATGCATCTAACCTTGGTTTTTAGATGTTTTTTTTTAAACTTAACATGTTTCCTTTTAACACACTTTAACTATGGTTAAGATTCAATAAACCTTAAGGTTAAAGCATCTAACCTTGGTTTTTAGAAACAAAAGATTAATGATAGGGGTTAAAACTTCCTAACCATGGTTCAAGAGCAGTAAAAGGGACTTTGTGAGGTTATGAAATCTGTTAACGACATGAATTACAGCGCCTAACATTTAGGCTCCGTTCTATTGGAACTTTTAAAAGTCCAGAACATTAATACTTTTGAAGAAGAGGCAAGAGTTTGGGACAAGAGGGGAGAGGGTTTCTAACCCTCTTACATGATAGTATCTTAGATTTATTGGGTTCAATTTAATTAGAAGTTCTACATATATGGAACTTAAAAAATCCAAAATTTGTATTGGAACTTGAAAGTTCCATAGTTGTAGAACTTTTGCACTCTATGGAATAATATAGGTTTAAACATTAAGTAAAATTAGGCATAAAACAATGAAAGTTCTAGACTTTAAAAGTTCTACCAATGGAACGGAGCCTTAAAGTTGAGCCAAATAGTGAGCATATCAATTGCTGCACTACTACTCATGATAATGAATCTTAAACCATCCACAAGAGGGATATACGCTACCACCATGAATTTCTCAAAGCCCATGTTTCTTTCATTATTCGCTATGTTTTTAAGTTCATACACATGCATGCATTGAACCTTAGATCTCCCGTTCAAGAATCATTGTGTGACTAGTGCATTTCTTGTATCACCTATTTGGACGGATTAGTCTCTTATGAGACTAAATGCAGGTTAACAACTTTTCAGTCTTGTTTGTGATAAAGTGTATTTGTCTGTACATGATTCTTGAATTGTCCGGTTGGATAGTTTGAGAATGCATAATCTCCAGTATAGTCAGTTGCTCATGGTTTGTCCAGATTGAGGAAAATTTTGTCAGTCGTTTCTTTTATTTTCTAGGTACATATTTAGATAATGTGGCATGTTTGTCCCTAGTCTAAGTCGTGTACTTAGAGAACCATAGGGAATTGCTACCGAAATTTTCTTGAAATTGAACAAAGCACCTGAGCTATTGACTTTTGGGGATTATGCATTCCTGAATGGGATAGGGACATCCAACCCTTTAGAAGAGTAGTTGATGACGATAGGAAGCATGCATGCATACATATTATAATTAACTGATGATTTCAAACTTTTGCTATTTCTCAGAATAGTTAACGAAGAAGGACTTTGAAATCTAATCTCATTCGTCATGGATAGGACTTGGATTGAAATGTCAATGTACTTTTTGTTCATAATTTTTTAAGACGTACTGAATGATAAAGTGTTAGTATCTAAGCAATTGTGAGTGTATTTTTTTTTATTAAATAGGATTGCAAAGGAAAATATAATAGGTGTGAAGGAGTTCATAGAGTTTGGGATAGCTTCTGGAGCGACCAATAACAACGGTGGTATAAAGTATCCGTGTTCCAAATGCAATAATGTCGTTTATCAAGATATAGTTACAACGTACGACCATATGATCTATGATGAATTCAACTTGAATTGTAAAATTTGGTTTCATCATGGGGAGGACATATTACAACACAAACCAGTTGCCCAAGTGTCTCAAAATCCTGATGTGCACAATAGACAGAGTGAGATTGAAGATATGGTGCACGATGTGTTCAGGGTCCTAAACCAAGATGAGGGTACCAGTAGCCAGGATCCCAATCCTGAGTTTGGTAGATTTTTTGAATTGATAAGGGATGCAGGGCAAGCTTTGTATCCAGCATATAAGAATCACATGGAGTTGTCTTTCATTGCAAGATTATATCACATTAAGTGTTTTAGTGGATGGAGCAATAAGTCATTCATCATGTTGCTTGAGTTGTTGAGAGAGGTACTCCTCAAGGGTTCAACATTACCAGATACTTATTTTCAGACAAAAAAGGTGATGTCAGACTTGGGGCTTAACTATGATAAAATCGATGCATGTCCCAATGATTGCATGTTTTACTGGAGAGAGTTTGCAAACAAGCAAGCATGTGACATTTGTAGTGAATCAAGATGGAAGAAAGGGGATGCTCAAGCGGAACGCAAGAAGAAAACTTCGACGAAGATTTTATGTAACTTTCCGTTGAAACCCAAGTTACAAAGGTTGTTCATGTCGTCCAAGACTGCTTCTAAAATGAGATGACATGATGAGGGTTGAACTAAGGACGAGAGGTTAAGGCATCCTGCAAACTCACCAGCTTGGGAAAATTTGGATAAAAAGTATTCTTCATTCGGTTCAAATAATCGCAATGTCAGGCTTGAGTTGGTGAGTGATGGCTTCAACCCATTTAGGACTGTTGCCCAGATATGAACCCTAGAGGGGGGGGGGGGGGTGAATAGGGTCAATGGCAGAATTAAGCTTTGTTTTCCCTTTTAATGCGGAATTTAAAAATCAAGGAAAAATGCAGCTAACAGATGATATAGAAATCTACAAGCAAGATAATCTAAAATATAGAAGAGAGAAGAAGGAAGTGCAAACTCAGTTTGTTAACGAGGTTCGACAATCTCTAGTCCCCGCCTCTACAAACTGCAAGAGGTTCCACTACGATCCATGATCATACAAGCTTCTTCATAGGTGAAGCTTAACACCTTTATAATCTCTCTTATAGTCGAGATGCAACCTTACAATCCCTCTTCTGGTTAGGATGGAACCTATCACCGTCAAAGCATAACTCTCTCTGACAAAATCGAAGCAGCAGCTTCACTGCAAGAACACGCAGGTTCTTGACTAAATAAAATTAAGGTTTTGAATTTGCAATCCGAAATAAATAACTCTTTTTGAGTTATATTTAAATGGAATAACCAACTCTAAGAAATCTCTTAAGAAAATGATTTGGATTCAGCTCAAAGAGAAAAACAGAGTATTGTTTCTCAAGATTGGGATTTTTGGTTCAAGTGAAAGATTGATCAATATAACAATGTAATATCAGCTTGTTGTTTCTTGGATCTTATTTTTTTATGATTCAAAGATCATCTCTATTTATAGTATTATGATATTTATTAGCATTGATGAGCATTAAATGAAAAATCACCCGTTATTAGTATAGCCGTTGAGCTTTAAAGACGAGTATTAGAATTTTTCTGGGTTATCCAGTCGATTAGAAGGATCCTTTGATCGGCTGGATGGTCACCAGATTGGCTGGATCAGTTATCTGATCGAATGGATCATAAAAATAGATTTTTATGAATTTTGTTCTATCCAGTTGATTACAAGGGTCTTCCGATCAACTGGATGAACCACCTGATTGACTGGATGGTCCACTTGATCGACAGGATAGACCAAAAACCATTCAGATTTTAGTTTTCTTAAACTTTAATGATTTGCACGATTTCCAAAGTCTTTTAATATATTAAGTAAACATGATTAATATCTCATAATGATCTTTTGAGTGATCTAAAATGGATTTACAATGAGTTTCTACTTGATTAGTACATGCAGACAAATTTTGGAAAAATTTGTTCTATCTAGTCGATCACAGGACTTGCCTGATCGACTGGATGGTCTGCCTGATCGGCTAGATGGCTAGTCTGATTGACTGGATAGACCGTTTTATTTGCAAAATTCATTTTTCAAAACCTTTAAGATGAGATTTGATTCCAAGGTTTTGTATTTAATTTTTATGAGAAAGATGATCATGTTTAAAGGTCCTTAATTATATTTTTAGATTTGTTTGAAGGACCTATAGTCAATCTAAGGTATTTTGGGCTTTTCACCAGATCACCACTAGAGGATTTTTACAGTTAATCCTAGACATACCACTGATTACCTAAACTTAGACCTTGATGGAGTTGATCCTTTTGCTTCTTTGGTCTTCAGTAGCAGTGCCTTATAGACAATCTTGCAGAATCCTTTTTTGCTTATAGATGAATATCTTCTTGAAGCTTTGATTTGAAATTGTCATCATCCTTTGACTTGATCTTTTGCATTGAAGATACTTGAATTTTGCTTAAAGTCAATCCTTTATCTCTTGAATACTGTAGACATTGATGCTCATGGTAGACATTTGTATTACAAGAGTCATTTTATTATTTATGTTATCATTAAAAATAATTGAGGGTTATATGATTGTAACCTTTAGGCTAACAAGGACAATGCGAATTTCTCATAGCACATGGCCTGTGGTTCTTATTCCATACAATTTACCATCGTGGATGTGCATGAAGCAGCCAAACTTCATTCTATCATTGCTTATTCCTGGTCCCTCCGGGCCAGGAAATGCCATTGATGTCTACATGAGGTCTCTAGTCGAGGAGTTGAAGGACTTGTTGGAGAATGGGTTGCCAACTTATGATGCGGCGAAGAAGGAGACATTTATAATGTGTGTGGCATTGCTCTAGACCATTAGCGACTTCCCATGGTATGCCATGTTGTCAGGTTAGAGCACGAAAGGAAAGTTGGCATGCCTTTCATGTCACAAGGACACTTGTAGCTGACACTTGTCTAAGAGCATGAAACAATGTTAAATGAGGCACTGTTGTTTCTTAAAGCCGGATCACAGGCTTCGAAGGTATAAAAACTCTTTCGATGACACTTTAGAGTCAAGATGTGCTCCAACTACAAAGTTTGGGTCTGATGTGTTGTGTCAGTCGCAAGGTGTTACTTTCTCCCTTGGGAAGCAGACTAGGCGAAAACAACCAAGGCGGACAGGCCATGAGATTATGTCATATAATTGGAAGAAGACGAGTATATTTTTTGAGTTGTCATATTGGGAGCACAATTCGTTGAGGCACAACCTTGATGTAATGCATATCGAGAAAAATGTATGCGACAAGGTGCTCGGGACTTTGTTGGGATTGGACGGAAAATCCAAGGATGGCTTAAAGCTCGACTTGGTTTATATGGGCATGAGATGTGCACTTCACCCTTAGTTGCAGCCTGACACAAACAAAGTTTATCTACCCCCTGCATGCTTTTCAATGGACAAGAATGAGAAATAGTTATTTTACAAAGTTTTGAGGAGTGTCAAGGTTCCAGATGCTTACTCGTTAAATAATGGGAGACATGTCAATATCAAAGAGTGTAAAATTTGTGGACTTAAGAGCCACGACTATCATGTCATAATGCAACAATTCCTACCACTGGCTGTGAGGAAGGCATTGCCAAAAATGTAACTTCAGTCTTAATTGAATTAAGCAACTTCTTTCTGGCATTATATGCCAAAATCTGTCAGGTTGAGGATTTGAGACGGTTAGAGGAGAAATTTATGCTTACGCTTTGTCATTTAGAGATAATTTTCTCGCCTGCATTCTTTGATGTTATGGTGCACTTGCCTATACATCTGGCCGCACATGCTAGGTTGGGTGAACCTGTACAATACAAGTGGATGTATTCCATCGAAAGGTATGCCTTCAATTATAATTTATCAAATGTGTAAACTTCTTGTTATTACAATTGTCTCGTTGTCTTACCTAAATTTAATTTGCATTGGTAATTATTTACACTAAAATTGTATGTGTGTAATCAGGCTCGACCAGAGAGTTGTATTGCAGAAGGTACTTGACAGAAGAATGCTTGCATTCTGCTAAAGGTACCTAAATAATGTGAAATCGAGATTGAACAGGCAAGTGAGGAATGACGATGAAAGTGTGATAGGGGGTGTGAAACCATTCCCTCTAAGTGAATTAGAATGGCACCAGATACATCGTTCTTTGTTTATCAAACCCTACAAGGTCACAACATACTGAGAGTAAGACAAATATTATCAAAGCTTTTTGCTAATTATCTTTCATTTATTTTACAATTTTCACTTAAACAAATGAGATTTGAGTAATGCACATCGATTGGTTCCTTATAGTCAGCACATGAATGTACCGAGGATGACCAATCCCAGAATTATTAAATCGGCTTCCCACGAACTCCAAAAAAAGCACATCAAACAATTTTGCTCATGGTTTACGGACTATGTAAGTCCTATGTTCTTAACTGTTGATTTTTGTACATCACATAAATAATGTTTTGAGAAATGAATTAATTGCATTTTGGCTTTCAAATAGGTTCAAAGACTGTGAGATTCAGACAGCTCGGTGTCTGATGAGATTACATGGATCTCATACAGCCTACAAAAATTCGTAAAAAGGTTTAAGGGCTACGTAATAAATGGATATAGGTTTTGTACAACACATATAGAGCATGGACGTAAAAGTCACAATAGTGGTGTTGCGATCACAACAACGACTACATGCTATGCATCTTCTAAGGACAAAGCCCCCATTGTCCCAGATATCACCTACTATGGTCGCTTCGCAGATGTAGTCCAATTGACGAATTCTGAAAGCATAAAATTTTAATTCTTTAAGTGCGACTGGGTTGATGTGAAGTCATAGGGTAAAGGAATAAAGACTGATGCGTTTGAGTTTACGCTTGTGAACTTCACACGCTTGCTCCCGACACACTCGGTGTCGAGTGAATCCTATGTTATGACATCTTAGGTAGAGCATGTATTTTATGTCGAAGATTCAATGGAAGAAGATTGACATGTTGTCATCAAGACTAAATCAATAGATTTCTTTGACATGAATGAGGAATCTCTTGTCGACGATTATGCATTTAGGAGAACGAATCATTCAACGACCAACAGTTGGATGACACTTCACCTAATGATGATGAAGGTGTCAGTTGGGTGAGATTAGGGAATACTGGAGCAACTGTTGATTCTCCCCCTCAACTGCTACAACAACAAGCTCCGTCTACCGAATTCAGTGATGACAAAGTTCAATCGAACTATAACGATGACATAGACACAAACGAGTAATATGTGCCAACTTATTGATGAAATCCATAGACTTTTATGTGTTCAAGCCTTTCTTTTTACACTTAGCAGACCTTTTGTATATGTATAGGGTCAATGATATTGTTGTAATACTTTTGGGGTGTAAATATAGAATATGAAATAAAATGAAATGTTCTATTCAGATATTAGAGTTTCAAGGCATTTGAATGTTATTGCTTGATTGTTGTTTTTATTCGGATACTGTTGTAATACTGTTATTCCTTGATTGAGTTTTATCTTTTCTAGGCATTTGAATGTGTTAAAGGTAGGACAAGTATGAAAAATATGCTCCGGGTTGTTTATTTGCATGTTAGTGATGAAATCCAATACGTGCTTGAGGAGGTAAGAATTTAGTTAATTTTATAAGATTTTAGTTATAAATTTAATTACATTATATATTATGATGGTGGTGGTGGTGGGTAGTGGTGATGCTATAGGTGGGGGTGGGTAGTGGCAGTGGTAGTGGTGGTAGGTAGTGGTAATGGTGGTAGTGATGGTAGTGGTAGTGATAGTGGTGGTGGGTGATGGTAGTGGTAGTGGTGGTGGGAGATGGGTGATGGTAGTGTAGTGGTGGTGTGTTGGGTAGTGGGTAATGGTTGTGTTAGTAGTGTTGGTAGTGGTAGTGGTGGTGGCTAGGTGGTAGTGGTGGTGGGTGATGGTAGTGGTAGTGGTAGTGGTGGTGGGAGATGGGTGATGGTAGTGTAGTGGTGGTGGTGGTGGGTAGTGGTAGTGGTGGTGGCTAGGTGGTTGTGGTGGTGGGTAGTGGTTGTGTTAGTGGTGGTGGTAGTGTTGGTGGGAGGGTGGTAGTGGTTGTGGTAGTGGTGGTGGTAGTGGTAGTGGTGGTGGTGGTTGTATTGGTAGTGATAGTCGTGGTGGGTAGTGGTGATGGTCGTGGTAGTGGTAGTGGTAGTGATAGTGGTGGTGGGTGATGTGTGATGGTAGTGGTAGTGGTGGTGGGTGATGGTAGTAGTAGTGGTGGTGGTGGAGGTAGTGGTGGTGGGTGATGGTTGATGGTAGTGGTGGTGGTGGGTAGTGGATAGTGGTTGTGTTAGTGGTGGTGGGTGATGGTAGTGGTAGTTGTGGTGGGTGACGGTAGTGGTAGTGGTAGTGGTGGTGGTGGTGGTGGTGGTAGAGTGAGTAGTGGTTGTGTTAGTGGCGTTGCAGATGGTGGGTAGTGGTTGTGTAAGTGGGTGGTAGTTGTTGGACAAAAATCTGCCATGCCTTACTATCCATCGATTACTGAGTTGCTTTGAAATGAAACTTTGAATGTACTTAGACAAAAAAAAAATTTGTCCTGCCTTTGTATTAATCCATATTTGTGTTATTTGAAAAAAAAATCATAAATTTGTAAGATAAAATTCAGCAAATTATCTAGGTATTATGTATGTTTGAGTTGTTTGAAAAGAAACCATAGACATAATTGTGTAAAAATCTGCCATGTACAGTTATCGATCTATACTTGAGATATTTGGTAAGGAAACAATGAATGCACTTATGTAAAAATCGGCCATGTTTTTTTAAGTCATTTTGAAAAGAAACCAATAACATATTCGGGCAAAAATCTGTCATGCCTAGGTTTGATTCTAAACTTAAGTTATTTTGCAAGGAAACTAT
Organism: Tetracentron sinense; assembly: GCA_015143295.1. Lineage (NCBI taxonomy): Eukaryota > Viridiplantae > Streptophyta > Magnoliopsida > Trochodendrales > Trochodendraceae > Tetracentron > Tetracentron sinense. The sequence continues at coordinate 21,072,236 of CM026566.1, forward strand.
GAACGATAGTTTCCAAGTATAGATTCCGGCCCTCTCGATGCCCGAATCTGGCAAACGGCCTCGGATTCCATCCAAACAAATTCTCACATTTAGGTTGGGTCGAAATATTCGCGTTGGAAGAAACGATATCAAAATACGAGTCCCGGTTTAGATTTTGTGAGCGCCTGTAGGTTTAGGCCAAACAATAGTTTCTAAGTACCGATTCGGGGCTCTCGGTACCCAAATCGGGCAAACGGCCTCAGATTCCATCCAAACGAATTCTCACAATTAATTTGGGTCGAAATACACGCATTGGAATAAACGACATCAAAATCCAAGCCCAGTTTTGATTTGGTACTTGCTTTTAGGTTTAGGCCAAACAACAGTTTCTAAGTATGGATTCTGGGGCTTTTGGTGCCCAAATCGGGCAAATGTCCTCGGATTCCATCCGAACGAATTTTCACACTTAGGTTGGGTCGAAATACACGCATTGGAAAAAATGACATCAAAATCTGAGCCCCAGTTCGGATTTGGTGTGTGCTTGTAGGTTTAGGCCAAATGATAGTTTCTAAGTATGGATTTCGGGCCTCTCGGTGCCCAAATCAGATAAACTGCCTCAGATTCCATCCAAACGAATTCTCACACTTATGTTTGGTCGAAATACAATCGTTGGAAGAAACGCCATCAAAATCCGAGCCTCGGTTTGGATTTTGTGCATGCTTGTAGGTTTAGGTCAAATGATAATTTCTAAGTATAGTGGGGCTCTTGGTGCCCAAATCAGGCAAACGGCCTCGGATTGAATCCAAACGAATTCTCACATTTAGGTTGGGTCGAAAAACACGCGTTAGAAGAAACGAAATCAAAATTCGAGCCCAGATTTTGATTTTGTGCGCGTTTGTAGGTTTAGGCCAAATGATAGTTTCTTAGTATGGATTTCAGGCCTCTTCTCGGTGCCCAAATTGAGAAAACGGTTTCAGATTCCATTGAAACGAATTCTCACATTTAGGTTGGGTCGAAATACAAGCGTTGGATGAAACAAAATCAAAATCCGAGCTCCGGTTTGGATCTGGTAAGGGCTTGTAGGTTTAGGTCAAACAATAGTTTCTAAGTATGAATTTCGAGCCTCTTGATGCCCAAATCAGGCAAACGGCCTCGAAATGCATCCAAAGGAATTCTCACATTTAGGCTGCCTCCAAATACATGTGTTGGAAGAAACGACATCAAAATCCGAGCCCCGATTTGGATTTTGTGCGCGCTTATAGGTTTAGGCCGAACGATAGTTTCTAAGTATGGATTTCAGTCCTCTCGGTGCCCAAATTGGGCAAACAGCCTCAAATTTCATCCAAATGAATTCCCACACTTAGTTTGGGTTGAAATACACGCGTTTGAAGAACTGTCATCAAAATCCGAGCCCCGATTTAGATTTTTTGTACGATTGTAGATTTAGGTCAATTAACTAGACTTTTATTTGTTAATCTCAATAAGTAAGAAAAATCAGAAATTAGTTTTTTAATTTGCATATTAGTGATGAAATCTTAAATTTAATCATTTCGATATTTTAATAATAAATTATATTTTCTTGTTTTGTAGGAGGAAGTCGGCAACACACATCTGTCGGGTTTCGGACTAGCAGGAGGGACTGTCACGCCCCAAAAATTCTCACAAAATATATATCATAAATGTACTAATTCCAAGGCGTGAACCTGGAACAAATCTCAAGCTAAATGGAAATCAATATACTAAAATCCATTTATCAGATGTGAATATCGAGCTAACTAAGTGTTTAACAAAGTTAAAGAATAATTCTAGTTCTTTTAAAAGTCTCACCACAATTTTCTCTAAACTCAAATAAAGAAATCAAAAGAAGAATGCTCCACTAGTTAACTAAGCCTTCGAAGTATCTCTAGGTCCTTCAAGTATCTCCTGAAAATAGCAACAAAGCAAGGGTGAGCACTAAACTCAGCAAATCAACACATCCATCATGCAACTGTTTCATTATTAAACATATGCAGTTATTTCATCATACTAGAATGTCACAATTCTTTTCTCAGTACACTTGTGGTCTTATTCTTTGTCTATGGGGTTCACACGTAGCTCGCCCAATTGACAATAATTTAATAGCACTTAGCTCTTTCAGTTGGGATCGCACATAGCTCACCCTCCATTGATTGACCTAAAGAGTATCTCACTCTATTGGTTAATCTTTCTTTGATAGCCGAAATTCACTTTGGGGTTACACCTAGTCACCCAAGGATCCACCTTGGAGATCATACTTAACTCACCCCTCAAGTGGACCCTACACATGGTCTCCACCATTTTAGTCTACACAAAAACAGTTAATTTCAGACATGCATAATAACTTAATCATGGTTTCAACATATAACAAGGTTAACAATATTAACATGCTTGCAAGTTCAAATGTTCATTCCTATGAGTCATGATAGTGAAACATAGATAAATACATTTTTGATTTAATACCTTTACTACAATTAAAAAAGTTATTCCTTGAGATTAACCACCAAACATGTAGCACCATAAAAACAACAACTAAACCAATTCGTAAACACCATAAGATTGCAAGTATCCAACTAGTAAATACCCAAAAACAGCAACAAAAACCCAGGCCAGTCAACCCAGATTTATTCACATTATAATAACTTCCTTGAGATTAACCACCAAGCATGTAACACTATGAAAACAGCAACTAAACCAATTCGTAAACACCCTAAAATTGCAAGTATCTAACTAGTAAATACCCAAAAACAGCAACAAAAACCCAAGCCAGTCAACCCAGATTTGTTCACATCATAATTTTTCTTAGAAATCCCTTGACTTACTTAATCAAACCTACACTAATCAACAATAATTATTCTAGGTCAGATTTATAAAATCTTTAACATGGTATATAAAGATAGTGTTCTTAACCTAAAATCAATCAAGCATCATATCTAAATCACAATCAAAAATATATACAAAAACGAAAACCTAGATCTAAGGGAGAGTGTTCACTTGCCTCCAATATCAAATAGATCAAACCAGAAAAATATATATATATTTTAATCGCAAGAGGATCCTTTGCACAGATCAATCAACAACTCTTGATCACACCAAATTTTGGAGCCTTGGATTTTACTCCCAAACTTCGAATTCCTCCACCAAAATTGCAGCCGTTTCCTCTTCTACTTGTGTTTTACGTATCCCCTCCTCTCCTCTTAGTTTCGTTTGAGACTCTCCCCACCTAATTAGGTTATCTCTTTGCTTATATACTTATTCTAATCTATAATTACATAATTGCCATTAATGATATGTGTTTGTCTACAAGTTCTAACTAAACCAGTTTAAGAGTTATTTCTCCTTTTCTTTTTCTTTTTATTTTATTTTATTTTATTTTAACTTCAAGTTGGTAATATTATTATGGTTAACACTAAACTTTGAAATTACTAACCTGCCCTTTAGCTGGAAGTTAAAAATTACCCTACAAGCTTAAATAATAATTCAAGATCACTACAATCTACCCTCCTTAAAAGAAATTTTGTCCTCAAAATTTAACATACCTCATTTGAAAAAAGATGTGGATACTTTTCCTTTATATCCGACTCCAACTCCCAAGAGGATTCATCTATATCATGGTTGTTCCATTGAATTTTCACCAAGGTAATAGACTTCGCTCGAAGCTGTTTCACCATTTTGTCCAAGATACGAACTGGTTTCTCCTCGTAAGATGCATCCTGCCTCAGTTCCAAGGTATTGAAATCAATGGTGTGTGATTCATCTCTCACATACTTCCGAAGCATTGATACATGAAAAACATTATGTACCCCAGACAGACTGGGTGGCAAGGCAAGTCTGTAAGCCACAGCTCCAATCCGATCCAAAATCTCAAAAGGCCCAATGAACCTAGGTGACAGTTTTCCCTTCTTCTTTCCAAACCTCACCACACCTTTCATTGGTGAAACCTTCAGCATAACATGGTCGCCAACTGCAAATTCTAAATCTCTCCTGTGCCGGTCTGCATAACTCTTTTTCCGACTCTGAGCAGTACGTAACCGCTCTCTTATTACTGCTACTTTCTCGGTAGTCTGACGAACCAGTTCTGGCCCGAGCAAACTACTATCACCAACTTCTGCCCAACAGATAGGTGATCTACAAGGTCTACCATACAGAGCCTCATAAGGTGCCATTCCAATACTAGCATGATAACTATTATTATAAGCAAATTCTACTAATTGTAAGTGATCTTCCCAACTTCCCTTGAAATCCAAAACACAAGCTCGAAGCATATCCTCCATCACCTGGTTGACACGCTCCGTCTGACCATCGGTCTGAGGATGAAAAGCAGTACTAAAGTCTAAAGATGTCCCCAGAGCCTTTTGAAAACTCTTCCAAAACCGTGATGTGAATCTCGAATCTCGGTCTGAGACTATCGATGTCGGGACCCCATGGAGTCTAACAATCTCTTTCACATACAGCTTACTCAATTCATCCATAGAATAGGTAGTATGAACAGGGAGAAAATGAGCAGACTTGGTCAATCGATCCACTATAACCCAAACTGCATCATGCCCTTGCCTCGACCTCGGTAACCCGACTACAAAATCCATGGAGATACGTTCCCATTTCCATTCTGCAATAGGCAAAGGTTGCAATGGGCCAGCTGGCCTCTGGTGCTCAGCCTTCACTTGTTGACAAGTGAAGCATCTAGCAACAAACTCTGCAACATCCCGCTTCATTCCATCCCACCAAAACTGCCTGCATAAATCCCTGTACATCTTTGTACCTCCCGGATGTACAGTATACTTAGAACGATGAGCTTCCTCTAAAATATCCTTCTTTAAATCAGCCACATCTGGGACACAAAGTCTGCCCCGAAATTTCAAACCACCATCTGACCCTATAGTCCAATAAGGTGATTCCTCAACTACAGCTCCTGCCATTCTTGCTCCTATTTTTTCATCATGCAACTGAGCTCGAATGATCCTGCTGATCAAGGTTGGCTGAACAGACAAATTGCACAAAAATGCTCTAGCATCCCGCCGGACTGGATGAACATCATACTCTGAAACGGTCTCTAGCATAAGCCACTCCTGCACCATCATGAGAGCAACTACTCCTCTCGGCTGGCGACTCAAGGCATCTGCCACCACATTGGCCTTTCCAGGATGATACTGGAGAGTGAAGTCAAAATCCTTCAAATGTTTCATCCATCGACGCTGCCTTATATTCAACTCCTTCTGAGATAATAAATACTTCAAGCTCTTATAGTCAGAGAAGAGTTCAAACTTCTTTCCATAAAGATAGCGTCTCCAAATTTTCAAGGCGAAGACAATGGCAGCTAACTCCAGGTCATGAGTGGGGTAATTCTTCTCATGAACCTTTAGTTGTCGAGAAGCATAGGCAACTACCTTGTCATTTTGCATCAACACACATCCCAAACCCTGATGGGAAGCATCACTGAAAATAACAAATCCTCTATTACTCTCTGGAATGGTCAAAACAGGCGCTGAAGTCAACCTATCCTTCAGTTCCAGGAAAGCTCGCTCACATTTGTCATCCCAGACAAACTTCACATCTTTCTTTGTCAGATGAGTCAAAGGCAAAGAAATCTTCGAGAACCCCTCAATAAAACGTCGATAATACCCAGCCAAACCCAAGAAACTACGGATCTCTGAAACTGAAGTGGGCTGCTCCCAATTCATCACTGCCTCTACCTTAGCTGGATCAACTGACACCCCATCTTTAGAAACTACATGACCCAAAAATTTCACTTCCTCTTGCCAAAACTCACACTTTGAGAACTTTGCGAACAACTGATGATCTCGCAGAGTTTGAAGGGTAATGCGAAGATGTTGCTGATGCTCTTCCCTAGACTTAGAATAAATCAAGATGTCGTCCACAAACACAACGACAAACTGATCTAAGAAGGGTTTGAATATCCTATTCATCAAGTCCATGAACGCAGCCGGTGCATTAGTCAACCCAAAGGGCATAACTAAGAACTCATAGTGCCCATACCGAGTTCGAAAGGCAGTCTTGGAAATGTCCTCCTCCTTCACCCTCAACTGGTGATATCCTGACCTCAAGTCAATTTTGGAGAACATCTGTGCCCCTTGAAGTTGATCAAACAAATCGTCGATCCTTGGCAAAGGATATTTGTTCTTGATAGTTACCTTATTTAATTGCTGAAAATCGATACACAATCTCATCGATCCATCTTTCTTCTTGACAAATAGAACCGGTGCACCCCAAGGCGAGGTATTAGGTCGAACAAAACCTTGATTTAACAGCTCTTGAATCTGACTCTTAAGTTCTTTTAACTCTACTGGTGCCATCCTATACGGTGCTTTTGATATTGGTGAAGTACCCGGTACCACATCAATACTAAAGTCTACTACCCTCCTCGGAGGTAACCCCGGTATCTCCTGGAACACATCCTTGAATTCTGAGACCACAAGAATATTGTCCAAACTAACACTCCGATCTCTACTCTCAATTTGAGAGAGGAATCCCTTACTTAAAACTTCCCCAGTGTCATTACTTCGAAACTGGAATGGTGCTTCTCCGGGAATTGAGAATGTCACTGCCTTTTCAAAACAGGCTACCTTAGCATGGAAGGCTGCTAACCAATCCATACCTAGGATAACATCATACTCCCTCATCCTGAGCACTACTAAATTAGCTGGTAAAACCCTTTCGCCAATCCTGATTGGGCAACCTCTACAAACATGACCCAAAACAACAGATTCTCCCATAGGTGTCACTACTGATAATGATATCTCTAAGTTCTCTGGTACTAACCCCAATACATTCAAGAAATATAAAGAGATAAAAGAATGAGTAGATCCCGAATCGAACAACACCTTAGCAAAACTATGATAAACAGGGAGTGTACCTTCCACTAAGGCATTAGATGCATCTGCTTCCTTCTGTACCACTGCAAACACTCTGGCTTGGCCCCTAGGCTGATTAGAAGCTTGGACTAGTGGCTGATCAGTTCTCTTAGGCTTAGGACAGTTCTTGGCAATATGTCCTTTTTCTCTGCAGTTGTAGCAAATCCCATAGAATGCTTTAGGCTCCACCGCTTGGACTGGTGCTACTGGTACTACTGCAGTAGAAGGAACTGGAACAACTGTCTTCTGCCGTTTCCACTGCTGTTGCTGTTGTTGTTGATGCACCCTAGGTTGGTTCCCCTGACCCTGATGAGCTGTAGACACCACCTTGTCCTTCCCTCTCTGATCTGATCTCTGATCTCTGCCCCTTTGGTATGCCAGATTATCCTGCTCAATTACCAATGCCCTCTCAACTACCTCTGCATAAGTCTTCAATCGAAGTCCAACTATCATCTTTCGAATGGATGGAATGAGACCTTGCTCAAACTTCCGAACCCTGCGCACCTCATCAGTGACCATAAAAGTGGCGAAACGAGACAACTCTGCAAACTTTGCCTCATACTGACTGGCAGACATGGATTCCTGTGCCAAGTGAATAAATTCCAAGGCCTTCTGCTCCTTGAGAGTCTCTGGAAAATACTTGGAATAAAATTTTAACTTAAATTCCTCCCAACCCAATTCAGACACATCTTCAGTCCGGGCTACTAAATCCCACCAATGATGCGCTTCTCCCTTCAACAGAAAGACTGCTAACTTCCTCTTCTGAGTCTCACTACACTCCATGACATCAAATATTTTCTCTAGCTCCAACACCCATTTGTCTGCCCCCATTGGATCCACTGCCCCACTGAAAGCAGGAGGACTCAGCCTCTTGAATTCCTTGATTAAGCTAGCCATTGGGGTAGTATCTGAAATTTGACTAGACGTTTCAGGTCTAGACCCAGCCTGGCGAGCCATCTCTTCCAGAAGTCTTGCCGTGTCTCCCAACACTCGGTAGACTTCATTCAATTCCAGATGAGGGTTTGCAACTCTACCACTTGCTCCACCTCGACCTCTTCCTCTCCACGACATATCCTTTTTTTTTTTTTTTTGTCAATTAAACAAGGAAACCGTCAGATTGGAAGTAAGGATGGGTACAAAAAAAAAAAAAAAATAGAAATCTAATAATTGATCTTCTATCCCCCAATGACCCTAAGTATTAACCTAGTGTCACCATTTCACACCAGGGTTTCTAAACCTAGTGCTCTGATACCAATCTGTCACGCCCCAAAAATTCTCACCAAATATATATCATAAATGTACTAATTCCAAGGCGTGAACCTGGAACAAATCTCAAGCTAAATGGAAATCAATATACTAAAATCCATTTATCAGATGTGAATATCGAGCTAACTAAGTGTTTAACAAAGTTAAGGAATAATTCAAGTTCTTTTAAAAGTCTCACCACAATTTTCTCTAAACTCAAATAAAGAAATCAAAAGAAGAATGCTCCACTAGTTAACTAAGCCTTCGAAGTATCTCTAGGTCCTTCAAGTATCTCCTGAAAATAGCAACAAAGCAAGGGTGAGCACTAAACTCAGCAAATCAACACATCCATCATGCAACTGTTTCATTATTAAACATATGCAGTTATTTCATCATACTAGAATGTCACAATTCTTTTCTCGGTACACTTGTGGTCTTATTCTTTGTCTATGGGGTTCACACGTAGCTCGCCCAATTGACAATAATTTAATAGCACTTAGCTCTTTCAGTTGGGATCGCACATAGCTCACCCTCCATTGATTGACCTAAAGAGTATCTCACTCTATTGGTTAATCTTTCTTTGATAGCCGAAATTCACTTTGGGGTTACACCTAGTCACCCAAGGATCCACCTTGGAGATCATACTTAACTCACTCCTCAAGTGGTCCTTACACATGGTCTCCACCATTAGTTATCCATTTTAGTCTACACAAAAACAGTTAATTTCAGACATGCATAATAACTTAATCATGGTTTCAACATATAACAAGGTTAACAATATTAACATGCTTGCAAGTTCAAATGTTCATTCCTATGAGTCATGATAGTGAAACATGAATAGAGACGTAGATAAATACATTTTTGATTTAATACCTTTACTACAATTAGAAAAGTTATTCCTTGAGATTAACCACCAAACATGTAGCACCATAAAAACAACAACTAACCCAATTCGTAAACACCCTAAAACTGCAAGTATCCAACTAGTAAACACCCAAAAATAGCAACAAAAACCAGACCAGTCAACCCAGATTTATTCACATTATAATAACTTCCTCGAGATTAACCACCAAACATGTAACACCATGAAAACATCAACTAAACCAATTCGTAAACACCATAAGATTGCAAGTATCCAACTAGTAAATACCCAAAAACAGCAACAAAAACCCAGGCCAGTCAACCCAGATTTGTTCACATCATAATTTTTTCTTAGAAATCCCTTGACTTACTTAATCAAACCTACACTAATCAACAATAATTATTCTAGGTCAGATTTATAAAATCTTCAACATGGTATATAAAGATAGTGTTCTTAACCTAAAATCAATCAAGCATCATATCTAAATCACAATCAAAAATATATACAAAAACGAAAACCTAGATCTAAGGGAGAGTGTTCACTTGCCTCCAATATCAAATAGATCAAACCAGAAAAATATATATATATTTTAATCGCAAGAGGATCCTTTGCACAGATCAATCAACAACTCTTGATCACACCAAATTTTGGAGCCTTGGATTTTACTCCCAAACTTCGAATTCCTCCACCAACTTGCAGCCGTTTCCTCTTCTACTTGTGTTTTACGTATCCCCTCCTCTCCTCTTAGTTTCGTTTGAGACTCCCCCCCCCCTAATTAGGTTATCTCTTTGCTTATATACTTATTCTAATCTATAATTACATAATTGCCATTAATGATATGTGTTTGTCTACAAGTTCTAACTAAACCAGTTTAAGAGTTATTTCTCCTTTTCTTTTTCTTTTTCTTTTTCTTTTATTTTATTTTATTTTAACTTCAAGTTAGTAATATTATTATGGTTAACACTAAACTTTGAAATTACTAACCTGCCCTTTAGCTGGAAGTAAAAAAAATTACCCTACAAGCTTAAATAATAATTCAAGATCACTACAGTGTTGGATTCGTCTTTCAAAAATGAACATTTTTGGCGTGTTAGAATTTTCGAATTCCTCTTTATTTATGGACCAAATTGTCCCCAAAGTTGACTGATCTACAATTCCATCGGACAAAACATCGGAAAACCCACTTTTGACTTAGCTTAGACTAAAAATATGAAACACATTAAACATGAACCTCGAAGAGGGTTCCAATACCTTTCTAAAGGTTCAAGAATCACTCAATTCTAATAAACGGTGCCAAACTAGAGCTTCCTAAAGTTCAGGGTGTGATATGACATCTCTTCGCTTACAAGTTTGACTAAGCCTTAATCACACTATACCAATTAGATATAAATACATAAATATTAAGACATCACAAGAACTATAATACCCCTAATACTTGCAATAAAAACATGAAAAAGATTCGGGTCTCTACAACAGGTCTTCCAACATGGCCTCAAACTTCCCGATTTCCTACTCTAGCTAAGGTTGTCTTTACGAAGACAAGATATATTCATTTAAAAAAGAAAGGGATAAAAGGGAGCATTATCACGAATTTATTTTAAAGTTGGAGTCTATTTTGAAAAAACCCTGTACGTCTCTCTAAGATCAAAAGTTTGAAATTTTAAATTAGAATTTTTGCATATCAGCTGTTGAGTTTTGCACAGTTTGCAAATACACTATTATGCATAACAGATTTGCAAATTAACTCAACATTTTTCCTACTGTTAGCAACGAACCTCAAACCTTGGTTCCGTTAGATTTTTTGGTATATTTGTTAGTAATTTATGACTATTATACACTTGTGATGTTTCATAACCCCACAAAGCCCCCTTTAACTAGCTTTGAACTATGGTTAACAAGTCTTAACTTATATGATTAAATTTTTTTCTAAGAACTAAGGTTAGATGCTTTTAAGCCTTTAATCCTAAGGGTTAGTGAATCTTAACCAAAGTTAAAAGCAATGTTACTTGGTTCGCTGGTTCGATCGGTTCGAATTCGGGTTCGCAATTCCCTACTCTAGAATGAACCCGGTTCGCTAGGGGTAGGTTGAGATAATTCGTTTGTCGGTTCGCTTAGGTTTTTTGTTTGGTTCACTTTGGTTCTCTAGTTGAATTCGCTTAGGGGCCCGCTACCTAACTTACCAATGATGATGCAAACTCAAGTATGTGAAGTGTTTTCCATTAAAAATAAGTAAGAGAGAGTAATCATGTTGAAATAAAACATGCTGTGATTTTTATTTTTGTTAACGTGATGTAATAAAAAAAATTGTACAGAAGGGAGACGAGAGATAAGAGAGAGTAGTTTCTCTGAAAAGTTGAAGAGATAACTTTCTCAAACTACTTTCACAATTTTATTGTTTGACATGAAATTACATATTTGCCCCAAGACATATATGCCCCCATCCTACCTATCGAAAATCGAATTGGTGTCGCACAAATCCTCCTATACCCAATTCACTCACCACCGAACTGGACCGAACCGAACCGCGAACTGGTTCGCTTCGAATTAGTACTGAGCGAACTAGGTAACATTGGTTAAAAGTGTCCTCTCTTAACTCCCTTTGACTGTGGTTAATATTCACTAACCCTTCAGGTTAAAACATTTAATTTTTGTTTTTAGAAATTAAAAAAAATTAAAATTTACCTTGTAAACTCCCTTTAATTGTGGTTAAGATTCATTAATCCTTAAGGTTAAAGCATTTAATATTTGGTGTTTAGAAATTAAAAAAAATTAACATCTCACCTTCTAACTCCCTTAAATATCTTAAGGGTACAATAGTCATTTTACTGACATATATAAATGAAAGTCCAATGGAATTTAAATGGGGTTTTTAGATTTAAATAAAAACCCCCATTTAAATTTACATATGTAGAAAGGAGACGTTTCGATTTTATGTTCTAATTACCAAAAAAGAAAAAAAAAAGATTTTATGTTCCAACTCTTCCAACGGCCAAAGACGATGCGTCAGCGTATCGGTTCAAATATTCTCTCCATCACTGGACGACCGTTAATTTTCTTAGAATTTAGAAACCAACGCTTTCCCTTCTCTCAAGAAAAAGAAAAAACCCCTCCCTCTCTGGTTCTTGAACGCGTTTACAAAACCCATAAAACACCTAGTTTCTCCCTCTATCTTTTTTTAAAGTTGATTAAACTGGAAATCTTCGTTCTTTCCTCTGCTTCAGACTAGATGAAGGCCGACTTTCTCTCAACCACTGGAAGTTGATTTATAAACGCTTCACATTGCTTAAAGTGTTGGATTTATGGGCTGTAGTTGTTGATACTATCCCCACTGATATAGAAAAACTCATTCATCTGAGATATCTGAGGTTAAAAAGCCATACCCCTCAAAGTCATCCACTGTCCATCTGCAACCTCTGGAACTTAGAGACTCTTGAAGTGGTAGCTCCTTTCATTGATCGTCCCAAGATTGGAATTTGGAAGATTCCCCAATTAAGGCATCTACAATTCCATGGGCAAGCTGTTGTTCTGCAAGAGCCACCACCGAGAATGTGCAAGGAACGCGATGGTTGTTTATGCAACCTCCACACCCTAACAAGCATAAGCCCCGATAGCTGTACAGAGGGTGTCTTGTCCAAGCTGCCGAATCTTATTACGTTGGAGATTAATGGAGATTTAGAAAAGCATATGGATCAAGCATTCCCGAATATTGCCAGATTGAACTGCCTTAAATCCTTGAAATTGGTAAGAGACCGTCGATGCGATTATAGCATATGCCAGATAGATGTCGTTGAGGACTATTGCAATGCGGCCATGTCTATAAAATCTGAAAACAACCATTCTGAAAACAATATATGACGAAAGTTTACAGGTCTCCCAACATGGCCTCAAACATCCCGATGTCCTACTCTAGCTAAGGTTGTCTTTATGAAGGCCCAACAAGATATATTCATTTAAAAAAGAAAGGGATAAAAGGGAGCATTATCACAAATTTATTTTAAAGTTGGAGTCTATTTTGAAAACACCCTGTACGTCTCTATAAGATCAAAAGTTTGAAAATTTAAATTAGAGTTTTTGCATATCAACTGCTGAGTTTTGCACAGTTTGCAAATACATTATTATGCATAATAGATTTGCAAATTAACTCAACATTTTTCCTACTGTTAGCAACGAACCTCAAACCTTAGTTCCGTTAGATTTTTTGGTATATTTTTTAGTAATTTATGACTATTATACACTTGTGATGTTTCATAACCCCACAAAGCCCTCTTTAACTAGCTTTGAACTATGGTTAACAAGTCTTAACTTATATGATTAATTTTTTTTCTAAAAACTAAGGTCAGATGCTTTTAAGCCTTTAATCCTAAGGGTTAGTGAATCTTAACCAAAGTTAAAAGCAATGTTACTTGGTTCGCTGGTTCGGTCGGTTCGAATTCGGGTTTGCAATTCGCTACTCTAGAGTGAACCCGGTTCGCAAGGGGTAGGTTGAGATAATTCATTTTTTGGTTCGCTTAGGTTTTTTGTTTGGTTCGCTAGTTGAATTCGCTTAGGGGCCCGCTACCTAACTTACCATGTGTCCTTGTGTCCCTAGTTAAGATTAACTAAATTAAAGTTAAGATTTTATTTTAAAAAAAAAAAACTAAGGTTGGAGTGCTTAACCTAGGGGTGAGTGAATATTAACCACAATTGGTATATATCAGTGGGCATAAACCAATGAGGATGCAAACTCAAGTATGTGAAGTGTTTTCCATTAAAAATGAGTAAGAGAGAGTAATCATGTTGAAATAAAACATGATGTGATTTTTTTTTTGTCAATGTGATGTAATAAAAAAAATTGTATAGAAGGGAGACGAGAGATAGTAGTTTCTCTGAAAAGTTGAAAAGATAACTTTCTCAAAGTACTTTCACAATTTTATTAGTTGACATGAAATTACATATTTGCCCCAAGACATATATGCCCCCATCCTACCTATCGAAAATCGAATTGGTGTCGTACGAATCCTCCTATACCCAATTCACTCACCATCGGACTGGACCGAACCGAACCGCGAACTGGTTCGCTTCGAATTAGTACTGAGCGAACTAGGTAACATTGGTTAAAAGTGTCCTCTCTTAACTCCCTTTGACTGTGGTTAATATTCACTAACCCTTCAGGTTAAAACATTTAATTTTGGTTTTTAGAAATTAAAAAAAATTAAAATTTACCTTGTAAACTCCCTTTAATTGTGGTTAAGATTCATTAATCCTTAAAGTTAAAGCATTTTATATTTGGTTTTTAGAAATTAAAAAAAATTAACATCTCACCTTCTAACTCCCTTAAATATCTTAAGGGTACAATAGTGTGGTAGTGGTGGAATTGGAAAGAGAATTTAATAGAGGATGAGCTTGGGGTGAGGCAGAGAAGGGGTTACCAGGGTTTGGTGGGAGAAAACGTTCAAGAGGAAGAACAAGATTGGAGGGTATTTTTGTCTTATTATTCCCTAAATTGTGTTTTTTTTCAGTTATGGTGTACATTCATCAATTGTTGGAGTGCGGGTAACACTACCCTTAAATAAAAACCCCATTTAAATTTACATATGTAGAAAGGAGACGTTTCGATTTTATGTTCTAATTACCAAAAAAGAAAAAAAAAAGATTTTATGTTCCAACTCTTCCAACGGCCAAAGACGATGCGTCAGCGTATCGGTTCAAATATTCTCTCCATCACTGGACGACCGTTAATTTTCTTAGAATTTAGAAACCAACGCTTTCCCTTCTCTCAAGAAAAAGAAAACCCCCTTCCCTCTCTGGTTCTTGAACGCGCTTTCCCTTCTATCTTCATCTTCATCTTCATCACTTCTTCCTGAAGAGAGAAAGAAAGGGTTTTCAGATTTATTTCATTTTCTCATCTCCTGTTTTTTTTTTTCTATTTAAACCTAGGTTTAAGTTTTTCTTCAGCTTAAGTTTAACAATTTAAGCTCCTTAACCCTCACCTTTTCTCACTTACAGTTGACCCTTCAATCTCTCTCTCTCTCCCTCTGAAACTCAATCGATGACACAAATGAAACCCTAAAATAATCACTCATTTGTTTCTCCATTTCAGATATTTAACTGTTCGATTCTTCATCTCTGGAATCGAGTTTTAGGGATTCTTGATCGGGGTTGGAGTTTGCAAGGGATTTTCTAGGGTTCTTAAATTTTAATCAAAGTTACTGAAAGATCTGTTTCAAACATTGTTTCTGTTGGAGAAGAAAACTGAGGTTAGGGTTTGATGCTTTGGCGGAGCTCGGACTGGAGAACGGTTTCGTTCCAGGCCTGCGATGGCCAATCCCGGTGTCGGAAGCAAGTTCGTTTCCGTGAATCTGAATAAATCGTATGGGCAGCCTCCGAGATCTTTGGGAAATGCCGGAGGAAGCCGAATCCGGACTGCTAGTAATGGTAACAGTGGTGGGATGGTGGTTTTTTTTTTCGTCTTCTTCTTCTTAATTTCAGGAAATGCAGTTCTCCAGAGCTGGGATCCAACACTGGTTAATCCGTCTGGGAACAAGAGCTCTCGATCTCTACTTCTCCTTCTCTTGAATCCCTTTGATTTGGCTCTCGCATTCTACAATGCTGGGATTCGAGCTCTGGTTTAGGGATTCGATTGCGTCTGAAGCATCTCAAATTCCGGTTTTCTTCGTTTCCGGAGGATTATTTCTCGAATCTATTGTTCCTGCTTCATTTGTTTCTTTGATTTCATCGAGGAATTCTTCATTTGGGGTTTCGAGCTCGTTTTGTGAATCATCGTCTCCGATTTTTCGGAACCAACTTGTATTTGGGTTTCCCGGCGAGAAAAGAGGGGTTCAATGCAGTGGGCGGTGGCTTTTTCTCTGTTTCCCAATCTTTACAAAACCCTAATTGAGTTTTTCTTTTTGGTTCGATCGGAGGAGGAGAAGAGATGAAGATCGAAGAACAAGCAACGTCATTGTCTCTTTTTGGGATCTTTCTTTCTGATAGACCCATACGTATGGCAGCAGTTCTGGTTTCTTCTTTTCAGTTACCTCAGTTCAATCGCAAGATCCTTTTTCCTCCCGTTGCCAAGGTATGACACTGGATTACTATCCCCTTTTCGGTTCCACTGTTTGCTCCCGCTAAGCTGCAAGCATGGCGAGTTACTCATCTTTATATAAAGGTTGTAATTGACCTAGAAGTAATGCACTAGTCTCAAATTCTTCCCATCCCTGTCCTTAAACCAGAGATTCTCTGTAGCTTCCTTGGCTAAACCATAAACTCCATACCCCTGATCAATTTTCTATGGCACACATGTACCCTGATGTTCTTCAATGCCTTCTATTATCTCTGGTGGCTCAAGTAGCCGGGGGGAGTATTATGTTCCAACTTTACTCTTTGGATAGTGCACATTGGAATTTTTGGATTGCTTGACAGTTATATTTCACATATGTTCGTCATAGCATTATTTTTCTGATTTTCCAGATTCAAATTAGCTGCTCCTTAATCTTTTAAACTCTAATTCTTGCTATGTTTTTCAGTGTATGATTGGACCAATTTTATATCAATTCATTTAATGTTAACAGGCTATAACAGTGGCTTCCTCTATTATTTGTAATTGAGTTATTAGCCTCCTCTAATTTTTTTTTAAGTCATTTGATCTTATTATTTCTAATATAGTATATTTCTGATATATATTATAGTTTACAATTTAATGGAGTCCTTAGTTTTGCTCTGATTTAAGAATTATACTCTCGAGGACACATAAAGTAAAAGCATGTATTATATATGTATGGTTATAATTTAAAACCCTCTACAATGTAATTTCCTGAAAAACAAAAGTAGGGCTTTTATGGAATTTAATGACTTTCTGAACAAGAGAAGAATAAACGAAGATGTTTGTAACTTTTATTATTCTCTCTCTATAGATCTTCAAATTATGGTGTACAATTAGTTTAGCTCTTTTGACATATATACAAATTATTCACCATCTTACATTGTTGCTTAATTAATTAGAATGCGGTTTCCATAAAATTTATTCTTATTTGAGGTCCCTTATCATGGGAGGCATATGCAAGTATGCAACATAGTTCCAAACAGCCTTGATGCACTATTTAACAAGAACTGATATGTTATTTGGATCTTTGATAGATTTCAAATATATTCTTATCATTTGGTAAATTCTGTAAAACTTCTTCATGCTTCCACAACTGCTCTCTTATTGAAACTATGAGCTATTGAAGTATGCATGTTTCTTAATTTTTTCTTATGTTTGTTTTATTGTTTGAATAAGATCAATGTATTTGATTTGATAAAGCATGAAAAAAATATATTAGTATGAACTATTGAAGTATGTATTTATTTTTGCTTTTTATTTCTTCCACTTGTTTGTCTTTTTTTTTATATGTATTTTAAAATAAGATCATCTGATTCTTCAGATAATGAGAAAAAAAGGTTTAGAGTTGAGCCTTCAATTGCTTTCCTTTCCTTCCTCTTTCTTAAGTATGCGATTTTTCAATGCTATTTCCTTTTTAAATTTTACTGTTGATGTAATTTTTTCATTGGACAAGGTACTTTCACGCTTTCTTTTTAATGGAATATGCAAGAATGTCTAAAATGATAAATTGGTTTTATTATTTAGTTATTTTCTGTTTTTGTTAATTTATATATGTCATGAAGTACTTTCGGTACATGATTGTTCTTGCATATCAAAACAAATATTAAAAATTAGAAATGACATTCTGCAAAATTCATACTTTTAGAGCTCCAAAAATGTATGGGACCACACGTTACTCCCTCTACTTCCTTACTTTTACTTACCTTCTTTATCCTTACTACTGTTACTTACCCGACTCCCTGCTATTCTCTCATACCATCGTGTAATTATTTTAAATCTTAACTATTCATCTTATAGCTAAAGTGTCTTTTAACTAGAGGTAATGAAATTAAGATCCATGTATCCAAGCACGGCTCGTATGGGCGTGGCCCTTTGCGGTCTCAGGACAAAGGTCCTAAACTTGTAACCCCCCATTTGGTAAGTTTTTTTTTTAAGACTTTGGTAATTACATGACCTCTACATTTTCTTCTTCTTGAAGCCGGTACTCTCACACACATTGAAATTTGACAGACAGCGTGTCCGTACAAATTTGGGCAGGTTCTGATAAAGCTCATCACGCAACGAAGGATGTTTGGTTTTTTGGGAGTAGCAGTTATACATTCTTCAATTGGCCAACATGGACACCACTTGGAGTGAAGAAGATGAAGTGTTTTTTGTCTTAGAGGATGGCTAAGCAATGTTCCTTTGGGTGAAGCCATGCACGTCTCCTTGTTGGAGTGGCTCACTCATGCTTACGCACAGACCTGTATTCGAGCTGAGTTGAGCGGTGATTGACTCGAACATTCCATTACTTTTACTCCATCATGGATTATTGATTCTGTTGCTTAAGACCACATGATGAGTAAATTCTCTTTGTTTTCCTCATATATTGTTTGTTCTAGTAGAGAAGATTAGGATTGCTGATGGGTCTCTTTCATTTGTTTCTGGCGAAGGAAATGTTAATGCTCTACCTAACCTACTCCTATCCTCTATTTTTCATGCTCCTAATCTTTCGACTAATTTAATGTCTGTTAGTAGAATTACAAAAAATTTGAATTATTGTGTCACCTGTTCATACCAGTGGTAGTATTAGTAGTCTATATAAGGTGTAAGGACCAACTGATGTGTTGGTATTATCATTTGGTTCCATTTATCTTTTTTGTTTATGAAACACTTGCTTCCCAGTTTATTTGTTTCATCCTTATCAGTTATTCAGTGTGAAATCTGTGAATTTGGTGAACATGGTCGTAGTTCATATCCCTTGAGTAGCAATAAAAGTGATGTTTTAGTACAACAAATTATACAAAACTAATACATTTGTATATAAAAATAAGATATAAGAAGAGTCATTCAGTCAAGAAGTAAAGTTAGGGTTTTTGGCTTTTTAACTTCTTAACTTTCTTTTATTATTATATTTGTTAAACTTATTTATGATAAGTTAAAAACTTATGATAAAGAAAGTTGAACGGTATAATTACATATTAATATAAACAAGATTACCAAAAAATGTATTTTAGATACATATAATATTTTGAGCCATGCCTAGCTAAGGATAAATTGAGCCCTAAAAGAGCCGAGTAAAATCAAATAGGGTTTGGCTCAAGCTCAGCTTATTCGGGCTCAAATAAAAATTCAGCTCATTCAAGTTTGAAATGCCAACTTGACCTTGGGTCTGATGAGCTGCGCCAAGACAAGCCAATGAGTCAACTTGGCTTGAGTGCAACCATACTTATGCATTGGGTCACGACTGCTGCTTATTGATTATTTAGTCGTGAATTGAAATTCTGTGGCGGTACATAGTCACATGACCTAGAAGGGGGGAGGTGATTAAGTCTACCTAGGATTATCTACTAATTTTAATTATCAATTAAATTAGTGGAAGACAAATGAAAAACCACATAGAAAAGCCGATTTTTACCTGTAAACCCTTTTGCAAAAAAATACGGGACCTCGTCCAGCAAAGAGATACCACTAAGAGAAAAAAAAATACTTACAAGACTCGAACTGTATCCAACTGGACTCGGCATACTTTCACCACATATTCTATCAAATTATAAAGTAATTAGTTAAATTGTACAATAAAAATACTAAGGAAATCCTATCTCAAAAAAGCGTTGGAATTTTTTTCGAGGTATTCAGAGCTCATCTGCCTAATTTGGGCATCGAGGAGCCCCAATTTGTTCCTTTATAGAAACTATTTAGCCTAAACCTACAAGTGCACTTCAAGTCCTAATTACCGGGACTCGTTTTTTGATGCTGTCTCTTCTGACACGTGTATTTCAATGTATGTTAATAATTTAAATAGTTAACATAGACTACGAGGTTTTGTCATGCACTATACAAAGTATAGCAGAACGAGAATAAGGTTGTTAACAATTAAGAACTAATTCATGTAATTCCATTTAAGTACATGTATCTTATACATGAAAAGTCAAGTTGTCCCTATGAAGGGACAGTGTGTGGGTATATGCACCCAACACGCCCACAAAATAATGTACTAAACCATTAGTAATTACCATGTGCATAAACGTATCTTATACATGAAAAGTTAAGTGTCCCCACAATGGGATAGTGTGTGGGTATATCCACCCAACCACTATTCATACAGCCGATCCTCCTGCAAGATAATGTACTAAATCATTAGTAACATTATCATGTGCGTACATGCATCTTATACATGAAAAGTCAAGCTATCCCTACGGCCGGACAATGTGTGGGCATATCCACCCAACCACCATACATACATCTCATCCGCCACATGATAATGTACTCAATCACTAGTACATTATCACGCCCCAATGATAATATGCATTACCTTAATATTTGTTGCGGCGTCCCATGGTAAATAAAATAAACTAAATCAAGATTCTTAAACAAATTAAATAAAATATGTAATTCGAGCAATCTAATTAATTCTACCAATTAAATAGCAGCAATAAAAAATAAATAACATATTAATTCCAAAGGTTAAGGGTCTAGGGTAGTAACATTAATCTAAAAAAATAAGAAATATATAACAGATTTTAATCAAATGGCAATCTAAGCAAAATTCCCAGGACTAAATTAGATTTATATAATAAAGAAAGAATTAGAGGAAAGTGACTAATGAAATGGTACAATCTTTAGTAAATGAGTACCCAATGGTTGTTCGACCAATTCCTCAGAAGCCAACTGATGGAGGAGAATATCTTGAGATGGATGATTCACACCCATTGAAAATAATCTGAATCTTAGCATGCCTAGATCTAAAAACTGAAGTTATTTCAGTTGGCTATGTGCGGTCATGCATGCTCCTATGCTAATCTCATGTTCTAGCTTAGTTTATTCTAAGGTCAGGCTTGTCTGTTCTCTGTGCTTCTTGCAATTACATTAATAATACTACGAAGTTATAGCAATTCGTAGTACAATGACATCAGGTTAACTAGCCTTTTTGGCATTCTATTTCTATAGAAAAAAAAATCGTGGTGATGAATAACAATTTGGAAAAAGGAGGTGTCTACTGTAAGAGAATTAATCCCACATCGACTAAATAGAGAAATAGTTATGGCCTTATATACATGTAAGGTCTCTCCACTCATTGCCAATTGGTTTTGAGTTGGACGCTTTCACATGGTATCAGAGCCCAAAAAGCCCAACGGCCAAATTATGCTCACTCACAATAACAGACCCAAATAGAAAAGCTGCATGATTGACGACCCAAAAAAAGGCGCGTGTAAGAGAATTAATCTCATATCGACTAAATAGAGAAATAGTTGTGGCCTTATATACATGTAAGGCCTCTCCACTCATTGCCAATTGGTTTTGAGTTGGACGCTTTCACATCTACAACTATAAAAGTTGTGGCATTCAACAATCCCCCAGGCTAGTACATAGTTCATTCATTTACAGCTCAACAATAACGATCTAAACCTGCTCTCGTATGCTTTCATAAATTACGGATGGAAATAGGGAGCTATTGCTTCCATGGGCAACATCATTTATCTAACTCCCTGAACTGTGAAGGTAAACATAAATAATCCTTGTTTTATCACAATTCAAGAAGCAGTTTTTTTCATTGGTATATTACTTAACTAAGTGATGTGTTTTTATTAAAAATGCAACAGATATGGGTACAAATGATGAAGTCTTGCGAGACGAGGAGTAGGAACTGGTATACGCTTGAAATAACACATATTGTTAATAAAATAATTAAAAAACAATTACCTGAGAGATGTTATTGGAGGTAAACTTGCATACAGAAAGAGAGTTAGAGAGCATAAAGCGAAAAAGAGAGAGAAGAGAAGATAGAGAGAGAAGAGAAGAGAGAGAGAGAGAGAGAGAGAGAGAGATCTTACCTGAGCAGGGAGGAGTAGGCAACCAGAGAAGGCAGCTGAAGCAGTAGCCGGAGCCGGAGCCGGAGCCGGAGCCGGAGCCGGAGACGGAGACGGAGACGGAGCAGGCAATCGGAGCAGCCGGAGGAGAGGTAGGAGAGAAAGAGGGAAAGATTGGGGATTTCAACTCTTATTTCGGGTTTTTGTAGCGACAGTTTTTAAAAACGCCTCTAAAGGCCTATAAGTACAGTCGCTCAATAGTATCGCGAGAAACTAGTTCAGTGGCGGTTTTGTCAAAACTGCCTTTAAAGGTGATGGGACCGAGGCGGTTTCTCAAAACCGCCTCCACAAGTAGGTTTAGCTAGGTGGCAGTTTAGAGTAATCACCACTAAAAAACCACGGCTAAAACCCATAATTTTTGTAGTGACTCCGATCTAAGATGACTACGACGAAAATATTGAGATTGTTCTAGGTCTGGAATAGATATCCTCGATCCATCTAGGTCTGGAATAGATATCCTCGATCCAGAGAGAGAGAGAGAGAGAGAGTGTGGGGTTTTTGTTGGAGACTATAGCTAAGGAAGCAAATGAGGGTAATTTTGTCTCTTTCTTTTGTTCAATTGATTTTCTTTACATTTGGTGTATACTAATAAACGTTGGGTTGCACGTTGCACCACCCTATATATTGTAGAAATCATAGAGTTCAAACACGAGTTCGGATGGGCAACAGCGCTTGCTGTTGCGCTGTTGCCCCCTTGTGTCTGAAAAATGAGGGCCCCACTCATGGTTAATGTGGGGGGGGCATCCTTATTAAATGCACACCCAAGTTTTTTCAGATACATGGGGGCAACAACGCAACAGCAAGCCTTGTAGCCCATCCGAACTCGTTCAAACACTAGTATAATACTACTACCGTAATACTTATAGAGCACCAAAAACGACAACGTACAAAAACAACAAAATAACATAGCCACTATATTTAAAAGAACATCTCTTATAAATAGCTGAACCTTTAGTAACAAATCGCATAGTGGGAGCGAGAAGATGAGAGTATTAAATTTCAATTTAGGATTGGGTCGAAAGTACTGGTATGTGTATATATATATATATATATATATATATAGGTTATGGTCAGTCACCATTGATCATTTAAATTTGTAGTTACAATAAACAAGAGGACTATTAATATATTAAATGTATCATTCCAAATTTAATTACAAGATCAACAATAATTGACCAGCCTTACAAAATTCTTGTGCCCTATAAAGTAAAATGACAAAATATATCCAACTTAACAAGAAAAATAGGAATAAAACTATAACGTTTGCCCAAAAACAACGCTCTCTAGGAAGGTGATCTCCAGAAACCATAAACCCTGCTCCCTGTGCTCCTTATTAACGATAAACCGCCCTCTACACAATTTGAAACTACACTCCTGAGTTGAGAGTGAGGATTGGGAGCGGGAGCGGGTGTGGGAGCAGGGTTTGGGAGCGGGAGAGGGAGAGAGTAGCAGGTTCGGAGGTTTGGGTTACTAAGGTCACCATTAGCATTAGCAGTAATCCGACCCATGATCTCGGCCATGACTTCCTTAGAGTCCCTAAGTAGCTTGATACTGTGGTTGATCCGATCACGCTTGGCCGAAACAGAAGACGATTCCTCTAGCATCCTCTTGATCCCGCCACCATGGGATCCCATCAACTCATTTACAATCTCTTGCTCCAACTCCTTGTTCAGTAAGTTGTGAACACTGAACAGAAGATGAAGAGCAAGATTGTCCAACAACCTTTGATGAACAACCTTCCAGTAAGCAACCATTCTCATTTTCATGTCAAACGCTTGTTCAACCACAGTACTGTACTGTATCAGATGCCCAACTTCAACTTGGCCGAAACCTTCGAGCACTAACTGAGGGTGATTCGAGTGATTTTTAATCATCTTCATGAAGGCCTCTTTATTCACCATGAGCCGACCCCATGTTGACATGTATTCTGGATTACCGGTATAATCAATGACCTTCTCCATTTCCACAATCTCCATTACTTTATAAATGGACTGTTCTTTCATCTTGGCAATTAGATCATGAGCTGCCCTTCTAGTCGAGGATTGAAGCTGTGGGTAGTTTGCAGAATGCTTCATCAGTACAATTATGACCACATCTTCAATGTATTTCCACCCCTTACGAACGAACTCAACAGGAATGCTTGATATTTCATTTACTTTTCTCTGTAAGACACTGAGAAAAGCTGCGCGAGGGAGGAAATTTGGGAGTGTCATCCCTTTAGCTTCCTCCAAAATCCGAATTTCTTCCATTAGAAAGAGATCTGTAGAATCCTTTTCATCGGACGTCTGCTGAAGTTCTTTCGAGTACTCGTTCAGCATCTCCGCCATTCGAGCTGTGCAGTGCATCTCGTTCTCATCTGTGTATTCATCAAATTCTCCTCTTATAAGAATTTTCCTGAGAGATTCTTTTGCAGATCCAAGAATCCGTATAAAAACAGTAATGGCTTCGGCAGTGGAGGATAGATTCTGAGGCATTTTGTTAAGCTCAGAAACGTTTGCATGCAGCTTCTCGTTGATGTTCTTCACAATGTCCGGTAAGCATTTTGCAATAATGCTTGCTTGAATCTGCACCAGTTTCTGAGCTAAAACTGGAACACCCACAATAGATTTATCAATTTTGGAAAGAAGTTGATGAGATTCGAAGAGTGTAGCTTCCTCCATTCTTGCTTCCTCGTATGATTCTTCACCAATACGATTCCTCACACAAACATAACCAAGTCCTATATTCACATCATCTGCAGTCACCTTCTCGAGCAAACCTTCAGGAGCTTTATCAGATTTAGTAACCACAGCCAATGTTCTCTCGCCAGTCTTATCGACACGTTGAGACATTCTAATGGATTCACATGTCGGGAAATCAACGGTCGCCGACAAGACATTGAGAATTGTACTCTCTTTGGGCTTTATATACTCCATTATAATACTGGAAATCTGCTCGTAGATGTCTTCAGGCTGTCCATGAACAGGAACCCTCGTAATACCGGGCAAATCCACCATTGTAAGATCAGGGACACCTTTCTTTTTCACGACTAGAGTTAAAGGGGTGTTGGAGATTCCTTTACCGTTGCCGGCAATCTCGTTGGTGGCCATGTTAATGGCTTCAGCTACGTGGGTCTCATTGGTGGGGATGATTTTGTTGTGATACTCGAGGTGAAGCTCTGGGTTTGGTGTTGAATGGTGTTGAAGACGCATTATGAGGGGTACTCGTGTACAGATGCCTTGGCCGCGAGGAAGGCTGATGCCGGCGAGGGACTCGAGAACGCTTGATTTGCCAGAGGATTGGTCACCGACGACGACAATTGTGGGGAGCTGTATGCCCTCTTTCATGACCTGTAAGTGACGGAGTTTGTCAATTGCGTCAAGGAGAGGCCGAATCTGGTCATTGTAGGACAAGACTAGCGGTGCAATTGCAGCTGAGAGCTTAGTGTCCTCCTTGTGTGAGCCGTTGAAACCAAATTTCGCCATTGTAATTTGCAGAGATATAGATAGAGAGAGTCTATGAGGGTTGAGGGAAAGAACTAGAGAGAGAGAGAGATAGTGGTGCTCGAGTTGGACTTTGTTTGTGAATTTATAAGGAGTGATGGAGAACTAAAGGTTCTCAGCAACTTCTAACTTCTCTTTTTCTTTTTACTTTATTTTTTTTTTGGTTTTCTTAGGATGGTGGATAAGAGTTTGGATAGGCAACAACGCTCCCTGTTACCCACCTATGTCTTGCAAAATGGGCATCATAATCATCATTTGGTGGTCCCCATGTGAACAGTAGTTGGGCCCCTTATTATATAAGACACGGATGGGCAACAACGAGCGCTGTTGCCCATCTGAACTCTTATCCACCTTCCTAAGAAAACCAAAAAAAGTAATAAGAAAAAAGAAAAAGAAAGCTGCTGAGAACCTTTAGTTCTCCATCACTCCTTTTTTTTATTTTTATAAAAGCCCCTTAGAGGAAAGGGGGATTTGACAAGGACCCCTACCGGTTTTATTAATAATGAAAAGCATGGGAGGGAGGAAGGGGGAACATAAAACCTTATCCCTACAAAGGAACTTAAATCACATTACTTCTAATATTATCCAAATCAGCTTTGTCTAAAAAAACAAGAGATCTAAATCAGTCAGTACAATCTTGAGTTGAATAAAAGAATTCAGATGTCTGCATGTTGCACCCATAATTAGCTAGAAAATTAGCGGTTTCATTAGCTTATCTAAAGATGTGGCTCGGAGAGCAAGAATAAACCATGAGATAATTGATTTTCTTTTTCTAGTACCAAGAAAACCACGGGTGATTGATATTTTCATTTCAAGCGTCAACAAGATTCTTAGAATTAGATTCTACAAACACTTAAGAAGCACCAATGCTTTGTCAAAGAATAAGATTCCCAGGCTGAATAAAAGGCTGGCATCGCTCCTTAAAAATTCCCAAACAAATGTATATTGGGGTCAATCATGAGAATCTAGGACTCATGTAGCTTTTCTTTTCTTGTTCTCTTACTTTTGGGCTTTCTTAGGAATGTCGATATCTCCCCTCACAGACGAATGGAACCATATGTTCTGTGTTCTTCCCAATGTTTTGAGTTTTTGAACGCAAGGATCTCTTCAATAGTATTTACAGTTGGTAAATTGATAAAAACACAGTAAAAAGAATTGCCTTATTTAAAAACTAGACTCTCACTCCAACTCCACTTAAGGCACCACCCAAATGATCGTGAATTGATGATGTTCTTTTGAATCCGTACATGCCCTTAATATGAAGGTCTTAAGTCGATTAAAAAGACTTTCCAAAAAAAAAAAGTCGATTAAAAAGAGCAAATAACCACTTAAAAATCTTTGAAGTGTCTTACTTAAGCATCAAGAAATGAGCTAAAGCATAGTGGACGTGCGCACTCTCGTCCCTTTACGAAAAAATGCGCCTTTCTTTTCTTTTTACGAGGCTATTAGAGACTTGTCATTCTTTTTTAATTTTTATTTTATGAAAGGTAATCACACAAACAATCACACACTGGGTACACTCTCACACACACTTGCTCAGTAAATGAGGAATCATCCCTACGATTCACCTCTAAAAGGGTTTGAGGAGGGACTGTGACACCTTATATATGTGAACACACAACCATGCGCAACCGATGTAGAGACTGTCGCCATTGCTTTTAGCATTTTCCTTCAAAAGAATCATTGTGAACGCCCCTTCAAAATATGACTCTTGATTCTCTCCATTTGTAACCGGACTCGGGGAGTCCGGTTTCGCACTGTCCCTGCCACATGTTCCTTTAGACATTTCTTCACCCTGGTTAAGATTCCCTACCCCTAAGGTTCACCCACCTATCATTGGTTTTTAGAAAAATATTTTAAAAGAAATTTAATCCCAGTTTTTTTCAAATAATTTTTTCTAATAACCAAGGATATGTGGGTGAACCCTAAGGGTGGGTTACTCTTAACCACATTAAGAGATGTCAAAAAGGACACGTGGCAGTATCAGTGGCATAACTTGACTCTCCTGGGTCGGGGTTACAACTTAGAGATGATTAGGAGTCTAAATATATCCAAGTGACCCCGTCTCCAAGAAAAGATAGTAAGACGTGTCAAAGTTGTGGCATCCTTAAAAAGACTCCTTTCTTTTTGCCCTTTTGCAAACGATGTTCCTGCTTTTTGTGTGCTTCAAAAAAAAAAAAATAAGTGGGGTATCCTTACCCTTGGACGGTTGGAGTTACCCAACTTAGTCCGGGACTCGGATATCTCTCGCAATGCTAGAAAATGCTCTTGGCTTCCACACAATAGACATCATGTGGTGATAAAAAAGGGGAGAAGTCATTTCATATTCTCCCACATGATCTTGACTTCTCCCCACTTGATATCTCTCCCCCTTTTTCTCACACTTTTCGTCACATGTCTCATTATGTGTGGAGAAGTCAAAACCATGGGCCCCATGATTTTGACTTCCCCACCACTTGTTGTCTATTGTGTGGTAGCCCGAGACCACCATTTTTTGGCATTGTTAGAGAGAATCCTTTGCCCTTAGTCCATGATTTTGACTTCTCCATCACTTGTTGTCTATTGTGTGGTAGCCCGAGACCACCATTTTTTGGCATCGTTAGAGAGAATCCTTTGCCCTTAGTCCCACATCGGCTAGTTATGTCTAGCCATTCCAGTCCTAAAAGGCTCCTTCTTACCTTAAATCATGACCATTTCGTGAGATGTGTTAGGCCCATCTTTTGTAGTGTTTGTGGTTGGCTTAGTGTGTGTAAGTTGTTTGCCTCTACCAAAAAGTAACGTGGAAGAGTGGGAAATGTGAAGCCACTTTTATCAGCACAACAACCAGTACTGCTGTCCATCTTTATTATTATCCCAAGGGCCCATCAAGGAGACTTCCCCTTGTATCACTTGTTTATAGTCTTTTATCAGCACAACAACCAGTACTGCTGCCCATTCTTATTAGTTTCCCAAGGGCCCATAATGGAGACTTCCCCTTGTATCACTTGCTTATATATTAAGATTAACGATGATCACCAGATAATCAAAGCAACCCAAAATAAGCCTTTTCAAAAAGAGGGGGGGGGGGGGGGGGGGGGGGGGGGGGGGGTTGAAAATAACAAATATAGAAGGATATTTTTGTCAATTAAGATTTTTCTTAAATTCCCATAATAGCAAATATAGAAGGGCATTTTTGTCAATTAATTTTTCCTCAAATTCCCATATTACCCTGTCAAGGCATATTTTAAGTTGCTTTGGTTATCTCGAAACAAGAACTTGTACATAGTTAATCTCTTATATGTTCCATATGGGGGAGTGTTGGCTAGAAATTTGGTTGTCGGGCGTTCCAGCGCCACGTGACACAATTGCAGATAGAAACTTTTAGACCCAATGCGCCGAGTCAAACAGAGTGACCGGGAGCACGTTTGCTTCGACCGTTCATTTAGCCACCGTCAAATAAATCAATCAGATGATTTAGAGAGGGAAATATTTGTCCTTCAAAGATGAGTTCTATTATGCATTCGATGACCAAAGGGCTTTCCAAATTAAGGCAAAGTCGAATGTGATAATGTGAAGAGCGTGTTGGATGTGTGATGGACAAAAGTGACAGATTATAAACAAAAAAATGATAATTGAACTTGATTGAAAGTAATCGTAAAAGATAACTTATAAACTATCATGCGATCAAAAAGAGTTACAGAGGCAAATACAAAGTTCCACCGTGGTATATACTGAAGATGAAGTGATTAAGATCTCTCTCAAAGGATGTAAATGCAGAAAATGTAAAGGGGCTCTACCGGAGGAGGAAACTGTGCTAAAATCTCTCTCGTAGGAGTCGATGGAAAATGTAATTGGTCTCTCTCGGAGGAGGAAACTAGACTATGGTCTCCCCCGGAGGTGGAGATAAGGCTGCTATGGAGCAGGTTGTTGAGTATCAAGTTTGTGTGTGCTGGTTGGTTGATCAAGGGATCTGTTGGTTTATCAGATGTCGTCTCCTTCGTACTTGGCCAATTTATAGATTTCATTGATAGTTTTGGACTAAGCTTATCTTTCCAGGTATACAGTACATCCGAGCGGTAAAAAGAGAACATACTCGAGCTTAATTTGAGCTCGAATGTTCAAAATTAAGCTCGGCATTAACAAACTTGACCAGCTCGACTTAGCTTGAATTTGATTCAAGGCAAGCCGAGCTCAAGTTGGTTTGAGCTTGATTCAAATTTCAGGATTATTTTGATAATTTTAATTGAATAAAGACATTTGTTATTAAATTTTAGTACAATAATCTATACAAAATTAATACATTTGTGTACAAAAATAAGATATAGGAAGTCATTCAATAAAGAGTTAAGGCTTTTTGCTTTTAACTTCTCAACTTTTTTTCTTATTATATTTGTAAAACTTATCTATGATAATCTATAAAGTATTATAAGTTATGACAAAGAAAGTTAAAGCGTGTCATTTTTTTTTGGTAAACTCAATCATACCACAAGGCAATGACTGAAGGCAAATACAAGGAAATACGCACACCACACACACACACACACCACACATGCAGCCCGTGTAAGCTTCACCCTAGAGCTCCTCAAAACGGGTACCAACCGTTTGAGGCGCCAAGGAACTTATATGGGACAACATGCTCGGGTAGTTACCCGATGTGGGACTAAACACTTACCGTAAAGGCTTTGGTTTTTTTGGTAAACTCAATCATACCACAAGGCAATGACAAAGCGTGTCATTACATATTAATATAAACAGGATTACCAAAAAATACATTAGATATACATAGAGAGGAGGTGGCTAGTTAGCCATGCTGATTAATCAACTCACCTTCTCTTTGCTGTTAGATCTTAAACAATATCTTAAACAATGACTAGGATCAAAACATCTCTTATTGTTATAATTTTTTAATTTCTAATACTACCCTTAATGCCCTCTAAACACGTTCCCTTTTTTTCTCTTTCCCTTTTTTTCTCTCTCTCCCTGGTTCTCTCTCTCACCGCCCAGATCTCTCTCTCCTCACCCATATTTCTCTCTCCCTGGTTCTTTCTCTCCCACCCAGATTTATCTCTCTCCTTGGTTCTCTCTCTCCCCGCCTGTGGGATTTTCCATTTAAGTCTTCTAAATCAAATTCCATTTCTTCTTCTTATTTCTAAAGATAAGATTCGTTTGAATTGTGTTTTGACTTTACTCTGTGTTTATTAATTGAAGGGAGCGCAAAAATGGGGGAGAAGGAATGGCATTTCTTCTATGTGAAAGACAAAAAATACCCAACTGGTTTGAGGACAAACATGGCTACTGAAGCTGGTTACTGCCAAGCAATAGGGAAAGATAAGGAGATTTACAGAGAAAAAAATCTGGTTGGAATGAATAGAACTTTGGTTTTCTACAAAGGAATAGCACCAAAAGGAGAGAACGAGTGGGTGATTTGCAGGATATTTGAAAAGAATTTGGGTGGTAAGAAGACTTGTCTCAGGTGCGTTGGAGAAGAATTAGGTGCTTCTCTTTCGCCTCTTTTAATGGAAGCTTCTACAACGACAAGGACAAACCTTCTGTAGCTGAGACAGCTCATGTGACCTGCTTCTCCAACTCAGTGGAGGTCCAAAAAAACCAGGAAGAGATGATTGATTGCTTCAATACTCCTTTTTTCTCTGCTTCTAATATCTTCCAAACTCATTCTACACCACTCAAGCCATTCCAAAACAATATCCCATACCCAAGTTCTGTTTTGATGCAAGACCAGGCTATCTTGAGGGATTTGCTTGAAAATCATGGATCGAGCATGAAGCAAATTAGCAAAACAGAGAGGGAGATGATAAGCATATCACAAGAAACAAGGCTTACTACAAATATGAACACCGAAATCTCTTCTGTTGTATCGGAACATGAAATGGGTAGGCCGTGTTTTGATGATCACAAGAAAAAGGGGAATGTGTTTAGAGAGAGAACCAGAGAGAGAGAGAAATCTAGGCGGGGAGAGAGAAACCTGGGCGAGAGAGAGAACCAGGGAGAGAGAGTTGATTTGGGGGAGAGAGAAAAAGAGAACGTGTTTAGAGGGTATTAAGGTTAGTTTTGAAAATTAAAAAATTAGAACAAGAATGAGGGTTTTAATTCTAGCCATTGTTTGAAATCTCACGACATAGAGGAGGTGAGCTGATTGTAATGTATAATCAGCCTGATTGATTAGTCACCTTTTATATCTATATATATAGCCAAGCAAAATCCAAGGAAATTCAAGAAATGTATGGTCAATAATTTTTAGGAATTATATACACATCCTCTCCTCTTTCAAATTTTGAGGAGGTCCTACACCATTTCCTAACTCGACTAACTAAGGATATATGTTTTAATTTTAAGGAAAGAAATGCTCTATGGTTGAGGTTGCCATATGCGCCTTTTGACACTCTTAACTGTTGGTAAGATCACCCATCCCTAAGGTTCACCCATCTATCCTCAGGTTTTAGAAAAAAATATTAAGTACAACAGTAATGGCATCGAAGATTGTAAATGGTTATACGATTCCTCATCCATCGTCCTAATCATACCCACCTTGTCTTGATTATGAAGTTAAGCTACTGAAATCAATGAGTGATTATCGCCCAATTAACTTATGCAACGATCTTATGAAAGATTGTTGTGAAAGCTATTGTTAACAAATTAAAGTTTGTATTTAGTTTAACAAATTAAAGTTTGTATTTAGTGTCTTATACATCCCCGCTCACAATGAATGTTTGGTGAATCTTTACATATTTTGGATAGGACTTTGCTACCGAGACCGCAAAAGGGCCGAGACCTCCGAGACCATGCAGACATGCACGGGATTTCAGGTGGAGTCCACCTTCACATGATAGGCTCCACTTGCAATCCCGTGCATCCATGCACGGTCTTGGAGGTCTCCGCCCTTTTGCGGTCTCAGAATCATTTCCCTTTGGGATAACACTAAAAATTTAACGTGTGATGACCACCTTTTTCACCCAAAGAAGTCATTAAAGTTTTCATACGGACTTTCATAGGCAAGCTTCTCCACTAGCTTAATTTGATTCCCCGATCATTGACGTCAGATGGGCTAGACATCTTTTATTAAACTGATTTTTTGCTAAAGTGTTATGGAATGAGATGGCCACATTGAATTTTTTGGACCTAAAGGAATGGCATTACTCAAACGCATGATCACACATATACTACTAATTTGTATATATATATATATATATATATATATATACACTAGTAGAGACCCGTGCGACGCACGGGTAATAATTTAAGAATTTTTAAATTAAATAACATTATTTATTTATTTAAATATTAAGTAATATATTTTAATAATATTATTTATTTAATTTGATAAACATTATAATTAGTATTAATTAATTGACTTTAATGATAATTTATTATTTTAATAACATTTAATAAAAAATCATAAATTTCTTAATATTAAACTTAAATTAATATACCCAAGAGTTAGAGATAAGAGAGAAACTCTACAATAGTGGAGATAGAGAGGTCTCTAGGATGAGATAGTGGATCCTAAACCTGCAAGATCAGTTGGAGATAAGAGATCAGTTGGAGATAAGAAAGGACTCTACAGTAGTGGAGATATAAAGGGCTCTAGGATGAGATAGTGGGTTCCAAACTTGAACGGTGGAGATTAAAGAGAAAATCCACATGTTATCTCTAAAA
The DNA here is from genome assembly GCA_015143295.1 of Tetracentron sinense. Taxonomy (NCBI): domain Eukaryota; kingdom Viridiplantae; phylum Streptophyta; class Magnoliopsida; order Trochodendrales; family Trochodendraceae; genus Tetracentron; species Tetracentron sinense. The sequence goes on from CM026566.1 coordinate 21,105,274, forward strand.
TAGAAGTTAGAAGATTGGAGAGATTGAGGTTTGGAGAGCAGAGATAGAAATCTTATTCCTTTATATTATAGTACTAGTAGAGACCCCGTGCGATGCATGAGTGTGAATAAAATAAAAATCTCTACATCTCTCTCTATTCCTCTTATCACAATCTCCTAAAATTTCTCCCTACATTCTCTCTCTATCCTTCTTCTCTCTCTTTTTATCCCTTATCATAATCCCCTAAAATCTCTCTCTACACTCTCTATCTCTCTTATCACAATCTCCTAAAATCTTTCAAATGATTTTTGAATTATGAAGAAAACGTATGTATCCCCTAAAATCTCTCCAATAGTTTTTGAATTGAGAGGGAGACGTGTGTGAGAGAAGAAGTTAATGGTTGAGATTTTAAATAGGGTGCTACATGACATCCTTAAAATAGAATTCATAGGATTCCTAGGATTAAAGATTGGAGAGCAAAGAGAGGGGGTTAGGTGGCACTTATCTATAGAGAGATAGATATACTAGCTAGCAAACACCCAGTGTGATACACGAGATAGAAATTGTGATGAAACTATAAGACAAAACATCTTTCTTGCTAATCAATACCCTACATAGGTAACATTTCAATCCTAATTCCTGGAGAGAGGATCGGTTGGTATAAGTGGAGAGATCAGATCATACCCAGTTGCAATTGAACTCAGGAGATCAATTCAATTGCACATGTGTCGTGATCAGATTGGAGGCAAAAAAAAGGAGTTTAGAAATTTTAATTATCTTTTTTTTTACCCTCCAATCAAATCTTGACACATGATTTAAAATTGAACTCTCCTGAATTCAATTACAAGTGGGTATGATCTCATCTCATAAGTGCTATGTCCAAGCAAGGTATAAAATTTCGTTGAAATTTCGCGAAATTTCGGGCTCGACCAGGGCACCCGACATCGAAATAGATAGAATTTTGGGTGAGCAGATTTCGAGCCAAATTTCGACAATTTCGGGCGATATTTCGTTTTTCTGATATCTCGTGATTTGGCCCGAAATATTCACCTACCACTGTCGGATTTCATTGAGATTTCGTGAGATGGGAGACGATATTTCAAAATATCAGAATTTCAGGATTGCGGCCGAAATCCTTACCTACCATCGTTTGATTTTGGCCGAGATTGACCGAAATCAACGAAATTTTCGATATTTTTCCGAAATAAACCGAAATTAACGAAATTGCGCCTGAAATTTTTAGGATAAATTCAGAATATTCTTGGAATATTCTGAGCCTCTTAATGATTAAATAATTTTTTAAAAAAAAATAAAAAAGAAAATTTCAAAAATACTCTCCTCTATTTACCTATAAATACCCCCCTCTATCATATTTCTCACCAATTTTCTTCTTCTCTTCTTAATTAGTAGTTTGTTCTTTCTAGTTACAAGTTTTTAATCTTCAGTAGTTCTTAGACTCTTAATTTAGAATTTATATTTTATTTTTCTCAGTCTTTTGACTCTTTGCTAAAGGTGGTAAAATGCTAACAACGGACCGGGGCTAAAGAGAAAGAGTCAATCAAAGGTATATTATTTTGTTTATTTTTATTTTCATGTTGATTATATTTATTTCATGTACATTATTTTTTAATTTGTAGTTACAACATACAAGTTAATTAATATTTAATCTTCAGTAGTTCTTATTTTAGATTTTATTTTTCTCAATCTTTTGACTCTTTTTAAAAGGTGGCAAAGCACTAACAGTGGATCGGGGCTGAAAAGAAAGAGTCAATCAAAAGTATATTATTTTGTTTATTTTTATTTTCATGTTAATTATATTTATTTCATGTATATTATTTTATAGTTACAACTTATAAGTTAGTATTTAATCTTCAGTAGTTCTTAGTTTATATTTTATTTTTCTCAGACTTTTGAGTTTTTTCTAAAGAGATATTATTTTGTTTATTTTTATTTTCATGTTGATTATATTTATTTCATGTATATTCTTCTTTTTTATATATATTATTTTGAATTAAATATTTTTTTAACTTTATCAGTTTGTTGTAGTTAAAAATAAAATGGAGGAGGACCAGGAGCAAGAGGTAGAGGTAGAGAGTGAAACTCCTTCTCAGTAGACCGCAACAACCACAAATACAACATGGCAGCATTGCACCAATGCTGATAGGACGGGAAAATCAAAACAACAACTCCGATGCAACTGAAAAATGGAGGGATCACCCGAATGTGCCAACATCTAGACGGGATTAGAGGTGATAGTCGGCCATGTCCAGATGTTCCGCCTAAGGTAAGAGCTATAATAAAATCAAAAATTGAGGAAAAGACTGCTGAGAAAAGAGCTAGAACTAGCTCTACTCAAAACATTGACTATAGATATTTCAGCGAGGATGACTATGGAATTCCTGATGAGGAATACACGGAACCTCAACATATCTCTTCCAGTGGAAGAGGATCGACCTGTGGCGGTCGTATCTTTGGTATAAAAGCAACAGGTGGCCCTCCCCTTATGTCATCGATGCATAGAGCCACACAACGTACAGTGGAACAGACCCTTGTTCAACAAGATAAGGGGTTTGTAGATGGGTGTATAGGGAGATTCTTTTTTGAAAATGGTTTGGCATTTAATATTGCCAACTCGCTTCCATATGGGGAGGCGATTAACACTGTTGCTAATTATGGCCGGACGTATAAGCCTCTGTAAATTCCATGTTTTATGTGTTGGCATATTCCGGTGTCAAAACAAATGAATCTAGGTGTCTAGGTGTGTATCTTGTGTTGTTTTCCATCAAGCATTCGCAAACAAGTGAAGTTGAAGACCGTTGACGACTCGGTTTGATCATTTCCTTCATAGGATGGTAAGTGACCTAGATACCATGCTACCAAAGGTGGGAATTGACTTAGAATAATCCTAATATGATGCCTTAGGTGGTAAGTGTCCTAAACTAATCATACGGACCCTAGGTGATGAGATAAAAGTGCAAAACTTGTTTTAAAGTCTGAAATTTTTTCAAAAAATCAAGGTTACTTGTTTTGGGCATATCTCCCAAACCGTAGCTCAGTTCTTGCTTTATAATATGTCAAATTGACCGCGTCGAAAAGAGCTACAACTTTTGTGAAGGGACCAAGAGCTGAAAACATATTTTTAAATTTAGTTTTCACCTCAGGGTCGACCTTGGGCGTTTAGGGTCGACCCTGAAGTGGCAAAATTATGTATGGGGTTTTGGGATAGCAAGTTGAAAAAATGGGGTTCTACCCTGAAGGATGGTTTGGTTGACCAAAGTGTACACTTTGGTCGACCGAACCATCCCCCAGGGTTGACCCTGATATGGAAATTTTCTAATATTCATTTCAAAACCGATTCTTTCATATTTTGGTTATTTTAAACACTTTTAGCAACTTCCAAAGCTTGGTTTTGAGTTCCCTATATATGGTGAACCCTTTTAGCTCGTGGGGCACGACCTTGGGAGTGTGTAGAGAGGTTTTTTGAGTTTCTCCAGAGGTTATAGAACCTATGGAAATTAGTTTTCTCAATCCCTTATGTTAGTACATTATACCTAGAATTTGCAAGCCCAAAGTTCCAATTTAGCTTGTTTGGACTTGTCCTTTGAAGGAGTCCATCTAGGTATTGATTTACATCAAACCATCAGCCCGTTCTGGATAGAACACCTTGGCAGGAGTGTTCTGGAGCCTTTGCGAAGGAGATCGATCTGAGAAGGATCGTGGTAATGTGATTTGGTCGGTGGATTCCGAAGCTGTCATTGATGGAGATCGATCGGAAGATCGTGGACTGTTTTTCGAGACACAAAGAGAAGTACGAGCAGCTACGGTTGATCACGGGACTTGTGAGTACGTGATGACTTTTCAAGGTTTGGAGGACTAAGAACTGAAGGATCGTGGTGTCGAGTCCGAATGAGTCAAGTTCGGGTCTTGTAAGTTCTTGTTTACTTTGTCTTAGTGGACTCTCATGGTTGGACTAGGTCCCGTGGTTTTTCCCGGAAGGGTTTCCACGTAAAAATCCTTGTGTTGTGGTTTGCTTGACTTTCGATTTTTCGCACTTAAAGTACATCATCCCTTAACTTAATAACTTAATTTTTAAAATATCAAAAATGTTAGATAGACTTATAGGAGCCCGAACCATCCCCTTGACTTTGTGAGTTCTCAACTCAAACCTTGATTTGAGGTTCACCGAATTAGATTTTTCAATTGGTATCAAAGCAGGTTCACTAAATTTTTGTGTGATTTGGACTCATATTTTCGATGAATATGAATCTCCAAAGAGATGGAGGATCCATCTCTTATCTCTCATTATTTGATGGGAATAATTATGCCTATTGGAAAGCTCGAATGAGAGCGTTTCTAAAATCATTAAATGAAAGGGTATGGTTCTCCATTGAACAAGGTTGGACCCATCCAACAAAGACCATAGATGACCAGACCATCCTTAAACCTTCTTCTGAATGGACCAATGGGGAACTTGAAAGTTGTAGATGGAATAGTAAGGGTCTAAATGTAATCTTTGCCGCTGTCACACTCGAAGAATTTCGACGTATTTCTAAATATGACACTTCGAAGGAGGCATGAGACATTTTTTAAATTATCCATGAAGGGACTACAACTATCAAGATCTCCAAACTTCAATTACTGACCTCTAAGTTTGAAAAGTTGATGATGGATGATAATGAAACTTTTGACAGTTTTTATCCTATTCTGAATGACATTGTCAATTCTAGTTTCAATTTAGGGGAAAGAATTCTTGAGTCCAAAATTGTGAAAAAAATTTTGAAATCTCTACCTGAGAGATTTCGATCGAAGGTTACTGCCATCGTGGAGAGCAAAAATATTGATGCTCTCAAACTGGAAGAGTTGGTTCGTTCTCTCCAAACCTATGAGTTAAATCTGAACCCATCTAAAAAACCAAAATCCATTGCCTTGAAGTCTGTCAAGAAATCCATAGATGGTTTAGATAGTGACTCTAAGGATGAAAAAGAAGAGTTGACTTTATCTGCTAAGAAATTCAGAAAATTTTTGAAACTGAATAAGAGATTTAATCTAAAAGGATAAAAATCTCTTGAAAAGCCTAAGTCCAAGCACTTTGAAAACAAGTAACATTTTAAAAGTGTGGATAAGAAATCCCAAGGAGTTCAATGCTATGAATGCCAAGGCTACGGCCATATTGCCGCTGAATGCTCTAATAAGAAAAGATTTAAGGGCAAGTCAAGGGATGACAGTGAATATGAATCTGAGGAATCAGATAGTTCTTCTTGTGAGGAGACTAGGGGTTATATGGCCTTCACTGCATCCTTATCTGGGATTGAGGAATCTTCTTCAAATGCTGTGAGTAACCAATACTGTAGGGATAGTGAGAAGGATGATGAGAGTCAGAATGACTCAGATTCTGAGGGAGACCTTGAGGCAGCCTATGATGAACTATTTCAAGAATGCCTAAAGCTGAAAAAGGTTCAATTTTTCATGTCCAAAAATATCAAATCTATTGAAATGGAAAAAGATGCCTTAAACCAAGTGGCTTCAGGGTTGATAGCTCTTATGTCCCAGCTTGAGGAAGAGAAGGCTTCCCTCCTTACCAAGACTCAACTTCTTGAATCTGAATTGCATGTTTGTCTTGATTAAAAGACAAGACTTGAAATCAAGTTGGCTGATCTTGAGCAACATCAGGGGTGTGGAGATGAGAAGGGAACTCCATCCACCTCGAACACTGAGCCTGGTTCTAAAAGACGCCCTCTTGCTAAAGGGAAAGACCCTTCTACTTAGAAATTCATTCCTACATGTCATAATTGTGGAGTGAAGGGTTATATTAAACCTCGATGTCCTAAACTTCGAAGAATGCCCAATCGTGGTTTAAGGAACCAACACAACTTTAATGGAAATGTTCAAAGGAGAGTTGAGGTTCTAGTGGAGAAGTCTAGGAATTGTGTGAAGATGTGATGAAGATTGCTCAAAACTCTAGACAGTGGCATGGTCATGACACTCCTCATGCTAGATATAGAGGAGGTAACAGGGAGAACCATAATGTCCGCTATAATTCTAGGACTCAATCCTGGAAAAGGAGGAACAGGAGGAAGAGGCAAAAGGTCATACCTACCTCAACTGAAACGATTAGAGACCAAATGGTCAATCAAACTTCTAAAACGTTTGGGTGAGAAAGAAAGACCTAAAAGGCTTCACTTAGCCCATACCTGTCATAGCCTAGGGTGTGTTGTTAGTGTCTTATCTTGTATTAGTGCTATGCTATTTGTGTATACTAGTAGTCTTTCTTTTTACTAGTGTTTATTTGCTTTGGTATATTTTTCTGTTTTCTTTATTTTGAAAAATCCAAAAACATTGAAAAACCATAAAATCCAAAATTTTTTTTTTCATGTTGCCCTTGCTTGACTTGTATGATCTGCATTCCTTGTGTGATCTTTATTTCTATACTTGTCCAGGGTTGAACATGAGTTTGTTGCTGATTGAGGATATATCACCTTCATAGTCTCTTAGTTAGGCTGAAAATTAGACCGATTTTATCTTGAACAGTTAGAGACTTATTCATGCGTGTATGCTTTACAAACTTCTCATGCACTCTGACTGATTCTGTTGAGAGATCTATTTTCCAATCTGTAGGTGGTTGACTTATCCCTTAAGTGTGACTTTGGATGACCAATCTAGAGTGACCATATTTGTTAGTCATCCCCTTTTTGTGTATCCTCCATGAGCTTAAATTGTTGCAAAGAAAAGGGCTACCTATTGGGATAGTGTGAAAGTCACTATTGGATGCAAGCAGTATGAAAGGGCTACCTAGGCGGACAGTAGGTATCTATCTAGGTCACTAGAGTGAAAGTCTCTGTTGGTAATAGCTAGGACTACCTACCTAGATAGTGTGAAAGCCATCATTGTATGAAAAGATATGATCAGATAAAGATCATAAAAAGAAATCTTATAAGCTTTGGGGGTATTTGACCAAAAGTAAAAGAAAAAAAATATGAGTCAAATAAAATGGAAAAATGAGCACTAAAATGTAAAAAAAAATCAACATATTTGGATCTAACTAGGTTTGACTTCTATGACGTATATCTTCGGGATTCCTCTAAGTGGTTAATGTCATATCCTTGGAAAGGAAAAAAAACTTTGATCTAGTATCTTGTCAGACCACCACTACACACAATGCTTCACTTTTGAATTGTTCACTAAATGTGTCTAAGTTAATTGGCTATAATTTAGCATTCCGTGAGATTTAGTTAGATGTGTATCATCAGTTGGACTAACTAATCATGTTCTTCATTGGATTTGTAATCTTAAATTACTACTGCTTGGAATGCTTTTGATGCATGTTTGTGTGGCACATGATATTTTTTGTGTGTGTTTCTTTCTTTTGGCATGGGCCTTTCTAGCATAGGTGCCATATTTTTGGTGGTATCCTTGATCTTAGGAGGAGAAGATCAGGGTGAGTTGTTGAGGGAGAGTTTGTACTTTATGTCTCTATCTTGTTCCCCGCTCTTGAGTCCACTCATTGTCTGCATTTGATTCGTTGTGATTGCCTTGATACTCCACATGTGTTAAATTGATATATTCTTTGTGATATTGGCTTCATGATTACCTTTGACAATTGTGCCAAAAAGGGGGAGATTGTTTAGTACATTTCTTGCATTCCTTGCATTACCTGTGTTTTACTTTCATATACTATACATGCTTCACTGGGTGTTTTGTTTATAAGCATGTGCAAGTGCAGGGCTATAGCAGACAGATTATACTTGAAAAGAGCTTAAGTGTCTTAATTTAAGATGATTTGTCAATTCCTGTCATATAAGAGTGTTGGAGTCATGTAATGTCCTAATTCACCGTTTTGATGTGTTTGGGTGAGTTTGTGGTTGATTTGACATATTATAGCCAAAGGGGGAGATTGTAAAGTCCATGTTTTATGTGTTGGCATATTCCGATGTCAAAACAAATGAATCTAGGTGTGTAGGTATGTATCTTGTATAGTTGCCGTCAAGCATTCGCAAACAAGTGAAGTTGAAGACCGTTGAAGACTCGGTTTGATCATTTCCTTCATAGGATGGTAAGTGACCTAGATACCATGCTATCATTGGTGAGAATTGACTTAGAATAATCCTAATATGATGCCTTAGGTGGTAAGTGTCCTAAACTAATCATACGGACCCTAGGTGACGAGATAAACAGTGCAAAACTTGTTTTAAAGTCTGAAATTTTTTCAAAAAACCAAGGTTCCTTGTTTTGGGCATATCTCCCAAACCGTGCTCAGTTCTTGCTCTATAATATGTCAAATCAACCACGTCGAAAATAACTACAATTTTTGTGAAGGGACCAAGAGCTGAAAACAAATTTTTAAATTTGGTTTTCACCTCAGGGTCGACCCTGGGCGTTTAGGGTCGACCCTGAAGTGCCAAAATTACGTATGAGATTTTGGGATAACAAGTTGAAAAAATGGGGGTCTGCCCTGAAGGATGGTTTGGTCGATCGAAGTGTACACTTTGGCCGACTGAACTATCCCCCAGGGTCGACCCTGATATGGAAATTTTCTAAAATTCATTCCAAAACCGATTTTTTCATATTTTGGTTATTTTAAACACTTTTAACAACTTCCAAAGCTTGGTTTTGAGTTCCTTATATATGGTGAGCCCTTCTAGCTCGTGGGGCACGATCTTGGGAGTGTGTAGAGAGGTTTTTTGAGTTTCTCCAGAGGTTATAGAACCTATGGAAATTAGTTTTCTCAACTCCTTGTGTTAGTGCATTAAACCTAGAGTTTGCAAGCCCAAAGTTCCGATTGAGCTTGTTTGGACTTGTCCATTGAAGGAGTCCATCTAGGTATTGATTTATATCAAACCATCAACCCGTTCTGGATAGAACACCTTGGCCGGAGTGTTCCGGAGCCTTTGCGAAGGAGATCGATCCGAGAAGGATCGTGGTAATGTGATTTGGTCGGTGGATTCTGAAGCCGTCATTGACGGAGATCGATCGAAAGATCGTGGACTGTTTTTCGAGACACGAAGAGAAGTACGAGCGGCTGCGGTTGATCACCGGACTTGTGAGTACGTGATAACTGAAGGATCGTGGTGTCGAGTCCGAAGGAGTCAAGTTCGAGTCTTGTAAGTTCTTGTTTACTTTGTCTTAGTGGATTCTCATGGTTGGACTAGGTCCTGTGGTTTTTCCCGGAAGGGTTTCCACATAAAAATTCTTGTGTTGTGGTTTGATTAGTTTTCGATTTTCTGCACTTAAAGTACATCATCCCTTAACTTAATAACTTAATTGTTAAAACGTCAAAAATGGTAGATAGACTTATAGGAAGCCCGAACCATCCCCTTGACTTTGTGAGTGCTTAACTCAAACCTTGATTTCAGGTTCACCGAATTAGATTTTTCAGCCTCCTACGGCATTTGAAATTACTGGTAAGCTCTTAAAAAATGAGGTAGAGAAGTTAGAAAAAGGAATTGTGGGTAAATATAAAAGATTGTGGGAGAAAAATGGATGCACCATTATGACTGATGGTTGGAGGGATAGTGGAGGTAACAAGTTGATCAATTTTCTAGTATCTTACCTTGGTAAGATTATTTTCATTAAGTCTATTTGTATTGGAGAGGAGAGAATGACTGGAGAGTATCTATGTCATGTACTCTCTAAAGTGATTGATGAAATCGGGCCCTATAACGTGGTTCAAGTGATCACGGATCAAGAAGCAGGCTTCAAAGTAGCTGGAGCATTTTTAATGATTAAATATCCTCACTTGTATTGGAGTGCCTGTGCTGCACACGTTTTTGACCTCGTCTGTCATGATATTGAATTGTTTGACTTTGTGAGTCAAACAATACAAGAGGCGAGAAAAATCTCTAAATTTATATATGGCAGTGTGTGGGTACTTGCCCGATTCTGTTGTATCTCTAACGGAAAAACTTGATAAGGCCAGCTGTAACTCATTTTGTCACGAGTTTTCTTGCAATCCAAAGCATCTGTGACAGTTTATCTGCGGTTCAGCAACTAATTATTGACAGTGAATTCAAAGCCCATGCTTCTTCCAAAACAAGGCAGGGGCAAGCCATTATTGGTATCGTCAGTGATCTGATGTTTCTAAAGAGGATGAAGAGTTCACTAATGTTGGGTGAACCTTTGGTTGAATTGATTCGCTTTGTAGATGGTGACTTACCTACAATGGGTCACATTTGTGAAGCTGTTGCAAAGGTAAAACAAATTTTAGCAGTTACGCATCGTGACAAGATTAGAAAATGTGAAGCAGTTTGGAAAATTATTAACCGACGATGGAGTACCCAACTAGTCACTAATCTACATCGGCTGTTGTTAGACTGAATCCAAAATATGTTGTGAACCAGAGCTTCGGGTTTATCTATGAATTTGGAATTGATTCCTCAGTTGAAATTCACATGAGTCTCTTACGAGTTATCCAAAAAATGTCGCTCACTTTAGAGGAGGCTTCAGCAGCAATGATGTAGGTAAAATTAATTAAATTTTTTTTTATGACAATTAATTTTTTATGAAATAGTATGCGTCATTCGAAAATTTGGAAGGAATTCTCGGGAGTGATTTTTCAATAACAGCTGCTCAAAAAGGGTCACCTGGTATTAACTATTAATTGACCCCAATATTATTTAATTTTAGATAGTTTTTTTTATAAACTTTGATAATACTAAGTTATGTTATCTCTAATTTACAGATAAGTGGTGGGCATCCTTTGGTGGTCAACTTTCGGCGCTGCAGAAGCTTGCACTTCACATTATGAGTCAAACAACAACTTCATCAAGATACGAACGTAATTGGAGCACATTTGACCAAATTCATACAAAGCGAAGAAATTACTTACAGACAAAAAGGTTGAATGATTTGGTTTATGTGCACTATAACATGCATTTGCAATGCCGAAATGAAAAGAACAATAGGATGTTGAAGATCACAGATCTTCTTCATGTTGATAACTACCTGTTATTAGATCCTTTTGATCAGTGGTTATGTGACAAGGAAGATGGAGAATTGAATGAAGAAGACGTATCTGAGATATTCAGGTATAATCATTTCTATATTTTGTTATGTTCATAATATTAATTTTTTATTTTATTTTATTAGCTATTAATTAAATTATCCCTTTATAGGACTCAGGAATGGGTAGAAGAAGAGATCGATAATCTGCTTAATGCGTAAAAAGAGGTTCAATTCGGTGAAGCAAATCCGTGTGCATGGGGAGATGTTGTACCTGGTGAAAAGGAGATACTGTCTGAAGATCACTATAATTTTAATTTTAATTAGTGGTCTATCGATGACAATGAGACTCAGTATTATCAAGACGGTACTTCCCGCTATGGTTAGAAAAAATACTTTAATTTTAATTTGACGGTGATGATGATGTGGTATGGTCATCCCTATGGTTAGAGAGAATACTTTATGTTTAATTTGATGTTGATGATGATGTGGTGTGGTATTCCCAATGGTTAGGAAGAATACTTTATATTTTATGTGGTAAACTGATGATGGATGATGATATTTCTTTATTATTAGTAGTGAAGCTAATTATCTTTAATTTGGTGAATGTTTAATATTATATAAAATTTATGTTATTTGTCAACAGATAGATTATTATGATTGCACTTTGCAGGGCTTTATAGAGAAAGAAGTCGTTATTTATTTGACGCAATTTACTCATAAAAAGCTAAGCACAGTACTTAATTTATCATTTATATATTTCATTTCATGTATTTAATTTTTACTGACATTTACTTTTTTGTATGTATTGTATGTAAAAAATGGAAGAACAAATATCATAAAAGTGACACTCTGAAATTTGGACTCTGGAGTTTATGATTGTTGAAATTTTATCATGTAATCTTTGTTTTATTTTATCAATAAAAGTGTTGGAGATTCTTTATATTCATCATTTTGTAGATAATGAATAATTTATTATATACTATATAATGAATATAAAAATATCGAATATATAAATCTTTAATTACTTAAAAGTTAAAAGTTAAAAATATGTATTATAAAGTATACTTTATAAATTATATATTTATATACTATACTTTATTTATAATACATTATAATATATGAACATATAATATAGTTATAAACTATAGTTTATATACTCTTTAATCTTTATAAAGTATAATAATATCCTATACTTCATAAAATATAGTTTATAAAGTATAAAGTCTAATTAAAAAAAATAGTAATATACTAATATTTTACGTAATTTAAATTTTAAATATATAAAAATATATTTCATACTATATAAAAAAAATAGAAAAAAAATAAATCAAATTTCAGCTGAATTCTGAAATTTCGGACCCAAAATTTCGGAATATTTTGCCGAAATTTCGAATATTTTTGGAACATTATTTTATTATTAAATAAGATTTCGGCCGGATGTCGCCCGAAATTCCGAAAAATCTCGTTTCGATTTACACTTCTGAAATCCATTGAAATTTCGAAATTTAAAACCTTGTGTCCAAGTTGGATGGCGGCATATAACCTAGAACCCACCTCAGTCACAACTATAACAACAAAAGAGATTCTCATTTCTACTTTATAAGATTTGACAATTAACAAAATCGAACATTGCAAAGCTCTAAAAATGTCGTATATAAATCTCTTATGAATGGTACATAACATAGATATAGCTTTGATGAATGAGATGTCATCCAATCTTGATCAGACAAGGTGGGTGTATCCAATCAACCATAATTCACTTTCTCAGAGTCTCATAACAATTTAAAAAAATTATTCCTTAATAAGACCTAACTTGAGCAGTGACCTGTAACGATACCATCATTGAGTGAGCGTAGTTTTCTTCAACTCACCATACGTCTGTAATAGCCTAGCCTCATCCACCATATACCAGATGAACACATTTGTCTTGTCTTGCTAATCCCTCAATCTGGCCAAGATGATTTCCCCGACAGTAATTCAATTTTTATTGTACATATTCCCCTATCTTTTATCTAGAAAAAATGTTAGTGGTATGGGACGCTATAGCAGGGAAGATATGACCTAATTACTATTGTTGATTGAGGACTTGACCCTTGGTTAAACTATGTGTGATCCTTGGAATTAGAAAGTAAGGGAACTGTATGTTATCCCAAATTAAGAATGGGTCATGTAAGAAAGATATTTCTACGGAATGGTTAACTGTCAGAGTAAGATACCCATCTGTCGTTATAACCACCTTAGGTGAACTGTGTGCGATCCCAACTGTACCTTTCAGGCATTGCCAGGGGCTGCCGAAAAAGGATGGTCATTAGGGTGGAGCCAGACGAATGGACAACTACGTGGATCATGTAATTCAAAATGAAGAAAATGTAATTACTTGAATTGTTATAAATTACGTATTGAGCAAAATGTGATTATAACTTGCTGATGTATATTTTGTATGTGTTTATCTTGCTAGGCTTATTACTCACTCTTGCTATGTTGATAATTTTCAAGAGATACCTAAAGGACACTAGGAATTTTCTAGAAGCTGAGTAGTTAGAACATTTTCCATTTTTTTTCATTTATTGAGATTGTGGTGAAAACATTTGAAATGAACTTAGAGACACACTTTGTTTATTTGTTAAACTTTAGAAATGTTGGTTATATGCATCTGAATGGTTTATATTTTGATGAATTCCATTTACCTTTGGGGTTTTTCCTAGGTTCACGCCTTTGGACCTATAAAAATATAAGTTATATTGTGTATATGTTTTTGAGGGTGTGACAATATTAATAGTTAGATTTCTTTCTAGAGCTTATTATTCAGAGTTGAAATAGTTCTCCATAAAGAAGAGTCAGAATCAAGGATTGATCTGGCAACCAATAAAGTAATTAAAATGTATATTTGTTTTTAATTTAATATATAAGGTTAGTTATGTATATTTAACTAACCCTAACTAGCACAACCCTAAGAAACGTGGGGTTCATTTTTTAGCCCAGCCAAAGCCCTACGGGCTTATAGATCGGATCCCGCATGTCAGCCCAACCTACTAGGCCAGTGCAAACCATTGACACCAGTAAACATAGTCCCCAACTTATTCTCAGGACAAGTTTACAATCAACATCATCATTTCATTTGAAAAATAAAGATTTTGGAATTTGAAAATTTAGGTATATTGCTGGACACAGTCTATAATCCTTGGTAAAAATATCTCTAGGTAAATTAGTAAAGATTTTCAATGTTTTTACTTTTCAAATATGAAAATCTAATCTATTGATGAGAAAATATTAATATTGATATTTTTTTGGTAAGGATATTAATGTAGATTCTATAGTGTATACTTAAAATAGAAAGTTCCTTGAGATTAAAAAATCTAAGTATATTGATGAGGCACCTAACATTATCATGTAATCTTTGGTAAAAATCTCTTTTGGTATGGAACATAAATTGGGGAATTAAAGCTTTGAATCTTGCTAAGTTTATTTAAACTAAACCTGTGTGATTATTTTTGTTATATTGAAAATTCAGTTTCAATCCTTGTTTAGCTTACCCGTAGATGGATACATGCTAATTGGTTCAGTGTCCAATAGAGTTTCTGATTGTTGCCCCGGAGCTATTGAGAAAAAAAATTGTATATCTAGAATCCGTTTAGTAGACAAAAATTTCTCATACAACACGAAGGTCCTTGTTCATAACTTCCAGTAAAAGACATTTGGCAGATCACCGATAATGTTAGTTACTATCTTAAACGTAAGAAAAAGGGAGTAGATCGATGCATGAATGAGGAGGACACTGAGTTCCTTGAAGAATTTCCAGTGATAACAGCGTAGGAAAGTGGGGGGATGGGGGGAATCAGGCGGCCTAGAGGAGGAACCTCCCCCTCGCCGATCGTCGACCACCATAGGGCTTGCCATGAAACTCTAGAAAAACAAACATACAAAGTTTACTAACATGCACCTAAAATTTGTTTTGCTAATGTGAACCTCCAGAGCAAAAAGTTTGTTCACAGTTGTGGTCCCCTCATGTGTAATCTCAGTAAAGGCATTTTTGTCCTTTGGTTAGAGTGGTGTTATTATAAAAGCGATTTTCCTTTTATTGTAAAGAACATAAGAAAGAAGAGAAGACCATTTCATTGAGAGAGAGGTGGAGCTAAGGCAAGGGAGATATCGGTTCTTGGAGCCTTTGAGATACCATTGTCTAGGGTGTTTTTTTTATCGGCATCTACTTGCGGGAAAATGACCCAAAAGGTCATAGCAAGGGATTGATGGGAAAGATGTCTTGGTATTGGTAAGGAAGGTTTATGTAAATTTCTCTTCCATTTTGAGGTAATCTCTATACAACCTAAGTTTGTAATTTCTCCATTATTAGTAAAAATTATTCTTGTTGAATGCCCATGGATGTAGTGCGGTTTGGGTGGTTGGGCCCGTTAAGGCAAAACTTTAGATCAGGAATGACGGTGATACTATTACCGCCATTACTGTGTTCTTGTAAATTCGTAGCTGACACCCCCTCTGGCCACTCCTGCTTTGCCCCCTCAGTGTCCAGCATGTCTAGTTTAATCCCTAAACTGCCTCAAGGCCTTTCCAAGCCTATAAATACTCCCCCATTCCAAGCGTTCTTCCCATTCCAAAATTCCATACCCAAATGTTGTAGCATTTCGGCTAGCCCTTTCCAAACACTCCCAGACCTTTTTCTTCTACCTGAGACCCTCCATTAGCCTCCCAAGTAGTCCCCCAGACCTCACCCAGGTCCATCACCCTCCACTGTAACAGCCACATCCTCTTCTACCACTGTACTCCAAGAAACTTGTAAAAAGACCCTAGTGAAACTCAGCCAGCCCTACTCCAGCTACCTCAGAGCTCTGCCTCAGCCTTAGGCAAATCTCCAGACCTCTCCCTGAGCTACCTCAACCTCCCCTAGGCCCTTGCACCAGCCACCACAGCAGCTCCACCACTATGAGCATCGAGTAGGGTAGGACTCCCTACCCAATTTTTTTCTTGTTCTTTCTTGTTAAAATCGCTGTAAGGACCCCTGGTCCCATTCCAGGGGTCCATATTTACCTTTCTTATTCCTGTTTATGCCACTGTACAACCAAGGATAAGGGTCCCCCACCTCCTTCATAGGCATGGGGGAGACCACTTAATGTTTTGAGTTGGGTACAAACCCCCCCCCCCCCCCCCACGCAGCATGGTTAACTCCCCATATGTTCTGGGGGACCCTCAGGTCATGAGGGATCCCCTGGATGAACCCTGGTCCAACTCCAGTGGGAGAAAAATTGTAAAGTCAAAGTTTTTTTGGCAAAATTCCGAGTCCAAAATGTTGTATATAGGTCATAGTAGGTCTCATCTGGTTTGAAGACAAAGTGAAGAAGTACCTGTGAAGAATCGTGAAGCTACATCACTCACATTGGCTCAAAAAGTAAGTTTTGAAAGAGAGACCTAGATGACCTTAGGTTACCTCATGCACTTGGCCCATTTATCATAAAATTAAGTCAAAAAAAACTAGAGGTATAGGGGATTGCATTTAAGGCTAAAAGGATAAAAATATGAAAAAAATGCATTCCAGGGTCAACCCTGACCATTTTGGGTCGACCCTGAATAACCCATTATTTGTATGGTGATTTCAGGTAGAGAGTAAAATTTTTGGAGGTCGACCTTGAAGGATGGTTGGGTCGACCGAAGTGTACACTTTGGTCGACCGAACCATCCCCCAGGGTCGACCCTGATATGGGAGTTCGGTTGTTTACTTGGATTGCTATAGTGGGTCGACTCAGGGATCCTCCAGGGTCGACCCTGATATGGAAAAACATTCAAAAAAGATTTTTTAGCAACTTCAAAACCCTTAAACCTTTCCTATATATATTGGACCTCTCCCAATTCGTGAGGGGGATTGATTGGAGACTTTTTATAGCACTTTGTGCCTATTTTGAGTTCATGAAAACTCTTGGATTCATTGATCTTCATCTCCATTAGTTGGCCTCTAGGTTGTGCAAAGATTTCAAGCATATCTTCTCAAACTTGCATTAGATGATTCTTAATCACTAAGAGGTCACCCTAGGGCTTCCACAAATCCTAAAACCCATTGTATGCTCTACTGTGAGTGTTTATTAGCCTGAGCTAAAGCCGTCAAGGACGAAGATCGGTCTTCGGAGACCGTGGTTGTTCACTTTGAGTAAGATTGGCCGGTGAGGAATCGGAGCTACTGTTGCAAGGATCGAACGTACTGTGTTCGTGGTTTTCAAGCTGAGGAATCGATACCGAGGAACATTGTGTCGTGTCCGGTTGGGTAAGATTCGAGTCTTGTATTGTTCAAATCTTCTCATAGTGAATTTTGTGCTAAACTAGGTCTCGTGGTTTTTTTCCGGAAGAGTTTTCCACGTAAAAATCTTGTGTGTTCAAGTGAGATTTTTTGTGTGTAATTGTCTAAAATTAAAATTGGAAAAGAAAATTGAAGTAGACCTATTCACCCTCCCCTCTAGGTATAAGAGTGCATTGAAATAAGGAATTTCAATTGGTATCAGAGCAGGTTCACTCATAAGGTTAAATCCCTTTAGTGTGATCTTGTGTCTATCCTTAAGTCAATGACTACTTTAAGAGAGGGTGGATCCATCTCTCGTCCCCCATTGTTTGATGGGAACAATTATGTGTATTGAAAAGCTCGAATGAGAGCATTTCTCAAATCCATAGACGAGAGAATCTGGATGTCCATTCAGGATGGATGGACTCCACTGGTGAATATTCTAAGTGATGTAATTCTCACTAAAAGGACCAAGGATTGGAGCAAAGAAGAGCTCGAGACAAGTGGTTGGAACACGAAAGGTCTCAATGCAATCTTTACTGCAGTCACTGTTGTAGATTTCAGATGAAATCTTTTCATGTGAAACAGCAAAGGAGGCATGGGATATTCTGAAAATGAATCATGAAGGGAGAACCACTGTCAAGATCTCTAAGCTTCAAATTCTCACCACAAAATTTGAAAATCTGAAAATGGAGGACAATGACACATTTGATGAATTCTATGCTAAACTAAGTGACATTGTCAACTCCAGTTTCAACCTGGGTGAGAAAATCATTGAGTCCAAAATTGTCAGAAAAATCCTTAGATCTCTACCAGAAAGGTTTCAATCTAAGGTCATTGCCATCGAGGAGAGCAAGAATGTTGATGCTCTCAAGATTGAGGAATTGATCGGATCACTCCAAACCTATGAACTCAATCTTCGACTATCCAAGAAAAACAAATCTGTAGCCTTGAAAACTGTCAAGGAGACCTTGGATGAGGATGACAGTGATGCTGAGTTGGGAGAGAAGGAATTGGCTCTATTTGTTAAAAAATTTCTGAAAACAAATAGAAGGTTCAAGTCTATACCAGGAGGAAAACCTCTTGAAAAGTCAAAGTCAAAACCTTGGGTAACAAGAAAGTCCCCAAAGGAACTGACAAGAAATCTCGTGGCATTCAATGCTATGAATGCAAAGGCTAAGACCATATTTCACCTGATTGTCCTAACAAGAAGAAGACTAAGGGAAATGTGATGAATGTCACATGGGATGACAGTGATTCTGATGAAGAACAATCTGAAAGCTCTACCTCAAGTGAGGAATCTGAAAATCACATGGCTTTCACTGTCACCCTATCAGAGATAGACCATCCTCCCACTACTCATGAAGAGAAGAGTGATGAAGATCAAGTAAGTGAGTCTAGTGAAGATCATGATCAGAGTCAAACTGTCTTTGAGTCTGATGAAGATATGGACAAAGCCTATGAAAGGTTGTTTTCTGAAAGCCTTAAGTGAAAGAAAGCTAAGATCTCTTTGAACAAGCAACTTAAATTTACTCAACAAGAAAGACAGTCTTGCAAATAAGAAGTAGAAGGGAAGAATGCTCTAGTATCTCAGTTTGAAAGTGAAAAGCTGAACTGGTGTCCAAATTAGAATACCTTGAGGAAGAAAATGCTTCTTTATCCAAATGGATCAAGGTTTTAGAAACTGAGGAAGATAACTCCAAGAGTGTATCTGAAGAGTCAAAGACTCGAATTTCAGAATTGGAATCTGAAAGAAAAAACCTTATTGAAAAAGTTAGATTTCTAGAAAAGGAATTTCTTGATATTTTGAAAGTTAAGGATGAGCTAGCTAAGAAAGTAACTGAACTCGAAAAAGAAGCTAGACTCCTTAGCAACACTCAAATCTTGGATAAAATGGCTAGCACGCAACGCTCAACAGTAAACATGTCTAGCATAGGACATCCAGACAGACCATCCGGTCCCTTGAATGTCGGAACGATGTCTACTACAACATTTGAGCCAATACATAAAAATCCAAGATTTGTGAGTTCTAACTCCTCAGGATGAACATCCAGGATGCCAAACTCTCAGTTGTACCAAACTTTTATCACTTCTGGAGAAGGTAAAAATTCAACTGAAACTGAGAGAACAAAAGTTTAGTCCTAGGCTAACAGATCTCCCCTATAAGCACCCGATTTTTACACCCCATCTAACTGTAGTTAAACCCTTTTAATTATGGTTACCCCCCGGCTAAACCCTCCTCTTAGGACTCACCTTAGTTAAACCCTAGCTAAATCCTAGGTGAACCCTAGTTGTGAAACCTAGTCCAATCCTAGTACAAAAACCATGTCCTAAACCCTAGCATTAGGTGACCCTAGCATAACCCTAGAGCCCGTAGGGCTTAAACCTTAAAACCTATGGCCTCTAGGGCCTGACCCCTTTATCTAGGCCAATCAAGGCCTAAAACATTAAAGCCCAAGTCCCACAACCCGTATATGTAGGGCTTGGCCCCTTTCAAAACATTTCTCATAATGTCGGTAGTCGATCTACCGACATTATTATTTGGCCTGAATTCATAATGTCAGTAGTCAATCTACCGACATTATTATTTGGCCTGAATTCACAATGATGGTAGATATTCTACCGACGTTTGTGAGTTCCGAGTTGCAGGCCTGCGTACACCCCTGCACACTCTACCCTCACTTCAACCTCCACCTTCACAGCCTCTCACACGACCTTCCTTGGGTCCAATGCCCTTCCCCCCTTTTTCTCTTAATCCCTTTAGGTCCTTAGTGCTTTCCCTATAAAGCCAAACCCACCCCTACGGTTTTAGAGGTCAGCTTTTTTTAGAAGGTAAACCCTTGTTGCAAAAGAACCGTAATCCTCATCTTTTTCGACCCTTAGGATAGTTCCAAGCTTCCCCTAGACTTGTCCTGAACTCCCCTAGCAGTTACACTCCACCACCGGAGCACTACCACCATGGCTACTGTCCTCCTTTACCTGCGGTCAGAACAGAGCATCGGGGCAGGCATCCCCTACCCCCGTTTTTTCCTCTTTTGTACATCAATGTGAGCCCTTGGTCATCTCCAGGGGACATTTCTCTTGGTTTTCTTGGTTATTGCTTAAGGTAGATAGACCCACACAGGGTTTTCACCTACCTAAACCATAGGTATGGTGAAGCCCTACGGGTATAGCACCTTCTCAAGGCTTGGCAAATCTTCACAGACACTCTGGGGGTCCCTCACGTCATGAGGGAACCCCTAGTAATCCCTATGCACAGCCCCCATGGGCATGATCTTGATTTTTAGAAAACCCTGGAATGGCGGTACTCTTAGTACCGCCATTCCTAAAAAAGCCTATTTTTCTCTTGACGGTAACCCCTCTACCGACATACCTTTTTTGGCCTTTTTTTGTATTGGCGGTAGAATAACTACCGCCAATATATTGTATCTGTTCCAGCAGCTTTGCCACCTTGTGGGGCCCACTCCAGGCATCCCCTAGGTCCCACACTAGAGCCTAACTCTCCCCAGGAGTTCTCTCTGCATTCCCATGCCTTTGGTTCACCTTGGGTTACAGCTTAACCCTAATTAACAGTGGCAAAACCACAGTACAAAAACACTATTATGCATGTCGGTAATCTGATTATCGACATTAACTGTGATTTTTGTTCTGGGCTTTTGCAGGGGCCCAGGCCTAGTAGGAGGCCACTTTAGGCCCTACCTACCCCCTAGGCCCACCTTGGACTATTCCAAACCTTTAACCGTGGTTAAATCCACCTCTAGTTAACATTTAACCGCTGTTAAGCACCCCTTAACCCCACAAACTTTGGGAAACTAAACGGACATTCCTAAAACTACAATTGGACCATAATCCTGACTTTAGCCCTCTCCATAACCCTGGTTAGCAACCCTAATTGTAGTTAACTTCGGTTTACGGCTTACCGGGCTTAAAAACCAAGTCTACGGGACTTACCTAGACCTACCGGGCCCCGCCTTAGCCTACCGGGCTACAATTCACTTCCCCTTTACTATGGTTAGCAACCCTAACTACAGTTAGTTCGGCCTAATCCTGATTAGCAACCCTAACCCGAGCCGGACTCCTTCTTGGTCTACCGGACTACTCCCTAAGCTTACCGGGCTTATATACCTTGCACTTGATCATCCTCGGTCAACCAAACCCTAGTCTACCAGACTACTCCATGTTAGCTACCCTTGGTGCACATACACACAACCCTAGGCTCGGCATAGGCTCACGTGCCAGAACTACTCTCGGTCTGATCTCACCCTGTGAGTACGTAGGCAACCCAACACAGGCCCGACCCCAGCTAGCTTTTCCTTTGGATTAGTGTTCACTTAAACCTTCCAGCATTCTAAACAAGATTAACTTTATTTAGCTTAAACCCAGGGAGTACAGAACTGTTGTAAAATAGAAGCCTCGGGGTGCCTAACACCTTCCCCGGACTTAACCAAACCCCTTACCTTGATCTCTCTCGTGGACCAAGACCTTATTCAAAACCCGGGGGACTTATCCCTTTTGAATGAATAGGTGGCGACTCTCAAAACCCCATGAGAACAATTAGGGAGTGAATTCCCGCGCTCACATCCTCATTCCAAGTTCATTCCCACTTGTCTGGAGTGAAGGGTCACATCCGACCTAACGGCAATGCATTTAAGAGAAATCCCCGAAATGGTTCTTGGAATCAAACACAACATCAAGGGAATCTCCAAAGGAAAATACAAGCCTTAGCAGAAAATTCTAGGAGTTTGAGTGAAGAAGTGATGAAAATTGCTCAACTCCCTAGTACACAATATGGTTGTGACACTTCTTATGTTCATCATGAAGAAGGTAACAGGATGGACCAAAATGTAAGGTTCACCCAAAAAAGAAGGAAGAACAGGAGATCTAACAAAAAGAAGGTCATGCCTACAATAGGGTTCCCCAAAAGTCTAAGTTCATTTATGTTAGAAAGGATGATCTAAAATGCCTTGTCATCCACACCACTTTGAAGGCCCAAAATTCTAACATGTGGAATTTCGATAGTGGATGCTCCTGACACATGATTGGTAACAAGTCCCTCTTTACTCACCTTGAGGAATGCTCAGATGGGACTGTTAGTTTTGGTGATGGAAGCAAATCCTTTGTAAAAGGAAAAAGTGTCATCCAAGCACCAGACATTCCTAAACTGAAGGATGTCTTGTTTGTAGAAGGACTGAAAGCTAATCTAATTAGCATAAGTCAATTGTGCGATGATCACCATGCTATCCACTTTACCAACAAAAAGTGCTCTGTTATGGATGACAAAGGTGTGTGTGTTTTGGAAGGGTCAAGAACCACTGACAATTGTTATGGTTTAATTCCTAGTGTTGGTTCTTCTCAAATGTGCAACAGGGCTAAAGTTGAAGAAGTTGAACTGTGGCACAGGAGGCTAAGTCACATGAATTTCAAAGACCTAAGCAAACTCTCAAAACACAAACGTGTGAGAGGTGTGCCAAAACTAGGGAAGCCCTCTACTGCTGTGTGTGGGTCATTTCAAATTGGCAAACAAATTAAAAGCCCACACAAGAAGGCTTCAAATATGGCTACCTCACACCCACTAGAACTAATACACATGGATCTCATGGGTCCAACTCGAACTGAAAGTCTAGGAGGAAAGTGATATATCCTAGTGATGGTTGATGATTTCTCAAGGATGTCATGGGTGGCATTCATAAGAGAGAAGTCGGATGCATTTGAGAACTTCAAGAACATCTGCTTGAGAGTGCAAAATGAAAAAGGATGCCCTATCACTCGTATTCGAAGTGATCATGGAAAAGAGTTGGAAAACTCCAAGTACAATGAGTTTTGTGATGAAGCGGGCATCAAGCATGAATTTTTCGCAACAATAACACCTCAGCAAAATGGTGTGGTGGAAAGAAAGAACAGGGTGCTTCAAGAGATGGCTAGGGTGATGCTTCACAGCAACAACCTAGCTACTCATTTCTGGGCTGAAGCAGTTAGCACTGCATGCTATACTATTATCGGAGTCTACACTAGGCCAGGAACTAGGAAGACACCCTATGAGCTGTGGTACAACAAGAAACCCAATGTCAAGTACTTTCGAGTATTTGGAAGTAAGTGCTATATCCTTAGGGATAGGGAGCAATTTGGTAAATTTGATTCCCGGAGTGATGAAGGAATTTTTCTTGGATATTCCACAAATAGTAGGGCTTATCGAGTGTACAACTTGAGAACCTCTACTGTTCTGGAGTCCATAAATGTGGTGGTTGATGACTCAGGATCTGAGTCCTTGCAACTAGAGGACGACAATGCTGATGAAGGTGTGAAAATTCCAATATCTAAATTAGAAGATGAATCACCTTCAAAGTCACCTCCTAAAAAAACTACAGATCCTAGGGCTATGAGGACTCACTCCTCAACTGAAATTATTGGAAACCTTAAAAGTGTAGTGAGAACTCGAAAACAAGTTGAAAATGAAGTTAGTCACTTTTGCTACACTTCTACATTTGAACCCAAAAAATGTAACTGAAGCTCTCACTGATGAAAATTGGATAAATGCCATGCAAGAAGAGCTCAATCAATTTACTAGAAATGATGTATGGTTTTTAGTTCCTAGGCCTAAAAATACAAATGTTATTGGTACTAAATGGATTTTCAAGAACAAATCTGAATGAACATGGTACCATTATAAGAAACAAGGCTAGGTTAGTTGCACAGGGATATACTTAGATTGAGGGCATTGATTTCGATGAAACATTTGCTCCTATTGCCCGACTAGAGTCTATCAGGATCTTGCTTGCTATTGCATGTCATCTCAAATTCAAACTTTTTCAGATGGATGTCAAGAGTGCCTTTCTGAATAGCATTCTTCAGGAGGAAGTTTATGTGGAACAACCAAAAGTGTTTGAGGATCCTAATCATCCTGATCAGGTTTACCGAATAAAAAGGGCTCTCTATGGTTTGAAACAAGTCCCAGAGCTTGGTATGAGAGACTGACTACATACCTCTTAGAAAAGGAATTTTCGAGAAGGGGAGTAGACAGGACCCTATTCATTAAAAACATCAAGGATGATATGATTATTGCTCAGATATATGTTGATGACATTGTATTTGGTTCCACATCAGACTCACATGCACACTCCTTTGCTGAACAAATGAAGAATGAATTTGAGATGAGCATGGTTGGTGAGCTGAATTTCTTTCTTGGTCTGCAGGTAAAACAAATGAATAATGGGATTTCTGTGTCCCAAACCAAATATGCCAAAGACCTTGTAAAGAAATTTGGCATGAGCTCAACTAAACATGCTCACACTCCTATGAGCACCACCACCAAACTTAGTAAAGATACTTCAGGCAAAAGTGTCGATCAAATCACATACTGAAGTATGATTGGTAGTCTACTTTACCTCACTGCCAGTCGTCCTGACATTGCCTTTAGTATCGGAGCTTATGGTCGGTATCAAGCAAGCCCCAAAGAGTCACACTTACTTGCTGTCAAACAAATTATTTGATATGTAAGTGGAACTCTCTCTTTTGGCCTCTGGTATGCCTTTGATACTAATGCCGTGGTTGTTGGATATTCCGATGCCGACTGGGCCAAAAATACTGATGAAAGGAAAAGCACATCTGGAGGATGCTTTTATGTTGGAAACTATTTGGTTGCTTGGCTTAGCAAAAAACAGAATTTCATCTCTTTGTCTACTACCGAGGCTGAGTACATTGCAGCTGGCAGTTGTTGCACTCAACTTCTGTGGATGAAAGAGATGTTGCAGGACTACGGGATAGAATAAGGCACCATGATTGTGTATTGTGATAACACAAGTGCCATCAACATCTCCAAAAATCTCGTGCAACACTCTCGCACCAAACACATAGACATTAGACACCACTTCATTCGAGAGCTCGTTGAGTAAAGTGTCATCACATTCGAATATGTGCAAACTGATACTCAACTTGGAGATCTCCTAACCAAATCTCTAGACTCCCTTAGGTTTGAGTTTCTTAGGAAATCCATCGATGTGTGCGGTATTGAGTGATTGAGTGCTTTTTGATGGACTAGGTAATCTCATATCCATATCTCTTCCTAGCTCTATTCCTTCGGTGTATATTATCAGTTTTTGCATATTGTTGTTTCTGTTTGTTTATCTTATTTCAAAAAATACAAAAACATTAAAAAATTCAGAAAACTCCAAAAGGATTTGTGTTTTCTTTTAGTTAGGCATATTTTTAAAAAAAAAAAGAAAAAAAAGGGGTTTTCTATTTGGTGAATTTGGTTGTTATTCTTTGGTGTGCATTGCTGAATTTTTCTTGTGCTCATAATGCTTGTCCAAGATACATTTTTGATTCTATTGAGTTCATGAGGATATCATACCTACCAAAATGTCTTAGGGAAGTGCACATAGACTATCTTACTAAATACAGCTAGAAATATAGCAAATACTGTTGCACTATCATCTGCACTTGCACTCTGTCTATCCTCTGAAGATGGTACATATCCCTATGAACAGGCAATGATATTAGTCATGATGGTTCTTCGGGGTGATAAAATCTGATTTGATCATGAAGGTACCATCCCTCAACATGTGCCCCAGTTTAAAGGTCTTATGCATTGGAAATGGCTACCTATGAGATAGTGTGAAAGTCACTATTGGATGCAAACAGTATGAAATGGCTACCTAGGTGGACAGTAGGTATCTATCTAGGTCCCTAGAGTGAAAGCCCCTGCTGCAAATAACTAGGGCTACCTACCCGGTAAGTGTGAAAGCCACCATTGCATCCCAAAAGAAAAAGAAAAAGACTGATCAAGAATAGCTTCACCAAACAAAAAATTCCATAAACACTATGAGAGCAACATATGAAAAGGGTAAAAATAGCACATAAAATTTTTCATTCTTTTGGATCACCC
The DNA here is from genome assembly GCA_015143295.1 of Tetracentron sinense. Lineage (NCBI taxonomy): Eukaryota > Viridiplantae > Streptophyta > Magnoliopsida > Trochodendrales > Trochodendraceae > Tetracentron > Tetracentron sinense. The sequence goes on from CM026566.1 coordinate 21,131,352, forward strand.
TTAATGCATCTCTCAGTATTTTTTGAAACTTGGTGTTCCTGAAATGCACTAATGTCCTTATCTATCTAAGGGTGCCTACCTCTAAAGGTATTTAGTCAGAATTTCACCTCACACACTTCACATTGATGGTATAGCCTATTACTCACTGTACATTAGCTTGTGTGATTGTGTCTTGCCATCCCTTGTGCATAGTGTTGATGGAAATATCCTCGTATACTCATCATTTTATGCTACACATTCTTGGACATTGTATTATTTGTTCTTGCAAAAATTTACACATATTGGATTTGATTATTGGAGCTATCATGTTGAAATTTTTTTGCAAAGAGGAGGATTTTTGATCATTGTTTTTAGCAAAATGCATACTTTTGGTTGATTTTGAGTGTCTTCAGGGACGATCTTACCTTGCCATTCTACATATTTCTAATTGTGCACTCTTTAATCTCCAAAACTGATTCCCTTAAAGCTCTAGACGATTGGTTCAGGTGTCCATTTCAAGTGTTGAAATCCTCGGGTCACTAACATGTCATGTTATTTTGGAGGGTATTGACATTCTTTTTAGATTTTTTAGAGATTCCTCTCCAACAGCTGCCCCATAAAATGCCAAAGATCATCCCAATGGGGTCATATTCATCTCTTACACAGGTTCAAAAATTCTGCAAAGTGGGTCGACCTTGAGTGATCGTTCGGTCGACCGAACACCTAAAAATGGGGGTTTTCGAAACCCTTGTTGATGGTATTCATAGATTCCTTCCATTTTGGAGTCTTCCATTTGCCAAAATCCAGCCGGGGTTACAGTGTTTTTAGCCCTCACATGCGTGATATTAGGCTTTCATCTTGGTTTCAAGTTTCAAGGTTTTGCTGGCTCTGTGTTTGAAAGTTACAGACATTCTCACCTTCTTCATGAGTGCTTCAACCCCTTTGTGCTGCCTGGATTTTTAGCTCCTTCATGTTCCACGGTTTTCTCTTTGTACTCGGTTCCTCCATGCATCAAGAGAGCTGATCACGCCACTAGAAGTTCCATTGCCCAGCTGTATTGCTTCCTCCACAGTGCCATACGGTTCTCAACCACTACTTGGTTTGGTTCTAGGGACTGTTCTCAGCACTCCCAGCCTTCTCTCCTCTCCTCCACGTCCTAATCAAGGTAAAACCCTACCTTCTCTTCAGTTACTTGCATTTGGGTCTATGGCTCTTGAGTATCTTCTTCTCATTGCCTCCATTCTCATGGCTGGTCGCCCAAAGTGCAGCCTCATCACTTCTCAGGATGAAGATGATCTCCCTGAGTCTGAAGATGCATCATATGATGCTGGCCATGGCATCCATGTGGGTCATGCGGTCCATTCTAGGGTTCCTCCACCCTCAACTTTCCAAAAGAAAGCCATGGGTGCTTCCAATTTAAAGCCCTCGGCCAAATCAAAGGGTAAAATCTCAAGTCCCCACTCCTGAGCCTAAAATTGTGCGATTTTGCACCATAGGGAATGAATAGCTTTATAATACTTGGCTTAAAAATAGGGCTATACAATTGAAAGGGCAACTATCATTTCGGATTTCACCCATCTTGGTTTCGCGGAAATCATTGACTCTCGCCAATGGTCTGGTCTTTTAAAATTGACCGGTTATGCCAGTTTAGACCTTGTTTGAGAATTTTATGCGAATATTTATTCTGTCAACCCTCACAATTTTTCCTTCAAAACTCAGGTTAGGGGTAAGAAAATTCTGATTAATCCGGATGTCATTGCCTTTTTCATTAGTGTCCCTCAGGTTCCGAGAGCCTATTACCCTTATCTCTATCCCACCAATGAGGATAAGCATGATTTGACAAGGTAGCCAGCAATCTGTGTGACGATCTCTTACAAAAATGGACTCATCCTCATTTACCTCACTTCAGTCTTTCATACTTGGGTCTCCTGTTTCATCTTATTATGTGTTCCAACATTCATCCCAAGGTGCATTCTACTAATCTGAGTGTTGATCGGGCTCGGTTCCTGTATAGTGTCATGACTCGAGACACTATTGATACTGGTGCCCACATTATTGACCTAATCCTTCAGGCTATCACCGTGCATCAAAAGCGTGCTGCTCTTCCTTTTGGTGTCCTCATCACCAATCTCCTGTTTAATTTGCTGAGGGTATTAGGGCTCGTTCCTTAGGATCCATCTGTGCTCGCACCTTGACTAGTAGTATGTCCCATGCTGCGATGCCAGAGCATGAGGAGGACATTAATGATGATATCGCTCATTCGGCCCCGGGTGCCGGTCCCTCTCCCAGCCATGCTAGAGCTCCTCCTGGTCCCTTGTCCTTCAAGACAATGGCTGCCATGCTTACCAATATGTCGGCTGCTCAGTCGCACTTCACTACTGATTTTCATGCCCGCCTGGATTCTCATGCCGCTGCTACTTAGGACAGTTTTTCAGCGACTAATCGTCGGATTGATGCACTTTCTGATATGGTGCAGGTGTCTCGTCAGGAGCTTCGTAATTTCTGTTCTCGATATCAGGATGATGTTGCTCGTCACTTTCCTTCGCACCAGGATGATTAGCACTTCTTGTGATGATGGTTCCAGCCTTGTTTTGTTATGAGTCTGTGGTTGGTCTTTGTGCTGTGCACCCTTGATTCTTGTATATGGGATGCCACTTGCTTGTTCTTGCTGTTTAGTTCATGCTACTGCTTCTTTGTATTTCTCTATGCTGTTGTTCTTTGATGCTCATTCTTCTTCTTGCTAGGGTTGCTATTCCTACAGGATTGATTTTTCCTTGGCAATTCAGGCCAAAAAGGGGGAGAAGTTGGCTAGATAGATCACCTCATCATATGTGCAATTGTGTGTTTATATCACATTATCACATGTTGCATATTATATTCACATTGCTTCACTCATAGATTCACATGCTCATGATTCTGAAACCTTTGTTAGATGGGATCTCAGGTTGAGGGGGAGATCTCATACTACCTTGCATGATGTTCATTATTTCAATGGTTTTATATTTTATGAAATTCTCCAATGCTTCACAAATGTATTGGATGTTTCAGTGTTTCAGGATTGATTGATGCCTCAACGATTTCGTCAGGCATACTACTCCTTGGAAGAAGTCAAAATGTTCAGTGTCATGTACTTTTCATTCTCTTTGTTTCTTGTGGGTTTAAGAGAGTCTGTAAAGTCATGTTCATCAGTTATATGGTTTGTTTTATCTCGGAATTGCAAAAGGAGTAGATTGTAAAGTCAAAGTTTTATTGGAAAAATTCCGAGCCCAAAATGTTGTATATAGGTCATAGTAGGTCTCATCCGATTTGAAGACAAAGTGAAGAAGTACCCGTGAAGAATTGTGAAGCTACATCACTCACATTGGCTCAAAAAGTAAGTTTTGAAAGAGAGACCTAGATGACCTTAGGTTACCTCATGCACTTGGCGCATTCATTATAAAAATTAAGTAAAAAAAAACTAGAGGTATAGGGGATTACATTTAAGGCTGAAAGGATAAAAATATGAAAAAAAATGCACTCCAGGGTCAGCCCTGAATAGCCCATTATTTGTATGGTGATTTCGGGCAGAGAGTAGAATTTTTGGAGGTCGACCCTGAAGGATGGTTGGGTCGACCGAAGTGTACACTTTGGTCGACTGAACCATCCCCCAGGGTCGACTCTGATATGGGAGTTCGGTTGTTTACTTGGATTGCTATAATGGGTCAACCATGATATGGAAAAACTTTCTAAAAAGATTTTTTAGCAACTTCTAAACCCTTAAACCTATCCTATATATATTGGACCACTCCCAATCCGTAAGGGAGATTGATTGGAGACTTTTTAGAGCACTTTGTGCCTATTTTGAGTTCATGACAACTCTTGGATTTATTGATCCTCATCTCCATTAGTTGGCCTCTAGGTTGTGCAAATTTTTCAAGCATATCTTCTCAAACTTGCATTAGATGATTCTTACTCACTAAGAGGTCACCCTAGAGCTTCCACAAATCCTAAAACCTACTGTATGCTCTACTGTGAGTGTTGGTTAGCTTGAGCTAAAGCCGTCAAGGATGAAGATCGGTCTTCGGAGACCATGGTTGATCACTTTGAGTAAGATTGGCCGGTGAGGAATCGGAGCTGCTGTTGCGGGGATCGACCGTGCTGTGTTCGTGGTTTGCAAGCTGAGGAATCGATATTAAGGAATGTTGTGCCATGTCTGGTTAGGTAAGATTCGAGTCTTGTATTGTTCAAATCTTCTTATAGTGAATTTTGTGCTAGACTAGGTCCCGTGGTTTTTTCCCAGAAGGGTTTTCCACGTAAAAATCTTGTGTGTTCAAGTGAGATTATTTGTGTGTGATTGTCTAAAATTAAAATTGGAAAAGAAAATTTAAGTTGACCTATTCACCCCCCTCTAGGTCTAAGAGTGCATTAAAATAAGGAATTTCAAAATTTTGTTTCTGGGCAAAACAAGGAATGGCGGTAGACTAATTACCGCCGTTCTTAGCACTCCTGTTCTCAGCCCTTGTAACACTATTTTTAGTGGGCCCTGGTCCATTCCAGGGCCATAGTTGGACTCCCTTGACCTTCTTCTAACTACCTTGGTCCTTCCAGGGTCTGTCTTGCTGCTTAACCATGGTTAAAATAGCCCTAAACCCAGATTGTCCATAATGGCGGTAGACAGTCTACCGCCATTACTGAATACCAAACACGTTGTGTTCAGCTCACTGTGGGGCCCACTCCAGACCACCCCTTGGGTCCATCAAAGGCCTAGAGCCTTCCTTGGACTTCCCTCTATAAGCTCCAAGGGTCCATGATCCCAGGGGTGTCACCCTCTGGAAATGTTGGATAATGGCGGTAATCTAATTATCGCCATTATTAATGTTCTATATTTGTGAGCTTTGCACAGGGCCTAGACCAGGTAGGAGGCCATTCTAGGCTCTACCGTGCTATCTGAGCCCACCCTGACCTGCTTGGACCTTTAACTATGGTTAACCCAACTTTGCTTAACTTTTAACCATGATTAAGCACCACTTAACCCTTGAAAAAATCTGAAAAAAAACCAGAAACATTCTGAAATTGTTGAGTGTCCAAAATGCTCTACTTTGGCCCTCTTTACCATAAGTAGTAGCCCTAACCATGATTGACCTCCCATTTAACTCCGGTTAATAATCATAACCTTGGTTAAAATCTCTTTTGGCCTACCGGGCCTAATCTCTTAGCTTACCAGGCTCACCCTTGCAGCCTACTAGACTCACCCATGGATTACTAGGCCTAACCTTATCCCCTTAACTGTGGTTACCAACCCTAACTATGGTTAGTTTGACCATTAACCCCGGTTAGCAACCTTAACCTTGGTTAAATCCTCCCATGGTCTACCGGGCCTAACCTTAGCCTACCAGGCTTATCTTTGGCTTATCGGGCCTTTCTCTTAGTTAACCAGACTAACTCTTAGCCTACCGAGCCTATACCTTGCACTTGATCAACCCTTGGTGCACACACACACACCCTACTAGCCTCGGCACGGGCTCATATGTTAGAACTACACTCGGTCTGATCTCATCCTTGTGAGTATATAGGCAACTTAACCAGGGTTCGACCTTAGTTAGTTTTCTTTCTTAGATTAGTATTACTTTAAACACTTAGACATTTGAGCAAACTTTGAATTTATTTGACTTACACCTAGGGTGTAGGGAACCATTGTAAAATGGAAGCCTTAGGGTGCTTGAGACCTTCCCCGAACTTAACCGAACCTCTTACCCTAATTTCTATTGCAGACCAAGACCTTATCCACCTCCCGGGGACTTATCCCTTCTGAATTAATAAGTGGCGACTTTAATCAACCAACTATATCCTTGTGAGGGTAAAGGGTATCAACCGAAACCCATGCTCACAGCTCTGGTGACTTTGCTAGGGGTCACTCTCATTTAAGGTTTAACCCGGAACCTAGTTTTAAACCAAATAAATCTCAATCTTATTAAAATGCCTGAGTATTTAACATAATACTAATTATTTTACATTTTTTGGTGAATTGTGTACTGTGCATATCATATATAGCATAGTAATATAATGTCCTATTAAACCCAGTAGTTAGGCTTATGACGTTTGTGGCTGCTAGATGACAATCCTCAGTGTCAGAAGCTTAAAAGTCTTGGAGGTTTGCAGATTTACGTCTGTTGGGTTACTACCCTCGGGCAAGGATTCTAAACGCTCCCGCTTACACCAATCGTCCCTTTTTAGGTATGTTCCATACTGGGGAGTCGCATATACAGTGTTAAGTGACCCCTACCTTCTAGGAACACACTTGCATTACACCAACATTTATATATATAGTTTAGGTTATGGTATAGTCTACAAGCAGCCCATCCGAGGAGGGTTACTCTAAAATCTTAACCTGCTTGCTCCCTATGGCTGTCTCATAGTTGACTATCCGGGCACTTTATCATGGTAAACACTCGCCCAAGGGCATGTATTGAGTCAAACTTGTGCTTGTAATAAAATGCACCCGACCCTGTGTCCCGACATAGCATATGGGGTTCAAACCCCAGGTAGACAGGTCTTTACCAAGACCTATCTCAGCCTTGACTTGATAGGCCCCCGATTCCCAACAACTCGGGTAAAGCATACCGGAACTCTGTCCGCTTGCCGTATTAGAACACATGTGCCTTGTCACACTCAATCAAAAATTAGAAAAATCAAAAAATACAATCAAGATCATGATCATCAACATCTTTGCATCTTCATCTGCTTACATAGTATAATCACACAGAGTCTATCTTCATTCAGGTAGAGGGCGGGTCCTTCAGGGATTGTGGAAACAAATGGTTAACTGTCATGACCCGTGCATTTAACTTCTTAGGGGGCATGTGATCAGAACCTCCAGAAAGCAATTAAAGCCCTCACCTAGAGTCAGCATTTCACTTGGACTCAGTACTATAGAATGGGATCCATCCTAGACCTATCTATGGTTAAAACAGACCCGCGCCTCATAAATGCTGTGATCCAGTGTTGGAATCCGTCGTATATGGTCTTTCATTTTAGTAAGAACGAACTATGTTTGACTTTGGAGGAAATTCAGTGCATTCTAAGGTTAAACATGGACGGCGAAGCCATAGTACAGGAATACAAGACAACATATCAGGCAGACCTATCAAGGTTCTTGCATATGAAGTTTGCCTGCTTGCAGTACAATCCTAATGGCTCTTTTGACCGGATACTCGTAAAATACCTGGAGGAACAGTATACCCGTAAGTAGAATTCTGACACCATTACAGTGGAACTTCTCGGTCTCAATGCCTTTACACTGATAGTCATGTCTTAGCTGGTATTCCCGAAGTGCTGTACCTTTGCCGACTCAGAACTGGTAAGGATAATCAAGGACATGCACAGCTCTGAAACAGTTATACCAGTCATTCTTGTAGAGCTTCTCAAGGCTCTCAACCATGCAGCAAGCCGTAGAAAGAGCATCTTACATGCCAGTGCACCTCTCTTGCACCTATGGTTAGTAGGACACCTGCCTATAATCATCCTGGTACTGGTCGACCTCCGTGAAACATACAGTCTATTTGAAAGATTTCTCAGAATCAGGGATAGATAGTGACCACAGACGTCAGAATGCTCTATAAGCTTCTCCAGAGCCTGTTAGAGGAGGAGATCATATGGCAATGCGAGTGACTAGTACTAAAAAATCTACCTCGTGTTGTCATAACCGGAAGACGATGCATGATCCTTGCCGGTCTAACTGGCTCAGCAACCTATGTAAGTCTCCGAGTCCATCACCAGTTTGGACTCCCTCAACGCATCCCAGTGATGGATCGGCAAGAAAATAATTTTGTTGACTTCGCAGTGCACTCCGAGTGCCTCATCCGCCGCTTTCAGGCAAGTTGGCAAAGTTCCAACAGGGACCAATGGCCAGACTTTATGATTATAACATGACCACCTATTGATTCGGCATACCGACTTTGGGCGGAAGATCCCGACATTCCATCCAGTATGCCTATGCCCAGGGAACTGCCCACACCAGTCTCTGTACCAGCCAAATGAACTATCCCCATAGTAGAAATGGTGGTTTCCTAGAGTGACATCTTCCTAAAGAGACAGCTGTGAGCACGGGATTTCACTCCCTAAAAATCTCATGGAATTTAGAGTCGCCACTTATTAATTTCGAAGGGATTAGTCTCCAGAAATGTTGGATAAGGCCTTGGTCCGCGATCAAGGATCGGGGGTAAGAGGTTCGGTTAAGTTCAGGGAAGGATTTTGGCACCCCGACACTTCCACACTTGGTGGTTCCCTCCTTGCTAGGTTTAAGCCAAAATTAAGATTAAGATTAATTAAATACCATTTAGTGTTTAAGTTAATACTAAACTGAAGAAATTAAAAGCTAATTAGGGTCGTGCCCGTGTTGAGCTACTTACGTACTCACGTTGGGGTGAGATCAGACCGAGCGTAGTTCTAGCACTTGAGCCTGTGCTAAGGCAAGGGGACGTGTGTGTGTGCACCAAAAGGCGGCTAATGGACCTAATCCGGTAGATTAGGGTTTTGCTTGACTGAGGTTGATCAATGTGCAAAGTGATGGGCCCAGTAGGCCAAGGGTGAAGCTCGGAGGCAAAGGAATGTTTTAACAGAAGGTTAGGGTTGCTAACCGGGGTTAAGAGGGTGTTAACCGTGGTTAGGGATGCTAACCAGGGCTAAAAAGTCCAAGAGTAAGATTTTTTGGTCTTTTGTATTTTTATGAATTTTAGGGATTTTTTCATATTTTTTGTGGGGTTAAGTGGTGCTTAACCATGATTAAAAGTTAACTGGAGGCCATTTTAACCATGGTTAAGGGTTATGGTCAGTCAAAAGTGGGCCTATAGGGTATGGCAGGGCCTAGAGTGGCCTCCTACCAGGTTTGGGCCCTGTACAAAGCTCGAAATCAGAATTTTACAGAATGGAGGTAATCGGATTACCTCAATTTTTGTAAACTTTTAACCAGGGTTTGAGAGGGTGTAACTGGAGTTAGGACCTCCCCTGGGTAAGGTAAATACATGTACAGATAGCCTGATGTGCCATCTTCCCAATGGGCCAGGTGACAGGCCCAGCAGATTAAGGGCGTAGGCCCTACAGGGGCTCAAACTTTGCAAAAACATTGTTCAAAATTCGGTAGTCTGACTATCGACACACTGTACAAAATTTTTACCTGGGTTTAGGGGTATGGTAACCATGGTTAGGTATGGAGTTAAGTCTTGAAATTTTACAGGAAGGTAGCCTGTAGTAAGGGCTTTCCAATAGGCCTTGGGTGGACCCCAGGGGTTGAGGTATGTGGGCCCCACAGGGCCCAAAGTCACTGTAAAAATGGGCTCATTATGTCGGTAATCAGACTGCCGACAGTCTGATACCCTGAGTTTACAAGCTAACTAACCCTAGTTAAGGGTTGAGTTAGGGTCCGATTTTTTACAGGGGACTTGCCAAGGGATTGAGATAGCTAACCCTAGTCCTGGAACTGACCAGGGTTTGCACTAAGTAGGGTTAAACTCGAGTTACAGGATAATGTCAAATAATGTCGGTAGTTATTCTACCGACATTACATAATTTGCCAAGAAACCAAAATTTCCCCTATGGGGGCTGCATGAGTAGATGCTTAGGGATTCCCTTATTTCCCGAGGGACCCCTAGACCTATTAGAGAGTGGCTAAACATGGCTGTTGGGGTCCTGTTCCCACGATAAGCCTCTAAGGTTACCCCAATGCCTATGGAGAAGGCAAGGGGGACTATGTGCTCGGCCAAGGAGCTAACAAATATGAAAAAAAAAATGGGACCCCTGGAGTAGGACCAGGGGTCCCTTACACTTTAGAAAGCAAGGGAGGAGGGTGAGGAACAGTCCCTACCCTGGCGAGCTTTTCGGTGGTGGCTGTTGGTGGCAGTGGTGGAAGCTGAAAGTCAACACTGACCTGGGGGCCTGGTGAGATCCTTGAGTGGTATGAGTACCTTCCTAAAACTATGGTAAGCGTGAGAATGATAGTGGAATGGCCGGGTATGATTTCAGCAGGGTGGCCATGCATGTATAGGGGAGAAAGGGAGAGGTGGCAAGGGTAGATTGGGTATTAACGGAGTCGGAGAGGGTCAGGGTGGAGGTTCCAAGTGGCCAAGGTGAGTAGGGGTGAGTCTGCAACACGCAAAAACTGAAGACCAGGAATAGCGGTTATCGAATTACCGTCATTCCCGAAGAAGGGTTATTTGGGGTGTCGGTAATTCAATTACCGACACCCTAGTTTTTGTTGCTAATTCATGTCAGACGCAAACTCGAATGTAAGAGGGACATGCAAAGTGTCGTTATATTGACTTTGCGTCAATGGAGACCTAGGATGTGGAAGACACATGGGGTGTCTCTGAGGGGACATACGGTGAGTGTCATTAGGTTGACTTGGCATCAATGGAGACTCTATGATGTCAAAGACACACGGGTGTGTCGAGGAATGTGCACTGTCTAGGTATAAGATGTTCAAAGTTGAGGCAAATGATGCTGGATTGACTTTGGCATGGCCGAGAGGCACTGAAGTTTGATCATGATGGATGATGTTGAACTGTTGGGTCATGCAAGGTATGACGATATGCAAGTGATGCCATGCAAGGGGTAAGGAGCGGGTGCATTCCCATGACTTTGCTGACTACCGTTTGTTGGGGAGATGTGGGAGCTGTTTCTTCTGCTTGTCTCGTCGGGACTGCACGGTGTAGGTTGGTTTAAACGGATTTTGAAACCAAAAGTTTTGTTTTTTTTTTTTTGAAAATCTTTTCGAAAAAGTGTAGAGGATGTTTGTAAAATATTTTTTGATTTTGACAAAAGTATGTTTTGTTAGCTTTCAGCTTTGCCAGTAAATTACCTTAGTTCAGGGCTAAAGGGGGATTGTAGGTTTCCTTTTACTCTCAGAGAGTGGGGTATGACTCAAAGCAGAATGTTGCTGAGGATAGACGAGTTTGTCTAAATGTTATTGCAAGCATCTGGACTCATGTTGGGGATAAATCCTATTGTCGGGTATCAAAGGCTGGTTGAACTCTTGTTGAGGGAGAGCAATGTTGAGAGCTATCGGAGCTTCTACCATGGGACCCATTGTGGATTGAAGACTGTTGTGGCCTGTTGCCCAAGGTCTACTGAGGAGTAAATCTCTGCTATAGACTACTGGCTGGGGAGTAGGACTCTGTTGTACACTACTGTCGGGGATCTCTGGGGATTTCCTGATGTTTTCTTGTATACCGGAGATATGTCCTGGAGTAACACATCTGCTGAGGGTATTCCTTGTTGGAATCTCTGATGGGGATATGTCCTGAAGTAACACATCCGTTGGGGGTATTCCCTGTTAGAATCTCTATTGAGGATGCTGACCTGTCGAGAGATGCTGACTATTGAGGGTGATTGGGGAATCCGATGAGCTTGATTATTGCCGGATTGTGTTGCCAAACTGGTTTTAAGCTTTTTCTCCTTTTTTTACGATTGGAATGACCAAGTCATGGGGTTCACATAATTTTTGCGCAATGAGGCCATTGCCGGTTTTCCTCATGCCTGCGAAGCTGATTGATTTTTATCCCTTTTTTACCCCTAGCTGCAAGACTAGGTCTAGGTGTAGCATAATTTTTGCACAATGAGGCCATTATCGGTTTTCACTCATGCCCATGACTGGATGGAGGGAAGCATGTGATTTGTTGGGGAAATAAGGATGCTCCCTTCTTTGCCCTGGACTGTATTCCTGTGAGGGAATGTACTCCGCCGAGGATGTATACATGATATTACGCTTGCACTCATAGTTTTAGGGGATCTAGGAGGACTTAAAGTGGGACGAAACAAAGGCCGGGGGACCGAAGTTTGGGACACCCTGGAATTGTTTCCTTTGTTTGCAACTGGCTTGCTTGCTCCACTAGGGATTGTCCTCTCTGGTAGAGGTTGGCTCTTTGGCTATTTTTTTCTGTTTGAGGGATTCTTCTAGGAAGATTGATTTTGGAGAAGTTGATTCTGTTGGGGATAAAGCCTGGAGAGATTGTTTTCGCTCGGGGAGTCCCTGACTTGGAGAATGTTTTAACTTCTATTTTGGGTTTTCCTTTGATGGAATATTTTGTACACTTTGTCGATTCCGCTAGGGGAATTGGGAGAGTGTGTCTCTTCTCGGGGATTGACTCTATGGGGAGAGTTGATGACTCTTTTTGTGGAAAGACTCAACCTAGGGAGAGTTGGGGAATGATTACCCCTTTTGTGACTGCACCTGATTTCGTCAGGTTGCCTATGTACCCTTTGCAGGTTTAGGTCATGACATAGTTCAGGCTAGTGCCACAGATTGGCGAGGGAGGGTGTCCTTAAAAATTTTCGATGAAAGAAGGGTTGTTAGGCTCAAGAGACTAACTAGCGGATTTTATTGATTTGTAAATGGGTTACATTGAAAAAGGGATAAAGAGTGTGCCAAGGATGGCCTCCTATCATTTCCTGAAGATTCTACGAGTACAAAGCGCCTATCAGATCTAGATCTTAAGTGTAGAATCATTTTACTTTGTCCATGTTGACGAGCATGGAGAGGTCTTCGTCATCCATACGTTCGAGCTGAAGAGCGCCGCTTGAGAATTTGTCTCGGATGACGTAGGGGCCTTCGTAATTAGGAGTGAACTTGCCCCTAGGATCACGGCAGTTTGGCAACACTTTTCGGAGAATCAGGTCACCGACTTCAATGCTGTGAGGCTTGACTCTTTTGTTGAATGCTCTTGCCATACGCCTCTGATAAGCCTATGAGTGATTGATGGCTTTCAGTCGCCGCTCTTCTATCAGGTTCAGCTGCTCAAATCAGGTCTGTACCCATTCTGCTTCTGAGCCTTCTGCTTCCATTAACACCCGAATGATGGAATCTCTACTTCGATGGGGAGGACTGCTTCCATGCCATAAGTCAGGGAGAAAGGAGTTGCTCCTGTCAAAGTTCTGATGGACGTTCTGTAGGCCATGAGTGCGTATGAGAGCATCTCATGCCAAGCAGAGTAATTGGTTGTTATCTTTTCATTGATCTTCTTCAGGTTCTTGTTGGCTACTTCCACTGCACCATTAGTTTGAGGCCCGTATGGATTGGAATTGTGATGTTGTATCTTGAATTTCTGATAGAGATCTGTCATCCCCTTGTTACAGAAGTTAAGAGCATTGTCCGTCATAATCGAAAATGAAACACCGTATCGGTAAATGATGTCCCTTTTTAGGAAGCGCTGAACCACGGAGGCTGCCACGTTGGCGTAAGAGGCTACCTCGACCCATTTTGTAAAGTAATTGATTGCAACCAGCATGAATCGATGACCATTAGATGCTTTCAGAGATATGGGTTCGACGATGTCGATGCCCTACGCAGAGAATGGCCAAGGAGCAGTCAGATTGTGCAACCTTGTCGGCGGTGCATTGACTTTGTCAGTATAGATTTGGCATTGGTGGCACTTCTGTACATGTCTGCAGTAGTTAGATTCCATGGTAGACCAGTAGTAGCCTAGCCTGAGGATTTTCTTAGATAGCATCAACTTGTTCATGTACGGGCTGCAGGTTCCTCTGTGAACCTCTTTGACTACCTGTGCTGCTTCACTGGCGTATAGGCATTTGAGCTAGATCAAGTTTTGTGACCTCTTGTACAAGACTCCTCCTGACAGGACGAACTGAATAGCCAGCCTCCGGATTACCTGGCGATCTATTTTTGTAGCATCGAGAGGGAAGGTCCCGTCCTCGAGGTACTGCTTGATGTCTGCATGCCAAGGCTTGTTGTCTGTGGCTGCATCCAGTTCGAGGCAGTAGGCAGGCTGATCTTGTTGCTGAATTTTAATCAGCCAGAGCATAATGCCCCTGGGGATCTGAACCATGGAAGCAAGAGTGGCCAATGAATCGACAAATCTGTTATGCTTTCTAGATCTATGACTGAATGTAATTCTCCTGAATTGAGTAATCAACATGTTGAGGTAGGCTAGGTACGGAACTAGCCTGGCTTCTCAGATGGCCGAAGATTCATTTGCCTGACAGATTACTAAAGATGAGTCGCCTTAGACATCTATCTCCTCGATTCCGATGCCCAAGGCTTCTTTCAGACCGGTTATTCTCGCCTCGTACTCTGCTTCATTGTTGGAGCATCTAAACTTCAGCTTGACTGAGATAGGGAGGTGTGCTCCCTTAGGCAAGATCAGGACTGCTCCTGCCCCGTTCCCATGATTGTTGGTAGCTCCGTCGAAGTACAACTCCCAGTCGGAGTATCTTGCTCGTCCGCTTCTGTGTACAGGATGACTTCATCTGGAAACTGATCATGTACAGACACGTAGTCCTGGGTCAGACTGTGGTTGAGGTAATTTGCTATCGTCTATCCCATGACTAACTTCTGTGTCATGTACGTGATGTCGAATTCAGACTACATCATAAGCCATCTGGCAGTCCTTTTGATGGTGGCTGGCTTTTCTAGTAGATATTTCAGTGGATCCATCTGAGAGATCAGGATTACCAGGTAGGAGAGCAGATAGTGCCGTAGACACTGGGTAGCCCAGACCCATGCCAGAAAAGTCTTCTCAAGAGGGCTATACCACTCTTCGTACTCTAGTAGGCGCTTACTGATGTAGTAAATGGCTTGCTCTGTCCTGCCCGTCTCGTCATGCTGTGCCAGGACGCACCCCATGGAGGTTTCTTGCACAGAGATGTAGAGTAGTAAGGGCCGTCCGGGTGTAGGAGGCACTAGTACTGGAGGGTTGAGAAAACACTGCTTTATCCTGTCAAAGGCCTTTTGGCATTCTGCTGTCCAGACAGTCGGTGTGTTCTTCTAGAGAAGCTTGAAGATTGGCTCATAGACAGGAGTTAGCCGAGAGATGAACCGACTGATGTACTGAATTCTGCCAAGGAAATCACGGATCTCCTTTTCAGTATTGGCTGCTGGCATTTCGATGATAGCTCTGGATTTAGCTGGATCGATCTCAATGCCTCTCTTGCTGACAATGAAGCCAAGGAGCTTTCTTGATGAGGCTTCAAAGACGCATTTGGCCGGATTCAGTCTTAGGCCGTACTCTCTGAGTCTATCATAGAGTCTCTTCAGATCTTCTGGGTGTTGCCAGGCAGTCGGAGATTTGACGATCATGTCATCCACATAGATTTCAGCGGACTTGTGCATCATGTCGTGGAATAGGGCCGTCATGGCCCTCTGATAGGTAGCCCCTATGTTCTTGAGTCTGAAGGGCATGACCTTGAAGTACAACGTGCTCCAAGGTGTAATGAAGGAGGTCTTCTCCATGTCTTCCTCTGCCATCCTGATCTGGTTGTATCTGGAGAAACCATCCATGAATAAGAGAGTCTCATGCCCAGTAGTATTTTCGACCAGGATGTCGATGTGCGGGAGAGGGAAGTTGTCCTTGGGACTGGCCTTGTTCAGGTTCCGGTAGTCATTGCACATCTGGACTTTGCCATCCTTTTTGGGCACTGGCACAATGTTGGCCAACCACTCAGGGTAGTTTGCTACTACCAAGAAGCCTGCACTGATCTGCTTTTCAACTTCTTCCTTGACCTTCTGTGACCATTCAGGCCTCATCCGCCTCAGTTTCTGCTTAACTGGTCTGACATCAGGGTTTAGGGGTAATTTGTGCACCACCAAGGCTGGGTCTAGGCCAGGCATGTCTGCATATGACCAGGCGAAGACATCACTATAATTCTTCAGGAAGCTGATCATGTTTATTCTCAGTTGTGGGCTTATGGTTGTGCCGATCTTGACTAGCTGAGGATTATCTTCAGAACCCAAGTTGACTAGCTCATTATCCTCGATGTTGGATTGCAGAAGCCCTTCGCTATGTTTGAGGAGGTCCAGTATCTCCTGAGGCGGTTCCTCATCCTGCTCTACTTCCTGTTCTGAGTCATACTCAACTTCCGAAAGCTCAAGGAGGGTTTCAAGGTAGCTTTGTTAGAGGCGATTTCCTGGCAAATCATCAAGCTTATTTTAGCATACTTATGTTTTTATGTTTATGTTGGCTTTAGAACACTAGACTTTCCAAGGGAAGAATCCATGTGATTTCGTCATCAACCGATGCAAATGTTTTTTGGAAAACATGTTTTTGAGTCAAAATTCTAGATTTCATTGATAAAAAGTGGACTGTCTACAAATTGACTTTGACAAAAAGAGACCTACAGATGGCCGACAATTTGGATTTTGCAATGGTAGCAAAAGAAAGATAGATTAAGAGAAGAAAGAAGATGATACTGGATCACTGCTTGTCCAAACCAACCTTCCCTGCATTGTGCTACCCCCAGCCCTGAGCGACCTCGACAGTAAGAGCCTCGGTCCACTAACAGATTAGTGGTGGGCGACTGCAGGATGCTTCTGCATTGTTGGAGAGGGTGCAAACCTGTTCTCCTACTGAATATTCCGGTTCTGTTTCTGCATATCTGACAGCCAACTGTTCGAACATCTGAGGGATGCTGAAGACTTCTGGTTCTGGAATACCTGAAGATTCGGTGCCAGGTTGGGGGTGAGGTATGTTAGCAACTGGTGCAGGGAAAGTTTCTGGATTGGTTTTGAAGATTCCCCCGTGGAAAGTGACAGAAATATGGGGTCAAGGTTCAGGTTTCACCGACTGCTTGCTCTTTCTGGTCAGCTTCGAGAGATATTCCTCGTACTTGGGCTTGTATCCCAGCTAGAATGGTGAAGTATAGCGAGGAGGCACGTATCTCTTTTTCATGCCCTAATTCCTGGCTCCGAGGTCTTGTCCCAGTGGGTAGTTCATGCGGGCTATTATCTTGACAAATGGTGGCACTGCTTTCTTGCTGAGCTCTTCCACCTGGGAGATTGAACTAACTTGTTCAAACTAGAACGACATGAAGGCTGAACCTTGTCCCAACTCTTGGATGTCCCCTACGGAACTTGTAACTCCTCCGACAGGATGATGACTAGGTGGTCATCCTGTATGAATTTGATCCTCTGATGTAGAGAGGAGGGAATGACTCCGGCCGTGTGAATGCACGGCCTTCCCAAGAGCAAGGTGAATGAGGTTGGCATATTCACGACCTAGAAGTTCATTATAAACTGCGCTGGTCCAACCTCGATGGTTAAGTCTATGTCCCCCAGGTTCTACCAGGTAGTGTTGTCAAACGCCCTGATGGTCATGGGCCTCTTCTTGACTTGGCTGAGGTCCAAACCTAGGCTCTGTAGTGTATACAAAGTGCAGACATTTAGGCCAGAGCCGTTATCAATGAGCACTGAGAAGAGAGTTTTGTCCGTACATTGTACTGCAATATAGAGGGCTCGGGTATGGTCCCTATCTCCATCGGGTATCTCTTCTTCTGTGAAAGAAATGATCCTTAACTCGAGTACTTACCCCACCATCTGCCCCAGTTTCTCAGGCGAGATGTCTGGTGTAACATGGGCATTGTTGAATACCCACAGGAGCTGCTTCCTGTGATGTTCAGATGTCAAGAGGAGGCTGAGAATGAAGATTTATGCCTGAGTCTTATCCAACTGCTGGGTGATGTTGAATTTTTCTGCCTTCTAAAGGATTTTTAGTAGAAGGGTTGAATCTGCAGCCTCTTTTTCTGGGTCTGACACCCCTGCCTTGTCCTTTGCCTTCTCTTTTACTGGCTCTGCTGTCGAAGGTTGGTACACCCGATCGGATTGGGTAAGGTTGGCTATGTACTCGCTCTCCAAGAAGAGAGAGCGAGGGGCGGGTACATTGTTGAGGCAAAAAGACTCAGATGAGATGTACGAGATCTTGACTAGGCCAGAAGATGTGGAGGCTTGAGCGAAGGTTGTGGGCTAATTTGCAGGACAAGGATTGGTGTAGACAATTTTCTCTCTATCAGATTCGAGAGCGGTAAATTATGCTGGGGCCTGGATGGCTTGTATGTTTGATTAGGGGTGAACGATTATGGTCAGTGGTCGGTATGAGGGTCTGATGATGCTGTCATTGACTGCGGGTGCGCAAGGTCTCGGATGCCCTACCCCGGGCTCTGCCCACTCAATGAAATTGACTTGGTGGTTATGTGGGGGCAGTGGCACCTGGTTGATGCTGGTGTTGCTGGGTGCTAGCTCAACCCTACCTGCATCTAGAAGATCCTGGATGGCGCACTTCAAGCTGATGCAGTAATCCATTGCATGGCCTGGGCCTTGGTGAAAGGCACAGTGTTGGTTAGCATAATTGTTTTTGCTGTTTGTCAGGCAGAAGGAGAGGGGTAGGGCCTCTCAATTCTAGAAGACCCTACTTGGTTAGGAAGTTAAGGAGTTGACTGAGGATATAAGGGAGAGGAGTAAAGTTTCTAGGGGGACGAGGCTGCCCCTGGTTTTGTTTAGCCAGTCGGGTGTTCCCTGGTGCTAGCTTTTGCTACGCGGCCAGAGCCGGTAGTCTAATTGGTGTTGCGGAAGCTACCAAATTGACATTCTATTTTCTTTTCTGGTCACGAGGACCGCTGTTCCTGCTTGTAGAAGCTGCTGCTGTTTTCGGAGGATCGAGCCCAAGACTGGAATGGATAGCTCTATTCTGTATCGCTGTCTTGATATGGGCACCTGTTTTGACGATTGTGCCAAAGTCTACAACTGGTAGAGTGACCATCAGGGTCGAATAGGGCTGCTTTAGAGTACCCATAAAAATGCTTGCCAGGTCCTCCTTAGGGATAGGAGTGGAGACTTTCGCAGCCATTGCTCTCCAACGGTGAATGTTTCATTGTTTCGCTGGCTCATCTATTCCAGTTGACTCCACTGAGGTCAAAGCTGTTGGTTGAAGGAGTACTGCTCCACAAACATGTCTATGGCATCCTGCTAGGTCTTGAATTTCTGCTTATCGACTGACATCCATCAGGTAAGGGCTGCTCCCTTCAGACTCTTTTGGAAATACTGGATCAACAGCAGCTGATTCTTATTGTACAGGAGCATGTCCCCAGGTATATCTGCAGATGTTGTCTTGGACAGCCGAAGCCATCATATTTGTAAATGTCTGAAACTTTGAAGCCTGGGGGAACTGCATCCCCAGATGAGAATGTGAAATCCTCTAGAGATAGAGCGGGGTTGGTAGATGCCCTTCTTATTATTCTCATCTCCTCCTTTATCTGCTTGATTTCCTCTTGCTGATCTTTGAGGGATGGTGTAAGGTCGGATGAAGATGGTCTGTCCTAGTGGACATGTGAGGCCCTAGGCTGTTCCTCATATTGATCAAAATCCGCTTCTCCTCTGCCTGTTGCGGGTCCAGGATTGGGGATAATGATTGGGATAGGCTGATGTGGCTCTAGATAAGGCTGATTAGGGTTTTCTGTGTTCAGAATTCTGGTGGAAAGTTCTCCGATATGAGCACTAAGAAGAATGTTCGGGGATTCCAATACTCGGTCCAGCTTGTTTTGCATAGTAACAATGTCTCGATCATATGACTGCACTAGCTCATTGATTCTCTATTGATGGTCTGATAGTTCTACCATTGCTTCTGAGCTGCTCTTAGATGGAGGCCGGGATAGTACTAGCTCCGTGACTGGTATCTCGGTCAGAACTGCTTCTACGACGTCTGCGAGAATTGCAGTCATAGAACGAGTTATGGGTCGGCTCATGCAAACTGAAAAGATGCAACGATTAATCATGAATATGCATGAAGATAGGAGAGATGATGTTAGAAAAATGATTTTTCATTGATGCATGCTAATGGTGTAGAGAGTACAAGACTGTGCTTTGCAGTGAATACATGATTGTGACTCAAAGAAAGGAAAAAACTCGATCCTAGGCAGGCCCATGATGGATCGCAAAGTCAAGTGGTCGGGGGATGCCCTCTAGATCCATGATCTGCTGCTGGAGCGATGTGACCTCAACCTCCATGTTGGTGAGAGACTTTGTAGTGCTGTACATCCGTTATCCGAACTGTCGGATACGGTCGATCATCTTTGTCTTTGCATTATCAAGCTGTTCCTGATAGAAGTGTAATTGTGCTCGGAGGACGGTTGTCTCTTTGACGTCGCCTTTCCACTTCTTCTGGTAAGAACGGATTGTTTGTTCAAGGTGCTGGACCTGCTCTTATCTGGCGTAGAGTTTGCGGTCCCGTTCCGCTTCCTGTAGGCTGAATGCCTGTAGGGCTTTCCGAAGTAGCTGTTCTTTCATCTGAATGTGGAGCTGTCTCTCCATGAAGATGTCGGTCCAAGGAACTATTGTCTCAGGTAAGGGTATGGTGCCCCGTGATGGTGTCGAGACTGGAGTGGGTAGTTCCCTAGGTGTAGGCATAGGGGATGTAATGTCAGGATCTTCCACTCAAAGCCGGTACGCTGCATATGTAGATGGTCCTGTTGTGACCACAAATTCTGGCCACCGATCTCGGCTGGAGGTTTGCCAACTGGATTGGAATCGATTGGTGAGACGTTCAGAGTGCACTGTGAAGTTGGCAAAATCATTTCCCTGCTGGTCTATGACTGGAATGCGCTGAGGGAGTCTAAACTGGCGAAGAACTCTGAGTAGTATTAGGCTGTAAAGCCTGTAAGACCGGCGAGGATCATGCACCGTCTCCCGGAGATGACGACACGAGGTAGTCTCGGTATGAGTAGCCACTCATACTGCCATACGATGTCCTCCTCTGTCAGGTCCTGGAGAAGCTAGTAGAGATTTCGGATGTCTGTGGTTACGATCGGACCCTAACCCTGAGAGATCTTCTGATACTGTAAGCTTCAAGGAGGTTGTCCGATATAGCTATGATCGTTGACAGGTGTGCAACCAACCAGAGGTGTAGCAGTGGTGTTTTGGAATAGAAGATGTCCTTCCAACAGACTGCTGCCTGATTGAGAGCTATGAGAAGCTCTGCAAGGATGATTGGTATGATGGTTCCAGAACCGCAAGTGTCCTCGATGATTCGAACCAGTACTGACTCTGCAAGTATGCGGCATCTCCGGAACAGCAACTGAGATACAGCTATCAGTGTAAAGACGTTGAGACTGAGAAGTTCTACTACGAACCGGTCAGAGTTCCACTTGGGTCGGTACAACCTCTCCAAAGACTGCACGGGGATCCAGTTGAAAGTGCCGTTAGGACCGGGCTACAAGCAGGCAGGCTTGAGATGTAAAAACCTTGATAGGTCTGCTTGGTAATTTATCTTGTAGTGTGGTACTATGGCATCGCCGTCCATGTTTAACCTCAGAATGCGCTGAATTTCCTCAAAAATCGGACATAGTTCATTCTTACCGAAACGAAAGACCATGTTCGATGGGTTCCAACACTGGATTACAGCGTTTAAGAGGCGCGGATCTGGGTTAACCATGGATAGGTCCAGGTTGGATCCTAAATGATAATTCTGGGCTCAAGTCAAACGGTAACCGAAAGTGAGGGCCTCTATTGATTCTTGGAGTTTTCGGCCACATGCCCCCTCAAAAGTTAAGTGCACAGGACGCAAGGGTTAACCAGTTGTCTGTACGATCTCTGAAGGACCTGCCATCTACCTGAACAAGGATAGATTCAATGAGTGTACTATGTAATGCAGGTGAAAATACAAAAGATGATGCAAATTATGATGTAATTTTTTTTTGAATTTTCGATTGGGTGTGACAAGGCACATGTGAGCCGATAGGATAGTCGGACAGAGTTCCAGCGTGTTTTAACCCGGGTTGTTGGAAACCGGGAGGGCCTATCTACCTGGGTTTTGAACCCCAAATGCTATGTCCGAACACGGGGTCGGATGTGTTTTATTACAAGCACAGGTAAAGCTCAGTACATGCCCCTGGATGGGTGATTACTCGGGTGAAGTGCCCGGATAGCCAACCAAGATGGGGACAGGTATAGGGTCCAAGCAGGTTAGGGTTAGGAGACCCTTCCAGATTGGACTGCTTGTAAACTATACCCTAGCCTAGGCAATCTGTATGAATGCAGGTGTATACAAGTGTGTTCCTAAGGATGAGAGGATCACTTAACACAGTATATGTTGCTCATCGGTATAGAACATACCTGAAAATGGATGATTGTTGTAAGCGGGAGCGTTCAGAACCGTTTCCTAAGGGTCATTATCCAGCAGGCAAGTTCTGAGGACCTCCAAGACTTTTAAGCCACTGACATCGAGGATCATCATCCAGCAGCCGTTAGGTAATAAGCCTAACTAATAGGTATCGGGTTTGATTACATTATTATGATATGGATGAGATGTACAGACACAAGTCATTATGAAGTGTAAAATTGATTAGTATTAAGCTAAACACTAATGCACTTGATTAATTTTGAGGATTATTTGGGCTTAAACCTAGGTTCCGGGTTGAACCTTAAGAGCATGACTCCCCAGAAGAGTCGCCAGAACTATGAGCACGGGGATTTCACTCTCCAAAAATCTCACAGGATTTAGAGTCACCACTTATTAATTTAGAAGGGATAAGTCCCCAGAAATGATGGATAAGGCATTGGTCCACGATCAGGGATCGGGGTAAGAGGTTCAGTTAAGTTTGGGAAGGGGTTACGCACCCTGACACTTCCACACTTAGTGGTTCCCTACTTGCTAGGTTTAAGCCAAAATTAAGATCAAGATTAATCAAATGCCATTTAGTATTTAAGTTAATATTAAACTGAAG
Organism: Tetracentron sinense; assembly: GCA_015143295.1. Taxonomy (NCBI): domain Eukaryota; kingdom Viridiplantae; phylum Streptophyta; class Magnoliopsida; order Trochodendrales; family Trochodendraceae; genus Tetracentron; species Tetracentron sinense. The sequence goes on from CM026566.1 coordinate 21,153,804, forward strand.
AAATTAAAAGCTAATTAGGGTCGTGCCCGTGTTGGGCTGCCTACGTACTCACATTGGGGTGAGATCAGACCGAGAGTAGTTCTAGCACTTGAATCCGTGCTAAGGCGAGGGGACGTGTGTGTGTGCACCAAAAGGCGGCTAATGGACTTAATCCGGTAGATCAAGGTTTTGCTTGACCGAGGTTGGTCAATGTGCAAAGTGATGGGCCCGGTAGGCCAAGGGTGAAGGCCGAAGGAAAAGGAATGTTTTAACCGAAGGTTAGGTTGTTAACCGGGGTTAAGAGGGTGTTAACCGGGGTTAGGGATGCTAACCAGGGCTAAAAAGTTCAAGAGTAAGATTTTTTGGTCTTTTGTATTTTTTTGAATTTTAGGGATTTTTTCATATTTTTTGTGGGGTTAAGTGGTGCTTAACCATGGTTAAAAGTTAACCGGAGGCCATTTTAACCATGGTTAAGGGTCATGGTCAGTCAAAAGTGGACCCAAAGGGTATGTCAGGACCTAGAGTGGCCTCCTATCAGGTTTAGGCCCTGCACAAAGCCCGAAATCAGAATTTTACAGAATGGAGGTGATCGGATTACCTCAATTTCTGTAAACTTTTGACCAGAGTTTAAAAGGGTGTAACTGGTGTTAGGGACCTCCCCTGGGTAAGGTAAAAATATGTACAGATAGCCTAATGTGCCATCTTCCCAATGGGCCAGGTGACAGGCCTAGCAGATCAAGGGTGTGGGCTTCACAGGGGCTCAAAGTTTGTAAAAACAGTGTTCAAAATGTCAGTAGTTTGACTACCGACACACTGTACAGAATTTTTACCTGGGTTTAGGGGTATGGTAACCAGGGTTAGGTATAGAGTTAAGTCCTGAAATTTTGCAAGAAGGTAGCCTGTAGTAAGAGCTTTCTAACAGGCCTAGGGTGGACCCCAGGGGTTGAGGTATGTTGGCCCCACAGGGGCCCAAAGCCACTGTGAAAATGGGCTCATTATGTCGGCAATCAGACTGCTGGCAGTCTGATACCCTAAGTTTGTAAGTTAACTAACCCTAGTTAAGGGTTGAGTTAGGGTCCAATTTTTTGCAGGGGAATTGCCAAGGGACTGAGGTAGCTAACCCTGGTCTTGGAACTAACTTGGGTATGCACTGACTAGGGTTAAACTCGAGTTACAGGGTAATGTCAAGTAATGTCGGTAGTTATTCTATTGACATTACATAATTTGCCCAGAAACTGAAATTTCCCCTATGGGGGCTGCATGAGCAGATGCCTAGGGGTTCTCTTATTGTCCGAGGGACCCTTAGACCTGGTAGAGAGTGGCTAAACATGGCGGTTAGGGTCTTGTACCCAAGATAAGCCTCTAAGGTCACCCCAATGCCTATGGTTCTAGGGGGACCATGTCCTCGGCCAAGGAGGTAACACATGAAAAAAAAGAAAATGGGACCCCTGGAGTGGGACCATGGGTCCCTTACACTTTAGAAAGCAAGGAAGATGGGTGAGGGACACTCCCTACCCTGGCGAGCTGTTCGGTGGTGGCTGTTGGTGGCAGTGGTGGAGGCTGAAGGTCAACATTGACCTGGGGGCCTGGTGAGCTCCTGGAGTGGTATAAGTACCTTCCTAAAACTAAGGTAAGTGTGGGAATGGTAGTGGAATGGCCGGGTTTGATTTCAGCAGGGGTTGGAGGCTGAGAATGGTCTCTGGTTTGCACTGAGGGTGGCCATGCATTTATAGGGGAGAGTTGGTAAGGGTAGTTTGGGAATTAACGGAGTCGGAGAGGGTCAGGGTGGAGGTCCCAAGTTGCCAGGGTGAGCAGGGGTGAGTCTGCAACACGCAAAAACTGAAGACCAAGAATGGCGGTTATCGAATGACAGCCATTCTTGAAGAGGGGTTATTTGGGGTGTCGGTAATTCGATTACCGACACCTTGGTTTTTGTTTCTAATTCGGGCCAGGCCCAATCTCACTTGGGCCAAAAGCATGTAGGGCACTTATGTCGGGTATTTCCCTCCCAAACTCGAATTGGAGGTTGTGGGTCCCACCCATGTGGTCCTCATGGGTTGAGGTGGGCCCAAGTATGGGCCCTAAAGTGCTTGGGCTTGTGGATATTGGTTTTTTGGGCTTTTGAACAGGCCTTGAGCCCATAGGACTTTGTCCTAGGTCTTGGGCTAAGTTTTAGCTAAGGCTAGGTCTAGGGTTTGGTCTAGGGCTCACCTAGGGTTTAGCCTAGGGTTTAGGGTGTCCTTAAAGATAATGGGCCTTGAGCCCGAGGTTTAGGTCCTAGGTCTTTGGGGTTCAAGGCTTAGGATTTTGGGCATTCCTAGGGTTTAATTAGGGCTTGGCAGGGGACTCCACTGGGGGGAAGGTTGTGGTACAGGGTGTAAAAATTGGGTGCTTACAATAGCTTCAGATTTAGCAGAAGGAGAAAAGGGTATGGAAGGCCCAACTAGCATTCAGGCAGGAGGAAGCAGAATGGGGACCACGAGCTTCAAGATATGCAGGGGTAGATCTAGCAGCTCGAGCAAACAGTCCGGTCTTTTCAGAAGAAGTGGAGAGGTGATGCCAGAGAAACTTCCGTCATCAGAGCACAACTACATTTCTACCAAGAGTAGCTTGATAGTGCAAACATAGATGACTGCCCGGATCCAACAGTTCGAATACCGGATGTTCAATGCTACTGAGGTAATTGACAACATGGAGGTTGAGGTCACATCCCTCCAGCAACAAATCATGGACCTTAACGGTATGTCTGGCCACTTGACTTCACGATCCCTGATGGACCTGCTTAGGATCGAGTCTTTTCCTTTTTTGAGTCGCATAGTCCTGTACTCACTTAGCATGCATCAAATGAAAAATCATTTTATAGCATCTTCTTTCTTATCATGTGCATTCATGTTTAACCATTGCATTCTTTTCAGTTTCATGAGCCAACTAATGACTCGCTCTATGACTGTCATTCTCACAGAAGCAGCAGCCTTAGACGTAGTGCTAAATGAGGTACCCATCACGGAAGAAGCATCCAGCTCATCTGAAAAGTCAGTTGGAATCCATGGTAGAACCCTCGGATAAATAGTAGAGGACTGATGAATTGCTATAGGCTCACGATCGAGACATCACAGCCATGCAAGCCAAGCTTGATAATGTTCTGGAATCCCTAAAGATTCTTATTGGTGTCCGAACCGAAGAACCCCTGCCTGGAATACACCCGAGGAATCTCAACCTATTCCCATCATCATCCCAAATCGTAGACCCACAACAGGCGGAGGAGAAGCAGAATTTGATCAGTATAACGGGGAAGAGCAATCCAAGGTCTCACATGAGAACTAGGACAGACCGTCATCTTTAGACCCTACACCATCCCTCAGAGATCAGCATGAGGAAATCTAACAGATGAAGGAAGAGATGAGGCAAATGAAGGGGGCATCTGCTCACCCCAATCTATCATTAGAAGACCTAACTTTCTCATCCGAGGATGCTGTTCCCCAGGCTTCAAAGTGCTAGACTTTGACAAGTACGATGGCACAGGTTGCCCAAAGCAACACCTACAACTGTATCTGGGGTACATGCTCCAACATAACAAGAATCAGCCTCTGCTCATCCAATACTTTTAGAAAATTTTGAAGGGAGCAGCCCTTACTTGGTGGATGTCGGTGGACAAGTAACGAATCAAGACTTGGCAAGATGTCATGGACAGTTTTGTGAAGCAATACTCCTTCAATCAGGAACTTCGACCTTAGAGGAGCCAGCTAGAGCAGTTAAGCCAACATAACATTGAATCCTTCCTGGAATACACTACCCGTTGGAGGGAAATAACAGCAAAGTTTCTACCTCGATCCCTAAGGAGGAGCTAGCAAACATATTCATGGGCACCCTGAAGCAGCCCTACTCCACTCTGATGGTAACTCTACCAGTCGTGGACTTCGGAACCATTGTTAAGACAAGTGCCAGCATTGAGACAACTATCCAGAGTGGTGCCATTCACTCTAGCTTAGGGCTTGCTCTCCCCAGAACAATAGTGCTAGTAAATAGAAACAATGGTCCGAGGGACCAGAGGAGAAAAGAAGATGTTCAGATGGTGGCTATTGTAGCACCAATCAGATTACTGGCCCCAGTCGCTCAGTCTCAATAAACACCTGGAAACGTCTGACCTGTTAGACAAAATCAGGGGCAAAATCATTCCCCCAGAAACTTCACTTCTCTTCTATACACTCTCAGCCAGTTATTGGACTTTCTGACCAAGCAGGGTCTTCTCACCTTGAGAGGCCTTACCTCTCTCTTGCTGCTCGACAAACAAAACAAAAATTATAGATCCGATCACTACTATGCCTTTCATCAAGGCCCAAGTCATGCTACAGACTACTGCATTGGCCTAAAGTGCGTCATCCAAGATCTTTTGGATGAGGGCAAGGTTGAGATGACACCCGGTAATACCAGTATCAATCAAGTGTCACTGCTCCCATACAATAATCAAGTAAATTTCATTGAATGGGAAGAGCCTGAGATAGGGTAGCCTAGACCTAGTACACCCGCAGTGAATAATGGCATTATTAGGCCTTCTTATCAACCTCCAGTCATAATTCCATTCCCTCAGTCTAACATATAGACTATCTTACGACCAGTACAGATACCTGCCCTTGAATTCGACCAAGAATAGATCATCTCCATCATCCTTTGCCCAGTAAACTGGCCCACAGCACCAGCTCAAGCCTCCACCTCTTCTGGCCCCGTCAGGATCTCATACATCCTCTCTTAGCCTTTCAAATTCAACCGAGTACCTACCCCTCACTCTCTTATCCTTGAGAGTGAATACATAGTCAATCTCACCGGATCTGACTGGATGTACCAACCTCCAGCAACTGAGCCGGTAAAAGAAAAGGCAAAAGAGAAAGTAGGGGTATCAGACCCAGAGAAAGAGGCAACATACTCGATAGTATTACTAAAAATAGTAGAGAAGGTAAAAGATTTCAATATCACATAGTAGTTGGGCAAAACCCCAGCACAGATCTCCATCTTGGGTTTGTGAGCATGGAAATTTGTGCCACTCACGGGGGCTGTATACCCTCATGGGTGTGTAAAGGTTATGGTTAAGAGTTGCCACCTATTCATTCAGAAGGGATAAGTCCCCTGAGTTTGGATAAGGTCTTGATCTACGAGTGAGATCAGGGTAAGGGGTTCAGTTAAGTCTGAGAAAGGTGTTAGGTACCCCGAGGCTTCCGTTTTACAACGGTTCCATACTCTCCAGGTTTAAGCCAACTAAAGTTTAATCTTTTTTGAAATGCTGGAGCATTTAAGTTAACACTAATCCAAGAAAGGAAAAACTAACTGGGGTCGAACCCAGGTTGGGTTGCCTACGTACTCACAAGGTGAGATCAGACCCAGTGTAGTTCTGGTACGTGAGCCTGTGCCGAGGCTAGGGGTGTGTGTGTGTGCACCAAAGGTGGCTAACTTGGACTAGTCCGATAGACTAGAGTTTGGTTGACCGAGGAGGGTCAATTGCAAGGCATTTAAGCCCGGTGGGCTTAGGGGTAGTCCGGTAGACTAGGGCAGAGTCTGAGCAGGGTTAGGGTTGCTAATCAGGGTTAGGCCAAACTAACCATGGTTAGGATTGCTAACCGCCGTTAAGTGGATGTGAGATTTAACCCAGTAGGCTAATGGGAGGCCCGGTAGGCTGAATGTAGTCCTGTAGATTTTGTTTTTTGGCTTGGTAGGCCGTAAATTGAGATTAACTGCGATTAGGGTTGCTAATCGGAGTTAAGGGGGGTCTAACTGTGGTTAGAATTGCTAACCAGGGTTAGGAAGAGGGCCAAAATCAGTTTTATGGTCCAAAATGATTTTTAGGATTTTTTAATTAATTTCTCAAAATTTGTACGGTTAAGGGGTGCTTGACCGCGGTTAAATAATAATCGGAGGTGCATTTAACCGTGATTAAGAATCAGGTTAAGTCCAAGGTAGGCCCAAGGGGTTAGGCAGGACCTAAAGTGGCCTCCTACCAGGCCTGGGCCCCTGCAAAAGCCCAAAATAAAAAATACAGTTAATGTTGGTAATGGTATTGCTGACATTCAAAAGGTATTTTTAACCTTATTTTTGCATGCTGTTAACTAGGGTCAGGGTGTAATCTTGGGTGATTTGAAATCATGGGAGTGTAGGTGGGACTCCAGAGAAAATTTTGAGTGTGGTGTGGGCCCCAGGGGTAGCTTAGAGTGGGCCCCACAGAGCAGCAAAGTCACTGTACCTGCAAAGCAATTGGTGCCGGTAGATGTTCAATCACCCATCAAAAAATAGGCTAAAAAGGTAATGGGGGTAGAACATCTACCACCATTCTGCATAGTAAGCAAATTTTAAATGGCGGTAGATTTCTACCGCTACTATGCGAAATCTGGGTTTTTGCCCATGGAGCTATACACAGAGGTAACCAGAGGTTCCCTCAAGGACTGAGGGACCCCCAGAAGCTTCGTGATGGTCAGCCATGCCTTGGGAAGACGTGTATACCCGTAAGGGTTCACCACACCTATGAACAAGGTAGGTGAACACCCTGTTGGGTTCCGTTTAAAGATTAAACTCCAAGATAGTATATGAAACGTCCCCTGGAGATGACTAGGGGCTCACATGATTGCTAAAGCCAAGAAAAAAAGGGGTAGGGAATACCCTACCCTATGCTCTGCTTTCGGCCGAAGTTGGTGGGGGTGTCATGCAGGTGGTGTGCCCTATTGCTTGCACTAGAGCAGCTAAGGAAGTAAGGGAGAGGTCTAGAAAAATCCTGGGATTACGACCTGGGGCAATGAGGAGGGCAGAACCTAGGTTTTTTTGTTGCAGCGGGGCTTCACCTAGGAGTTTTTAGGATTTGCAGACCGTTTGCATTGGTGAAGGGAGGTGGGTTTTATAGAGAAAGAGCTTGGGACCTAGGGGAGATTAAAAATAAGGGAAGGGAGGTGGTTGGACCCTACAAAGGTTGAGTAGGATAGCTGAAGGGAGAGTTGAGGTGAGGGTGGAGTGTGTAGGAGGTGATACGTAGTCTGTAAAATTGATTCAAACAATGGCAGTAGAGGGTCTACTGCCATTGTGAAAACAGGCAAAATTTATAATGTCGAGATTTGTTTTGAATTGCGCCAGGCCCTTGCACACCTGGGTTTAGTGATTCAGGCTTAGGGTTTCTTGAGCTTTATAGGCCCAGGCAGAAGGGTTTAGGCCCCTATAGGTCATGGGCTCTAGGGTTTAAGCCCTAAGGGCTCTAGGGTTCGGTTAGGGTCACCTAGGGCTAGGCTAGGGCTTCGACTTAGGGTGAGTCCTAAAACCGACTAGAGGCTTAACTAGGGATAGGTCCTAGGGTTTAACTAGGGTTGAGTCCTAGGGTATACCTAGGGTTTACCTAGGGTTTAACTAGGGTTTACCTAGGGTTTAACTAGGGTTTAACTGGGGTTCACCTAGGGTTTAGTCCTAAGGCTAGGGTTTGATCCTAGGGTTTTCTAGGGTTTGAGTTAGGGTGAGTCCTGAGACTAACTAGAGGCTTACCTCAGGTCTAGGGGACTTGGTTGGGGCTAACCATGGTTAAAATACTTAACCACGGTTATACAAGGGTGTAAAAATTGGGTGCTTACAGCTGCCCCTCTTTGCTGGAAAATACCAAGGTTGGCGATTTGAACTACAATGACTGGAATCATCCTATTTTTATATCGAGCTCGGATCTTAGGATTGCAGAATGATAACATGTATGAATACAGTACAAATGGAGGGTGCAATGACGTGGTACGATCACTACTGGGGGTGAGTGAGTAGTTCAGTCTACTCACTAGGGATTAGAGGATGCAATGATGGCATGACCCAGAGGCACTAGCCGGAGAGATTTGATCAAGTTGATTGAAAAGACACACAAGGTATCGAGAACACGCAGGGTGTTGAAGGACACCGGATGTTGAGGAAATGCGGGGGTGTCGAAAAAAGGTGACATCTAGGAGGTAATGCTACGGTATGATGAGATTACCAAGGAGCACACCAGAAGACACGCGAGGGTGTCGAAAAGGACGACATGCAAGAGGTAATGCTGCGGTATGGCGAGATTGCCATGGAGCACACCGGATGTCTAGGACACGCGGGGGTGTCGAAATGGGTGAAATGCAGGAGGTGATGCTACGGTATGGCGAGATTGCCAAGGAGTACACAGGATGTTGAAGACACGCTGGGGTGTTGAAAAAGGTGATATACTGGAGGTAATCCTGTGGTATGACGAGATTGCTAAGGAGCACACCGGTTGTTAAGGACACGCAGGGGTGTCGAAAAGGGTGACATGCAGGAGGTTATGCTATGGTATGGTGAGATTGCCAAGGAGCACACCGGATGTTGAATGCATGCAGGGGTGTTGAAAAGGGTGTTACGGTATGTCCAAGAGGCACTAGCCGGATTGATTTGAAATAGTCGAGAGGCGCTGAATTTTGATCAAGAATGATGCTGGGAAGTTTGGTTACACAGGGTGTGATGCTATGCAGGGATGTCATGCAGGGGATAAAGACGAGAATGCTTCCCTATGACTCTATTGATTACGACTTACGAGGATGCGTAGTGTCGGCTTCTTTCGCTTTGTTTAGCCAAGGGCTACTCAGTGCAGGATGGTATGACCTGGTCTGGATACTAGAAGGTCTATTTTGATAACAATTTTTAGAAAAGGTTTTGCACTCTTGTAAAAATTTTGATTTCATTAGAAAGAATGCTCAACTAGCTTTTAGTTTTACTAAGAAAGTGCCTTAGTCAAGGCTTGGGGGTCATGTAATCTGACTTTCACTCTTAGAGAGCAGAGTATGACCCAGAAGAGGTTTTGTCACCGTTGGGGAATGCTCGTGGATGGACCTGTTTGTCATTTCACTGCTGGAGATTTATACTCCAGCTGGGGAGAAGCTTGCTGGGGAGCAAATTGGATGCTTCTGTTGGAGATCTGCTGGGGAGTGTGATACCATCGTAAACTGCTACTGGGGATCTGCTAGGGGAAATGACACTGTCATAGATCGCTGCTGGGGATCTGAACACTGCCATCTACTGGGACTACTGTAGGGAATTTATCTAGCTAGATTGACTGCTACTGGATTCTGTTGCTAAACTGCTCTTCAGTTTTTCTCCCTTTGTTACCCTTGGAATGACCAAGTCATGGGGTTCGCATAATTTTTTATGCGATGAAGCCGTTGCCGGTTTTCCTCATGCCTGTGAAGCTGATTGATTTTTGTCCCTTTTTCGTCCCTAGTCGAAAGACTAGGTCTGGGGATCGCATGATTTTTGCGCAATGAGGTCGTTGCCAGTTTTCACTCAAGCCTGCGATTACTGTGGAAATCTGTATTTTACTGGGGAAAATAGTTCTTCTCCCGTCATTGCCCTGAATAGCGCTCGTCTGGGGATTGGGAGATGATATTTCCGATGGGTATATAGATATGATATCGTGCTTGCACTTGTAATTTCTAGGGGATCTAGAAGGAGTTGGAGTAGGATGAAATGTAGGCTGAGGGACTAAAGTTTGGGAAACCCTGGGGATTTCTCCTGTTTGCTGTTGATTTACACTCCCTCAGAAGTTTGCCTTATTCCACTCTCTGGAGAATTTGTACTTTCTGGGATTCCTGATGGTTTTTTTTTGCTCTGCTGGGGAATGTTGAGAGAGGTCGTCTCTGCTGAAGAGGGTGAGAGAGGCTGTCTCTGCTGAGAGTAGAGAGGTTATCTCTACCCGAGGTTTGTTTTTTAGGAGAGGTTGTCTCTAAAAGGTTTTTCTATTGGGGAATGAGTCTGGAGAGATCGTCTCTGTGGGGAGTCTCTGGCTTTTGTTCAACTTCTATTTTGGGTTTTTCTTTTATGGAAACTTTGTACCTTTGAGAGTCGACTCATCCAGGGAGTTTTTAGAGAGGATTTTTGCTCCATTGGACTCTATTTGGAGAGAATTGGGAACAATTACCCCTTTTGTGACCGCACCTGATTTGTCAAGTTACCTACGTACCCTTTGCAGGATCAGGTAATGACGTAGTTCACACAAATGCCACAGAGGGCAAGGGAGGGTGTCCCTGAAAAGGTGTAATGAAAGAGGGGCGATTAGGCTCAAGGGGCTAACTAGTGAATTCTATTTGACTTTGTCCATGTTGACGGGCTTTGGGAGGTCTTCGTCATCCATACGTCCGAGTCGAAGGGCACAACCTGAGAATTTGTCTCTGACAATGTATGAGCCTTCGTAGTTAGGTGTGAACTTGCCCCTTCGGTCAGGCGGTTTGGCAACATTTTTTGGAGAACTTGGTCACCGACTTCGATGCTTTGCGGCTTGAATTTCTATCCATACGCCTCTGATAGGCCTGAGAATGATTGATGGCTTTCAGTTGCCGCTCTTCAATCAGATTCAGTTGTTCATACCGGGTCTGTGCCTATTCTGCTTCTGAGAGCTCTGCTTCTATTAACACTCTGAGTTACAGAATCTGTACTTCGATGGGGAGGACCGCTTCCATATCATAGGCCAAAGAGAATGGTGTTGCCCCAGTTGAAGTTTGAATGAACGTTCTGTAGGCCATAAGTGCATATGGTAGCATCTAATGCCAGACAGAGTACTTGGTGGCCATCTTCTCGATGATTTTCTTTAAATTATTGTTGGCAGCTTTAACTGCACCATTGGTCTATGGCCTGTATGGCGTAGAGTTGTGATGCTGGATCTTGAATTTCTGGCAGAGATCGGTCATTCCCTTGTTGCAGAAATTGAGAGCATTGTGAGTTATAATCTCATATGGGATCCCATATCGGCAGATGATATCCCTTTTCAGAAAATGCTGGATCACTGAGGCGGTGACGTTGGCATAAGAGGTTGCCTTGACCTATTTCGTGAAATAATTGATTACTACTAGAATGAATCGATGTTCGTTAGATGCTTTCGGAGCTATGGGTTTGATGACATCGATGCCCCATGCCGAGAATGGCCAAGGAGCAATCAGATTGTGCAGCCTATTTAGCAGTGCATTTACCCTATCGGCATAGATTTGGCACTGGTGGTATTTCTGCACATGCTTGCAATAGTCTGATTCCAGGGTGGACCAATAGTAGCCCAGTCTGAGTATTTTTTTAGAGAGCAATAACCCGTTCATGTGTGGGCCGGAAGTTCCTTCATGAACTTCTTCGACTACCTGTGCTACTTCACTGGTATCTAGGCATCTGAGCCAGAGCAGGTTCGACAACCTTTTGTACAGGATTGCTACAGAGAGGATAAACTGAATAGTCAGTCTTCTGATTGCCCGGAGGTTTTTTTTGGTACTATCGAGTGGGAAGGTCCCATCCTCGAGATACTGCTTGATGTCTGTATATCAAGGCTTATCGTCAGATACCTCCTCGATCTGAAGGCAGTAGGCAGGTTGATCCTGTTGCTAAATTTTAATCAGCCAGAGCATGATATCCGTAGGGATCTGTACCATAGAAGCGAGAGTGGTCAGTGCGTCGGTGAATCTGTTTTGGTTCTTGGACCTATGGCTGAAGCTGATTCTTCTGAACTGACTGATTAGGAGATTGAGATAGGCCATGTATGGGACTTGCCTTACTTCTCGAATGGTCCAAGATTCTTTTGCCTAACAGATTACCTGATATGAGTCACTGTAGATGTCTAACTCTTCAATCCTGATGCTCTGGGCTTCTTTCAGTCCGGATATACACGCCTCGTACTCTACTTCATTGTCGGAGCATCTGAATTTCAACTTGACTGAGATAGGGAGGTTTGCTCCTTTAGGAGAGATCAGGACTGCTCTGTCCCGTGTCTATGACTGTTGGCAGCTCCATCAAAGTACAACTCCCAGTCGGAGTATTCTTGTTCATCTACCTTTACATACAGGATGGCTTTGTGTGGAAACAGATCATGTACTGAAACATAATCTTGTGCTTGACTGTGGGCAAGGTGATCTGCTATCGCCTCCCCCTTGATTGACTTCTGAGTCATGTACGTGATGTCAAATTCAGACAACATCATAAGGCATCGGGCAGTCCTTCTGATGGTGACTGGCTTTTCCAGTAAGTACTTGAGTGGGTCCATCCGGGAGATCAGGATTGCCAGGTAGGACAGCAGGTAGTGTCAGAGACGTTGAGTAGCCCAGACCAGTGTCAGACATGTCTTCTCGAGAGGGCTATACCACTATTCATACTCTAGCTAGCACTTACTGGTGTAGTAGATGGCTTGTTCTGTTCTGCCTGTCTCGTCATGCTATGCCAAGATGCACCCCATGGAGGTCTCTTGTATAGAGATGTAGAGTAGTAGTGGCCGTCCCGGTGTAGGAGGCACAAGTACAGGAGGATTTACAAGATACTGCTTTATTCTGTCAAAGGCTTCTTGGCATTCTGCTGTCTAGACTGTCAGTGTGTTCTTTCAGAGAAACTTGAATATCGGCTTGCAGATCAAAGTTAGTTGAGAGATAAACCGACTAATATACTGAATTCTACCCAGGAAACCTTGGATCTCCTTCTCAGTTGAGGGTTCTGGTATCTCAATGATAGCTCTGGATTTAGCTGGATCGATCTCAATGCTTCTTTTACTGATTATGAAGCTGAGGAGCTTTCTGGATGAGGTTCCAAAGACACATTTGACTGGATTCAGTCTTAGGCCGAATTTACGGAGTCTGTCGCAGAGACTCTTCAAGTTTTCAGGGTGCTGCCTGGTAGTAGGAGACTTGATGGTTATGTCATCCACATAGATTTCAGTCGACTTATGGATAATGTTGTGAAATAGCGCCGTCATAGCCCTCTAGTAGGTGGCCCCTGTGTTCATGAGTCTGAAGGGCATGACCTTGTAGCAAAACGTGTCCCAAGGTGTTATGAAGGAGGTTTTCTCCATGTCCTCTATCATTCTGATCTGCTTATATCCGGAGAAACCATCTATGAATGAGAGTGTCTCATGGCCAGCAGTATTGTTGACTAGAATGTTGATGTGCGGGAGAGGAAAGTTTTCTTTGGGGCTTGCCCTGTTCAGATTCTGGTAATCGAGACACATTTAGACCTTGCTGTCCTTCTTGGGTATAGGTACGATGTTGGCCAACCACTCAAGGTAGTTTGCTACTGCTAGGAAGCCTGCACTGATCTACTTTTCAACTTCTTTCTTAACCTTCTATGACTATTCGGCCCTCATTTGTCTCAGTTTCTGCTTAACTGGTCTGACGTCGGGGTTCAGGGGCAGTCTGTGTACGCCAATACTGGGTCTAGGCCAGGCATGTCTGCATTCGACCAGGTGAAGACATCACTATAGCTTTTCAGAAAGCTGATCATGTCTGCTCTTTGCTGAGGGCTCATGCTTGTGCCAATCCTGACTAGTTGGGGGCTGTCCTTGGAACTAAGGTTAACTATCTCGGTCTCTCAAAGTTTGACTGCAAAAGCCCTTCGTTGTTCTCAAAGAGGTCTAGAATTTCCTGAGGTGGTTCCTCATCTTATTCTGAGTCATACTCTACTTCGGAGAGTTCAAAGAGGGTTTGAGGGGTAGCCCTATCAGAGGTGATTTCCTGATAAATCAATTAGCTTCGGTTTACCATGCTTTATAATGATTTTTTTTGTTGGCTCCAGGACACTGGGCCTTCCAGGGGAAGAGTTCATGTGATTTCGTCATTAGCCGATATGAAATGCTTTTTAAAAAAAAAACATGATTTTTAAGTCAAAACATCTGATTTCTATTGACAAAATAGATGAATATTTACAAAAATGACTCATCAAAAAAAGGGAGGCTGACGGTAACCTGGCATTTGGATTTTACAAATGGGAGCAAAGAGAGATAGATGTCGGAGAAGGGTGATGCTTGGTCACTGCTGTTTTGCACCAACTTGTCCTGCACTGTGCTTGCCCTAGCCCTGAGCAGCCTTAATGGTGAGAGCCTCAGTCCACTAATGGATTAGTGACTGGCGACTGGAGGACGCTTCAGCGCTGTTGGAGAGGGTGCAGACCTACTCTCCTGCTGGATATTTTGCTTTGGTAGCATTTTCAACAGTCAGCTCGTCGAATATTTGGCCTATGCTGAAGATATCTAGATCTGAAATCCCTGAAGATTCAGCACTGTGCTGGGAGATTAAGGCAACGGGTACAACAGAGGTTTCTGGGTAGGTTTCGAAGATTCCCACGGGGAAGGTTACAGTGATGTAGGGTCGGGGTTCAGGTTTTGCCGACGGTTTGCTCTTCTTGGTCAACTTGGAGAGGTAGTCGTCGTATTTAAGCTTGTATCCCAATACGAAAGGAGATGTATAACGAGGAGGCGTATATCTCTTCTTCATACCCTAATTCCTGGCACCGAGACCATTCCCTGACTGGTAATTCATTTTAGCCATCATTCTGACAAATGGTGACACTACTTGCTTGCTTTGTTGTTCCACCTAGATGATAGAACTAACTTACTTGAACTGGAATGTCATGAAGGCAATGCCTTGTCCCAACTCTTAGACGTCCCCAAAGGAACTTGCCAACTTCTCGAAAGGAATGACGATTAGGCGGTCATCCTGGATGAACTTAATTCTCTGGTGGAGAGAGGAGGGAATGGCTCTGGCCGTGTGGATCCACGGCCTCCCTAAGAGCAAGGTGAATGAGGCTGGCACATTCACAACCTGAAAGTTCGTTGTGAACTGAGCTGGTCCGACCCCGATGGTCAAATCGATGTCACCCAAGTTCTACCTGGTTGTATTGTCAAAAGCCCTAATGGTCATGGGTCTCTTCTTCACTTGATTAAGGTTTAGGCCTAGGTTTTGCAGTGTAGAAAGTGTGCAGACATTCAGGCCAGAGCCATTGTCAATGAGCACTGATGATAACATTCTGTCCTTGCACTGAAATCTATGTACAAGGCCTGGGTATGATCCTTGTCACTGTCCGGTATTTCCTCTTACATGAAGGAAATGATTCTGGATTCGAGGATCTGCCCTACTATTTACCCTAGTTTCTCAGGCGTTATGTCTGGTGTTACATGGGCATTGCCGAATACTCGGAGTAGTTACTTCCGGTGATGCTCAGAAGTTAGAAGAAGACCCAAGATAGAAATCTGCGCTGGGACCTTGCTCAATTACTGAGTGATATTGAACTTCACTGCTTTCTCTAGGATTTTCAACAAGACAGCTGAATCAGTTGCTTCCTTCTATGGGTCTGATACCCCTGTCTTCTCTTTCTCTATACCTTTTACCTTTGCTAGCTCAGTTATGGGAGGTTGATATACTCGGCCAGATCTGGTCAGGTTGGCTATGCTCTCGCTCTCAAGGATGAGAGAACGGGGAGCGGGTACTTGGTTGAGGTCAAAAGGCGGCTCTGAGATGTAGGGGATCCGAACAGGGCCTGAAGAGGTTGAGGCTTGAACTGGAGTTGTAGGCCAATTTATAGGGCAAGGGATAATATAGATAATCTGTTCGAGGACAGGTATTTGGACTGAAGACTGAATAGTCTGTATATTTGATTGCGGGAAATGGATTATCACAAGGGATCGGTAAGAGGGTCTGATGATGCCATCATCGAATGTGGGTGAGCTGGGTCCTGGCTACCCTACCCCGGGTTCTTTCCATTGAATAAAGTTGATTTGATTGTTATGTGGGGCAGTGGCACCTGGTTGTTGCTGGTGTTGCTGGGGGCCAGCTCAACCATTCCGTCATCCAAGAGATCTTGGATGGAACACTTCAAGCCTATGCAGTAGTCTGTAGCATGGCCCGGGGCTTTATGAAAGACGCAGTGATGATCGACATTGTAGTTCTTGTTCTGTTGGTCTGGAAGCAAAAGAGGTGTGGGGCCTCTCAATTAAAGAAGACCCTGCTTGGTCAGGAATTTCAACAACTGGCTAAGTGTGTATGGAAGAGGAGTAAATTTTCTGGGGGGACGGTTTTACCCCTGGACTGGTCAAGCTGGCCTGGTATTTTTGACAACTGATTGTTATTGAGCTGTTGGAGCTGGTAACCGGATGAGTGCAGTAGAAGCAACCATATGCACATCTTCTTTCTTTCTGTGGTCACTAGCACTTATGTTTCTGCTGGATGAGGCTGTTTCCTTTGGGGGATCAAGTCCTAGACTGGAATGAATTGCTCCGCTTTTGATGGCAATCTCGATGCGGGCACCAGTCCTAATGATGGTGCGGAAGTCCACCATTGGTAAGGTTACCATAAGTGTAGAGTAGGGTTGCTTTAGAGTGCCCATGAACATGCTTGCCAGTTCTTCGTTACAGATAAATGTTGAGATCTTAGCTGTCATTTCCCTCCAACAGGTGGCGTATTCCAGAAATGATTCACTGTTATGCTGGCTTAGCTACTCAAGTTGGCTCCTCTAAGGGCGGAGCTCCTAGTTAAAGGAGTATTGCTCCACGAAATTGTCCATGACATCCTGCCAAGTCTTGACTTTCTACTTATCCACAGACATCCACCATATTAGGGCTACCCCCTTCGGACTCTTCTGAAAGTACTAGATAAGTAGAGGCTGGTTTCGGTTGTGCTGGAGCATGTCCCCCAGGTACAACTGCAGGTGTTGCTTCAGACAGCCCGAGCCATCATATTTATCAAAGTTTGGCACTTTGAAGCCTGCGGGGATAGGATCCCCTGATGAGAAAGTTAAATCCTCAAGTGATAGACTGGTACTGGTGGATGCACCCTTCATTCTTCTCATTTCCTCTTTCATCTGCTTGATCTCGCCCTGTAGGGATGGATTGCGGTCTGATGATGATGGCCGGTCTTAGTTGACGTGTGAGGCATTGGGTTGCTCTTCATATTGGTCATACTCCTCTCCTCTGCCTGTTACGGGTATAGGGTCAGGTATGATGAAGGGGGGAGGACGAGTCTCTGGTATAGGTTGTTCGGGTGGTTCTCCAGTCAGGATCCGGGTAGAGGGTTCATCGGTTCGGACACCAATTAGAATCTTCAGGGATTCTAGAACACTATCAAGCTTTGATTGCATGGTTGCGATGTCCTTGTCATTCGACTGTAGGATCTCATTGGTTCGCTGGTGCTGATCTGTAGGTTCTCTACCATTGATTCTGAGTTACTTTTCATAATTATGCACGATGACAGGAAGGAGGTGCTAGAAAAAGGATTTTTCATTGATGCATGAAGAGTGCAGTGAGTACAAGATAGTGTGACTCAAAAAGAAAGAAAAAGACTCGATCCTAAGCGGGCCCAACAAGGATCGCGAAGTCAAGTGGCCAGAGCACACCATGGAGATCCATGATCTGTTGCTGGAGGGATGTGATCTCAACCTCCATGTTTACAAGGGTTTCAGTAGCGTTGAACTTGTGGTATCCAAACTGTTGGATACGAGAGGTCATCTCTGCCTTTGCACTATTAAGTTGCTCTTGGTGGAAGTGCAACTGGGCCCGGATGACGGCTTTCTCTCTGGCGTCACCCCTACGTCTTCTATGGAGAGTCTGGATTATTTGTTCCAGTTGTTCAACCTGCTCTTGTGTGGCTTGGAGTTCGTGGTTTTGTTCCGTTTTCTGTTACCTGAATGCATGTTGGGCTTTCCGTAGCTTTTTCCCTTTCTGTTGGATCTGGAACTATTTCTCCAGGAAGAAGTCTATCCAAGGAACCACTATTTTAGCTAGGGGTATGGTTCCGCGTGATGGAGCCGCAACTGGTGTGAGCAGTTCCCTGGGTACAGGCATGCCTGGTAGAATGTCAGGATTATCCACCAACTATCGGTATGCTGAGTTGGTTGGTGGTTCTGATATAAACATGAAGTCTGGCCACTGGTCTTATCTGAAGCTGCGC
The DNA here is from genome assembly GCA_015143295.1 of Tetracentron sinense. NCBI lineage: Eukaryota > Viridiplantae > Streptophyta > Magnoliopsida > Trochodendrales > Trochodendraceae > Tetracentron > Tetracentron sinense. Next base: position 21,171,458 of record CM026566.1, read on the forward strand.
TAAGCTGACTGGAAGTGTTGGGCAAGATTGTCAGAATGCACTTTGAAAGTAAATCATTATCCTGCCGGTCTTTCACTGGGATACGCTGAGATAGTCCAATCTGTTGGAGGGCTCGGAGTGGTGTATAGACTACAGAGCTTGTTAGACCAGTAAGAATCATGCATCATCTACCGGTGATGACAACACGGGGTAGCTTATTCAGTATAAGCTACTCGTATTGTTATGTGATTTTTTCCTCTGACAGGGCTTGGAGAAGCTGGTAGAGCTTTCCAATGTCTGTAGTTACCACCGGACCTTGATTCTAAGAAATCTTCCGAGGTAGACTGTAGGTTTCACAAATGCCGTATGGTACCGATATGATTGTAGGCAAGTGACTTACCAACCAAAGGTGAAGGAGAAGTGTACTGGCATGGAAGATGCCCTTTTTATGGTTTACCGATTGGTTGAAAGCCTTGAGAAGCTCTGCTAGGATGACTGGTACTACTGAACGGGAGTTGTACATGTCCTTGATGATTCCGACCAGAACTGATTCAACAAGTGTGCGGTAACTTGGGAATACTAGCTGAGACATGGCTATCAGTACAAGGGCATTGAGACCGGGCAGTTCCGCTGCGAGAGGGTCAGGGCTCCACTTGCGCTTGTACTTCTTTTCAAGAAAAGACATGGATATCCGATCAAAAGAGTCGTTAGGGCCGAGCTGCAAGCAGGCAGGCTTGATATGCAAGAACCTAGATAGGTCTACTTGGTATGTTGTCTTGTAGCACGGTACTATGGATTCGCCATCCATGTTTAACCCTAGAATGCGCTGAATTTCTTCCAGTGTTGGGCAAAGCTCGTTCTTACCAAAATGGAATACCATGTGAGATGGGCTCCAACACTGGATAGCAGCTTTCATGAGGCGCGAGTCCGAGTTAACCTCAGATAGGTCTAGGATAGTCCCGATTTTGTAGTATTGGGCCCAAACGAGACGCTGACTCGAGGTAAAGGCCCCGACTGCTTTCTGGAGGTTGTCATCACATGCCCCTTGGGAAGTTAGATGCACAGGCCATGACGGTAGACCCATTGAGTGAATTATCCTTGAAGGACCTGCCATCTATCTGGACAAAAGACAGACTCGAAGAGTGCACTGTCTTTGCAGATGGGATGCAATATTTTTTTAGATTTTTGATTTGATTGGGTGTGACGAGACACATGTGATCCGATAGGATAGGCGGATGGAGGTCCGATGTGCTTTAGCCCAAGTTGTTGGAAACCGAGGGACCTATCAGATCAAGGTTTAGGGCAAGCCCAGTGAAGGCCTATTTGTCTGGGATTTGGACCCCATATGCTATGTCAGGAAGTAGGGTTGAATGTAATTTATTACAAGCACAGGTTTGGCTCATTACATGCCCCTAGGTGAGTGCTTATCCGGTAGAATGTGCTCGGGTAGTCAACCATAATTTGGGGACAGATATAGGGTGCAAGCAGATTAGGGTTCAAAGTAACCATCCCTAGGTGGGCTATTTATAGACTATACCCTAACCTAAGCTATATGTATAAATATTGATTTGATGCAGGTGTGTTCCTAGCAGGATGAGGGGATCACTTAATACCGTATATACGACTCCCCGGTATAGAACATACCTAAAAATAGATGATTGGTGAACGCAAGAGCGTTCAGAATCCTTCCCTGTGGGTAATCACCCAACAAGAGTAATTTCGTTGACCTCCAAGACGTTTAAGCCACTGACACTGAAGATGATCATCCAGCAGCTATTAACGTAATAAGTCTGTTTACCCGGTTGAATTGGATAATTACACCACTATGCACAATTAACCAAGGGATGTAAAATGATTAGTGTTGAGTTAAACGTTTAGGCATTTTAATCAAGATTAAGGTTTAGTTGGCTTAAACCAGGGTTCCTGGTCAAACCCTACAAAATACAGAAATCCCCAGAGTTGTGAGCGTAGAAATTTGTGCCACTCACGGGGGGTGTATACCCTCATGGGTGTGTGAAGGTTATAATTAAGAGTCACCACCTATTCATTCAGAAGGGATAATTCCCTCGAGATTGGATAAGGTTTTGGTCTACTAGTGAGATCATGGTAAGGGGTTCAGTTAAGTCCGGGGAAGGTGTTAGGCACCCCGAGGCTTCCGTTTTACAATGGTTCCGTACTCCCCAGGTTTAAGCCAGCTAAAGTTTAATCTTGTTCAAAATGTCGGAGCGCTTAAGTTAACACTAATCCAAGAAAGAAAAAACTAACTGGTGTCAAACCCGGGTTGGGTTGCCTACGTACTCACAGGGTGAGATCAGACTGAGCATAGTTCTAGCACGTGAGCCTGTGCCGAGGCTAGAGGTGTATCTGTATGCACTAAGGGTGGCTAACATAGACTAGTCCGGTAGACTAAGGTTTGGTTGACCGAGGAGAAGTGCAAGGTATTTAAGCCCGGTAAGCTTAGGGGTAGTTCGGTAGACTAGGGCGGAGTCTGGTCAGGGTTAGGGTTCCTAACCGAGGTTAGGCCCAACTAACCATGGTTAGGGTTACTAACCATCGTTAAGGGGATGTGAGATTTAGCCCGGTAGGCTGAAGGTAGTCTTGTTGATTTGGTTTTTATGCCCAGTAGGCCGTAAATCGAGATTAACTACGATTAAGGTTGTTAACCAAAGTTAAGGGGGATCTAACTGTGGTTAGGGTTGCTAACCAGGGTTAGGAAGAGGGCCAATGTCAGTTTTATGGTCTAAAATGATTATTAGGATTTTTTGATTAATTTCCCAAGATTTGTAGGGTTAAGGGATGCTTAACCGTAGTTAAATGTTAACCGAAGGTGCATTTAATCGTGGTTAAGAATCAGGTTAAGTCCAAGGTGGGCCCAGGGGGCTAGGCAGGGACTAAAGTGGCCTCCTACCAGGCTTGGGCCCTTGCAAAAGCCAAAAATAAAAAATACAGTTAATGTTGGTAATGGTATTACTGACATTCAGAAGGTATTTTCAACCGTAGTTTTTCATGCTGTTAACTAGGGTTAGGGTGTAACCCTGGGTGATCTGAAATCATGGGAGTGTAGGTGGGATTTCAAAGAAAAGTTTGAGTCTGGTATGGGCCCCAGGGGTACCCTAGAGTGGGCCCTACAGAGTTACAAAGTCACTGTACCTGCAAAGCAAATAGTGATGGTAGATGTTCTACTGCCCATCAAAAAATAGGCTAAAAAGGTAATGGCGGTAGAACATCTACCGCCATTCTGCATAGTAAGCAGATTTTAAATGCCGGTAGATATTCTACTGCCACTATGCGAAATCTGGGTTTTTGCCCATGGCGCTGTACACAGAGGTAATCAGGGATTCCCTCAAGGACTGAGGGACCCCTAGAAGCTTCGTGATGGTCTACCATGCCTGGGGAAGACGTGTATACCCGTAGGGGTTCACACACCAATGAACAAGGTGGGTGAACACCCTGTTGGGTTCGGTTTAGAGATTAAACACCAAGATAGCATAAGAAACGTCCCCTGGAAATGACCAGGAGCTCACATGATTGCTAAAGCCAAGAACAAGAAGGGGTAGGGAATGCCCTACCCTATGCTCTGCTTTCGGCCGAAGTTGGTGGAGGTCTGTACGCAGGTGGTGTGCCCTGTTTCTTGCACTGGAGCAGCTAAGGAAACAGGGGAGAGGTCTAGAAAAATCATGGGAATACGACCAGGGCAATGAGGAGGGCAGAACCTAGGTTTTTTGTTGCAATAAGGATTCACCTAGGAGTTTTAAGGATTTGCAAACTGTTTGCATTGGTAAAGGGAGGTGGGTTTTATAGTGGAAGAGCTTGGAACCTAGGGGAGATTAAAAATAAGGGAAGGGAGGTGGTTGGACCTTGCAAGGGTCGAGTAGGACGGTTGAAGGGAGAGTTGAGGTAAGGGTGGAGTGTGCTAGAGTTGATAGGTAGTCTGCAAACTTGATTCAAACAATAGCAGTAGAGGGTCTACCGCCATTGGAAAACTGGCAAAATTTATAATGTCGGTAGAAGCTCTACCAAAATTCTAAGATTTGTTTTGAATTGGGTCTGGCCCTTGTAGACCTGGGTTTAGGGATTTAGGCTTGGGGTTTCTTAAGCTTTATGAGCCCAGGCAGAAGGGTTTAGGTCCCTATAGGTCATGGGCTCTAGGGTTTAAGCCCTAAGGATTCTACGGCTAGGTTAGGGCTTCGGTTAGGGTCACCTAGGGCTAGCCTAGGGCTTCGACTTAGGGTGAGTCCTAAGGCCGAGTAGAGGCTTAACTAGGGATAGGTCCTAGGGTTTAACTAGGGTTGAGTCCTAGGGTGTACCTAAGGTTTAATTAGGGTTTAGTCCTAAGGGTAGGGTTTGGTCCTGGGTTTTCTAGGGTTTGACTTAGGGTCGACCCTAAAATGGAAAATCATTCTAAATTGATTTTTTGCTTTCCTCTTTGGTTTTTAAGCCTTTTAGCAACTTCTAAACCATGGATTTGAGTTTCCTATATATGGTGAACCCTTCTAGTTCGTGGAGCGCAACTTAAGGGGTGTGTGGAGAGTGGTTTTAAGTTTCTCCAAAGGTTATAGAACCTATAGAAAATTCTGTTCTCTACCCTCTTTGTTAGGTGCATTCAACCTAGAGATTGCAAGCCAAAAGTTCCAATTTTGCTTGTTTGGACTTGTCCTTTGAAGGAGTCCATCTAGGTGTTGATTTCTAAAAACCATCAACCCGTTCTGGATAGAAAAACTTGGCCGGAATGTTCCAGAGCCTTTGCGAAGGAGATCGATCCGAGATGGATCGTGGAAGTGTGATTTGGTCGGTGGAATCCAAAGCCGTCATTGACGAAGATCGATCGAAAGATCGTGCACTGCTTTTGAGACACAAAGGAAAGTACGAGCAGCTGTGGTTGATCAAGGGACTTATGAGTACATGATGACTTTTCAAGGAATGGAGGACTAAGAACTGAAGGATCAAAGTGTCGAGTCCGAAGGAGTCAAGTTCGAGTCTTATAAGTTCTTGTTAACTTTGTCTTAGTGGATTCCCATGGCTAGACTAGGTCCTGTGGTTTTTCCTTGAAAGGTTTCCAGGTAAAAATCTTTGTGTTGTGATTTGATTCGTTTTCTATTTCCGCACTTAAATTTTATCACCCCTTAGGTTAATAACTTAATAGTTAAGATCATAAAAAGGGTAGATAGACTTTTAGGGAAACCGAACCATCCCCTTGAACTTGTGAGATTCTCAACTCAAACCCTAGATTTGTGGTTCACCAAATTTTTTCAAATGGTATTAGAGTGGGTTCACTAATTTATTAGTGCGATCTCATTCTTGTATTCGGTGAATATGAATCTCCAAAGAGAGGGAGGATTCATCTCTTATTCCTCATTATTTGATGGGAATAATTATGCCTATTGGAAAGCTCAAATGAGAGCGTTTCTAAAATCATTAGATGAGAAAGTATGGTTCTCCATTGAACAAGGTTGGACCCATCCAACAAAGACCATAGATGACCAGACCACCCTAAACCTTCTTCTGAATGGACCAATGTAGAACTTGAAAGTTGTAGATGGAATAGTAAGGGTCTAAATGCAATCTTCGCCACTGTCACACTCAAAGAATTTCGACGTATTTCTAATTGTGACATGTCGAAGGAGGCATGGGACATTCTTCAAATTACCCATGAAGGGACTACAACTATCAAGATCTCCAAACTTCAAATGCTTACCTCTATGTTTGAAAAGTTAATGATGGATGATAATGAAACCTTTGACAGTTTTTATGCTAATCTAAGTGACATTGTCAATTTTAGTTTCAATTTAGGGGAAAGAATTCATGAGTCCAAAATTGTTAGAAAAATTTTGAGATCTCTACCTGAGAGATTTTGATCGAAGGTTACTGCCATCGAAGAGAGCAAAAATGTTGATGCTCTCAAAATCGAATAGTTGGTTCGTTCTCTCCAAACCTATGAGTTATATTTGAACCCATCTATGAAATCAAAATCTATTGCCTTGAAATCTGTCAAGGAATCCATAGATGATTCAGATAGTGACTCTAAGGATGATGAAGAACAGTTAACTTTATTTGCAAGGAAATTCAGAAAATTTTTGAAACTTAATAAGAGATTTAATCCGAAATGACAAAAATCTTTTGAAAAGCCCAAGTTCAAGCACTTTGAAAACAAGAAACATTTTAAATATGTGGACAAGAAATCCCAAGGTGTTTAATGCTATGAATGCCAAGGTTACGGCCATATTGCCGCTGAATGCTCTAATAAGAAAAGATTTAAGGCAAGGCAAGAGATGACAATGAATCTGAATCTGAGGAATCAGATAGTTCTTCTTGTGAGGTGCCTACATTAAATCAATTGATTCGTCATGGTAGAGAAGAAAAACGACGCACGGACAGTACTCGAGCTTCGGATCAATATCCCCAGAAGCAAGGAGTACGCCCGCGTGTTCCAACGAGAACACTGAAAAAACCTAATTCAGCTCCACGTAAGATAGCCAAAGTACGGTTGAGCAATCGACATGATACATTTGCTCACATTCCGGGCGAAGGTCATAATTTTCTTCTTGTGAGGAGACTAGGGGTTATGTGGCCTTCACTGCATCCTTATCTGGGATTGAGGAATCTTCTTCAAATGCTTTGAGTAACCAACACTGTAGTGATGGTGAGGAGGATGATGAGAGTCAGAAAGACTTAGATTCTGAGAGAGACCTTAAGGCAGCCTATGATGAACCATTTCAGGAATGCCTCAAGCTGAAAAAAAAGTTTAGTTTTCCATGTCCAAAAAGAGCAAATCTATTAAAATGGAAAAAGATGTCTTAGACCAAGTGGCTTCAGGGTTGAGAGCTCTTGTGTCAAAGCTTGAGGAACAGAAGGCTTCCCTCCTTACCAAGACTCAGCTACTTGAATCTGATTTACATGTTTATCTTGATGAAAAGACAAGTCTTAAAATCAAGTTGGCTAATCTTGAGCAAAACCAGAGGTGTGGAGATGTGAAGGGAATTCCATCCACCTTGAACACTGAGCCAGGTGCTAAAAGGCGCCCTCCTGCTAAAGAGAAAGACCCTACTACTCAGAAATTCATTCCTACATGTCATGGATGTGGAGTGAAGGGTCATATTAAGCCTCAATGTCCTAAACTTTGAAGAATGCCTAATCATGATTTTGAGAGCCAAAATAACTTAAATGAGAATCTTCAAATGAGAGTTGAGGCCCTAGTGGAAAAGTCTAGGAGTTTGTGTGAAGATGTAATGAAGATTGCTCACAACTCTAGACAGTGGCATGGTCATGACACTCCTCATGCTAGATATAAAGGAGGTAAAGGGGAGAATCATAATGCCCGCCATAATTCTAGGACTCAATCCTAGAAAAGGAGGAACAGGAGGAAGAGGCAAAAGGTCATACCTACCTCAACTGAAACGGATAGAGACCAAAGGGTCAATCAAACTGTTAAAACCGTTTGGGTGAGAAAGGAAGATCTGAAGAGCTTCACTTAGCCCGTGCCTATCATAGCCTAGGGTGTGCTGTTGGTGTTCTATCTTGTCCTAGTGTTATGATATTTGTGTATACTAGTATTTTCTCCTTTTACTAGTCTTTATTTGCTTTGGTATGTTTTTCTGTTTCCTTTATTTTGAAAAATCCTAAAACATTGAAAAACCATAAAATCCAAAAAGATTTTTGTCATGTTGCCTTTGTTTGACTTGCATGATCTGTATTCCTTGTGTGATCTTTATTTCTATACTTGTCTAGGGTTGAACATGAGTTTGTTGTTGATTGATGATATATCACCTTCATAGTCTCTTGGTAGGTTGAAAATTAGACTGGTTTTATCTTGAATAGTTAGAAACTTATTCATGTGTGTATGCTTTACAAATTTCACATGAAATCTGACTGATTCTGTTGAGAGGTCTATTTTCCAATCTATTGGTGTTTGACTTATCCCATAAGTGTGACCTTGGATGACCAATCTAGAATGACCATATTTGTTAGTCATCCCCATTTTGTGTATCCTCCATGAGTAAAAAATTATTGTAATGAAAATGGCTACCTACTGGGATAGTGCGAAAGTCAATATTGGATGCAAACAGTATGAAATGGCTACCTAGGCGGACAGTAGGTATCTATCTGAGTCACTAGAGTGAAAACCCCTACTGCCAATAGCCAGGACTACCTACCTAGATAGTGTGAAAGCCATCATTGCATGAAAAAGATATGTTCAGATAAAGAACATCAAAAGAAATCTTACTATGTTTGGAGGTATTTGACCAAAAATAAAAGAAGAATATTGGGTCAGATAAAATGGAACAAGGAGCACCAAAGTGTAAAAAATCAGCATATCTGGATCTAACTAGGTTTGAATTCTATGATATATATCTCCGGGAGTCCCCTTAATGGTTAATGTCATATCCTTGGAAAGGGAAAGAAACCCTGATCTAGTATCTTGTCAGACCACAACTACACACATATTGCTGCACTTTTCAACTGTTCACTAAATGTGTCTAAGTGAATTGGCTATGATTTAGCATTTCGTGAGATTTAGTTAGATGTGTATCCTCAGTCAGACTAACTAATCATGTTCTTCATTGGATTTGTAATTTTAATTTACTACTGCTTGGAATGCTTTTGATGCATGTTTGTTTGGCACATGATCTTTTTTTGTGTGTTTCCTTTTTGTCTGGCATAGGGCCTTTCTAGCATAAGTGCCCTGTTTTTGGTAGTATCCTTGATCTTAGGGGGAGAAGATCAAGTTGAGTTGTTGAGGGGGAGTTTTGTACGTGAGTAGTTGAGGGGGAGTTTGTGCTTTATATTCCTTTTTGTTCCCCGCTCTTAAGTCCCCTCATTGTCTGCATTTGTTTGGTTGTACTGTGCTTACCTTGATATTTAAAATGTGTTAAACTGGTTTATTTCTTTGTGATATTGGCATCATGATTACCTTTTGCAATTTTTCCAAAAAGGGGTAGAATGTTGGGTAGTATTTCCCAAGTTCAGTACATTCCTTGCATTCCTTGGATTACCTATGTTTATGTACTTTCATATACCATACATGCTTCACTGGGTATTTTGTTTATGAGCATGTGCAAGCAGAAGATAGATTTTAATTGACAAGTGCTTCAGTGTATTTATTTAAGAAGATTTATCAATTGTTGTCATGTAATAATGTTGGAGTCATGTAATGTCCTAATTTACCGTTTTGATGTGTTTGAGTGAGTTTGTGTCAAGTCATATACTTCAGTTTGGTTTTACCACGGAATTGCCAAAGGGGGAGATTGTAAAGTCTATGTTTTTTGTGTTGGAAAATTCCGGTGTCAAAACAAATGAGTCTAGGTGTCTAGGTGTGTATCTTTTGTCATTGTCGTCAAGCATCCACGATAAGTGAAGTTGAAGCGCTTTGAAGAATCGATTGATCCACTCGGTTGATCATTTCCTTCATAGGATGGTAAGTGACCTAGATACCATGTGACCATAGGTGGGAATTGACTTAGAATAATCCTAATATGATACCTTAGGTGGTAAGAGTCCTAAACTAATCATACGGACCCTAAGTGATGAGATAAGTAGTTCAAAACATGTTAAAAATTCTGAAATTTTTCAAAAAACCAAGGTTGCTTGTAGGTGGAATATCTCGCAAATCATAGCTCAGATTTTGCTTTATAATATATCAAATTGATTGCATTGAAAAGATCTATAACTTTCACGAAGAGTACAAGATCCAAAAATGGAATTTTAAGATCAGGTCTGCACCTCAAGGTCGCCCCTGACCATTGAGGGTCGACCCCGAGTATAAAAGTTTTTGAAAACCAAGGTTGCTTCCGAGAGGCATATCTCACAAACCGCAACTCAGATTTTACTCCATAATACATCAAATCAACCATGTTAAAAGGATCTATAACTTTTATGAAGGAAGTAAGAGCTAAAAATGCATTTTTATATCTCGGTCGACCAAAAACAGTTAGGGTGGGCCCTGAACTGCCCAGTTTTTCAATGAGAAAATTTTCTAGAATGTTGAAAATTTGAGGGTCGACCCTAGAGGATACTTGGATCGACCCAAGTGAACATTTGGGTCGACCCAAGTAACCCCCAGGGTTGACCCTGATATGAAAAATCATTCTAAATTGAGTTTTTGCTTCCTCTTTGGTTTTTAAGCCTTTTAGAACCTTCAAAACCATGGATTTGAGTTCCCTATATATGGTGAACCTTTCTAGTTCGTGGAGCACAACTTAGGGAGTGTAGAGAGTGGTTTTATGTTTCTCCAGAGGTTATAGAACCTATGAAAGTTGTTGTTCTCTACCCTCTTTGTTAGGTGCATTCAACCTAGAGATTACAAGCCAAAAGTTCCAATTTTGCTTGTTTGGACTTGCCCTTTGAAGGAGTCCATCTAGGTGTTGATTTCTATAAAACCATCAACCCGTTCTGGATAGAACAACTTGGCCAGAGTGTTCTAGAGCCTTTGCGAAGGAGATCGATCTGATTCGGATCATGGAAGTGTGATTTGGTCGGTGGAATCCGAAGCCGTCATTGACAAAGATTGATTGGAAGATCGTGGACTGTTTTCGAGACACAAAAAGAAGTATGAGCGGCTGCGGTTGATCACGGGACTTGTGAGTACGTTTTCACATTATCCACTCTGCAAAGTCTGGGTTTGGACCTCAGCCATGTAAAGAAGAGACTCATGACCATCAGGGCTTTTAACAATACAACCAAGCAAAATCTGGGTGTAATTGACTTGGCCATCAGGGTCGGACCTGCTCAGTTCACAATAAACTTTCAAGTCGTGAATGTGCCAGCTTCATTCACCTTACTCCTGGGAAGGCCATGGATCCACACGGCCGGAATCATTCCCTCCTCTTTCCATTAGAGAATCAAATTTATTCAGGACAACCACTTGGTTGTGATCCCTTCAGAGGAGTTGGCAAGTTCCTTCGGGAACGTCCAGGAACTGGGGCAAGGTACAGCCTTCATGGCATACCAGTTTGAACAAGTCAATTCTATGACCCAGATAGAAGAACAAAGCAAGCAGGTGATACTGCCATTTGTCAGGATGATGTCTAGAATGAACTACCAACCAGGGTTAAGCCTGGGAGTCAGAAACCAGGGGATGAAGAAGAGATATGAACCTCCATGCTACACATCGCCATTCAGATTGGGATACAAGCCCAAGTACGAGGATTATCTCACCAAGCTAACCAAGAAGAACAGCCGTTGGGCGAAACCAGAACCCCGACCTCACATTTCTGTAAGCTTCCAGTTGGAACCTTCGAAGCCTACCTAGAAACACCTCTTGCGCCAGTTACCAATACTGCAAACCCCCAGCCTGACACAGAGTCTTCAGGGATTCCAAACCCAGAAGTATTCTACATGGCACAGATGTTCGACGAGCTGACTGTCAAAGATGCCACCGAAGCAGAAGATCTAGCAGGAGAGCAGGTCTGCACCCCTCCAATAGCGTCGAAGCATCCTCCAATCGCCGACCACTGATCCGTTGGTGGATCGAGGCTCTCACCATCGAGGCCATTCAAGGCTGGGGCAAGCATAGTACAGGGCAGGTTGGTCCAGTCAAGCATTGACCCAGCACCATTCTCCTCTTTCTTCTAATCTTTTTTGCTCCTATTACAAAATCCAAGTGTCATGCCACTGGAGCCCTCTTTTTGTTGAGTTAGTCTTTGTAAATAGTCCACTGTTTTTAATGAAAATTTGATGTTTTGACTCAAATTTATGTTTTACAAAAACATTTCATATCGGTTGATGACGAAATCACACGGACTCTTCCCCTGGAAGGCCTAGTGTCTTGAAGCCAAAAAAAAAAACATAAGCATGCTAAACTAAGCTTAATGATTTGCCAGAAAATTACCTCTGATAAGGCTAGTCCTGAAACCCTCCATGAGTTTTCAAAAGTTGAGTATAACTTCGAGCAGGAAGAGGAACTGCCTCAAGAGATTCTGGATCTCTTAGAACACAGTGAAGGGATACTGCAGTCTAACATCGAGGACACCGAGACAGTGAACCTTGGATCCAAAGATAATCCTCAGCTCGTCAAGATTGGCACAATCATGAGTAGTCAGTAGAGAACAGACATGATTAGCTTCCTAAAAAGCTACAGTGACGTCTTCTCCTGATCATATACAGACATGTCAGACCTAGACCCAGCTTTGGTGGTACAAAGACTGCGCCTGAATCCTGACATGAAATCAGTTATGCAGAAACTGAGATGGATAAGACCCGAATGGTAGTAGAAAGTCATAGAAGAGGAAGAAGCAGATCAAAGCAAGCTTCCTGGTAGTAGCAAACTACCTTGAGTGGTTAGCCAACATTGTGCCGGTACCCCAGAAAGATGGCAAAGTCCATTCCTAAAGACAACTTTCCTCTCCTTCACATCGACATTCTGGTTGACAACACTGCAAGATATGAGACACTCTCATTCATGAATGGTTTCTTCAGATACAACCAGAACCCCGACCTCACGTGGAGAAAACCTCCTTCATCACACCTTGGGGCATGTTTTGCTACAAGATAATGCCCTTCGGGTTTAAGAATGCAGGGGCAACCTACCAGAGGGCCATGACAGCACTGTTCAATGACATGATGCACAAGACAACTGAAGTCTATGTGGATGACATGATTGTCAAATCACCAATTACCAGGAAACTCCTTGAAGACCTGAAAAGACTCTGTGATAGACTCAGAGAGTTTAGCCTGAGACTAAATCCGGCCAAATGTGTCTTTGGAGCCTCATCAGGAAAGCTCATCGGCTTCATAGTCAATAAAAGAGACATTGAGATCGATCCAGCTAAAGCCAGAGCTATCATCGAAATGGCCGCACCCCAAACTGAAAAGAAAATCCACGGCTTCTTAGGCAGAATTCAGTACATCAGATGATTCATCTCTCAGCTCACTCGGATATGCGAGCTAATTTTTAAGCTTCTCAGGAAGAACATACCTACAGCCTGGACAGATGAGTGTCAGGAAGCTTTTGACAGAATAAAGCAATATCTTCTACATCCTCCAGTACTTATACCTCCTACATCAGGACAGCCGCTGCTGCTTTATATCTCAGTACAAGAGACCTCCATGGGGTGCATCCTGGTATAACATAACGAAGCAGGCATAATAGAGTAAGCCATCTACTACATCAGTAACGCCTACTAGAGTATGAAGATAGGTACAACCAGTTCGAGAAAACCTGTCTGGCACTGGTCTGGGCTACTCAGTGTCTGCGGTATTATCTGCTTTCTTATCCGGTGATTCTGATATCCCAGATGGACCCACTCAAGTACCTACTGGAAAATTCAGCCACTATTGGGAGGACAGCCTGATGGCTCATGATGTTATCTGAATTTGACATCACATACATGACTCAGAATTCAATCAAGGGGCAGGCGATTGCAGATCACCTGGCCCATAACCCAATACAGGATTATGTTTCAGTACATGATCAGTTTGCAGATGAAGTCATCCTGTATACAGAAACTGCAGAGCAAGAATACATCTACTGGGAGTTGTATTTTGACGGAGCTGCTAATAGTCATGGACACGGGATATGAGAAGTCCTAATCTCACCCAAGGGAGCACATCTCCCCATCTCAGTCAAGCTAAATTCAAATGCTCTAACAACGAAGCAGAGTATGAGGCATGCATAGCAGGACTGAAAGAAGCCCTGTGCATCGGGATTGAAGAGATCGATGTCTACGATAACTCATCTTTGGTAATCTGTCAGGCAAATGAATCTTGGGCCATCCAAGAAGCTAGGCTGATCTTATACCTAGCCTACCTCAACATGTTAATCACTCAGTTCAGGAGAATCACTTTTAGTCACAGGTTTAGGAACCACAACAAATTTACCGATGCACTGGCCACTCTCGCCTCCATAGTTCAGATTCCTAAGGGCATCATGCTCTGGCTGATCAAAATTCAGCAACAGGATCAATCTGCTTACTGCTTCGAGCTAGGAGTATCGGACAACAAGCCTTGGTATATGGACATCAAGCAGTATCTCGAGGACGGGACCTTCTCACTCGATGCCACCAAAAAAGACCGTCGGACAATCAGAAGACTAACCATTCAGTTTGTTCTTTCGGGGGGAATCTTGTACAAGATATCGCCGAACCTAATCTGGCTTAGATGCCTCGATACCGGTGAAGTAGCACAGGTAGTTAAAGAAGCTCACGGAGGAACTTGCAGCCCACACATGAACTGGTTAATGCTCTCCAAGAAGATACTCTGGCTGGGCTACTACTGGTCGACAATGGAATTTGACTGTTGCTATTATGTACAGAAATGCTACCAGTGCCAAATCTATACTGACAAAATCAATGCATCGCTAATCAGGCTACACAATCTCACGGCTCCATGGCCATTCTTAGCTTGGGGCATCGACATAATCGGACCCATAGCGCTGAAAGTATTTAACGGACATCGATTCATTCTAGTAGTCATTGATTACTTCACAAAATGAGTCGAGGCAGCCTCTTATGCCAACATTACAGCCTCCGTGGTTCAGCATTTTCTGAAAAAGGACATCATCTGCCGATACGGTGTCCCGTTTGAGATTGTGACAGACAATGCTTTCAACTTCTGCAACAAGGGGATGACAGATCTCTACCTGAAATTCAAGATACAGCATCACAATTCCACGGCATACAAGCCTCAGACTAATGGTGCAGTGGAATTCGCCAACAAAAACATATAAAAAATCATAGAGAAGATGGCAACCAATTACTCTACCTAGCATAAGATACTCCCATATGCACTCATGGCCTGTAGAACGTCCATCAGAACCTCTACAGGAGTAATGTCATTCTCTTTGGCTTATAGCATGGAAGTAGTCCAGCCTATCGAAGTAGAAATTTCATCACTCTGGGTGTTAATAGAAGCAGAAATCTCAAAAGCAGAATAGGCACAGACTTGGTATGAGCATTTGAATCTAATCGAAGAGCAGCGATTGAAAGTCATCAACCATTCTCAGGCCTATCAGAGGCGCATGGATAGGGCGTTCAACAAGAAAGTCAAGTTGTGCAGCATTAAAATCGGTGACTTGGTTCTCCGGAAGATGTTGCTAAACTGCTCTGACCCAAAGGGCAAATGCACACCTAACTGCGAAGGCCCATACATCATCTGAGATAAATTCTCTAGCGGGGCCCTTCGACTCGGATGTATGGATGATGAAGACCTCCCAAAACCCGTCAACATGGACAAACTGAAACGATACTATGCTTAGGGTCTAGATCTGATAGGCGCTTGCACTTGTAGAATCTCCAGAAAATGACAGGAAGCCATCCTTGGCATACTCCTCCCTAATAATGTAAACCCCTTTACAAAATCAATGAAGTCCGCTAGTTAGCCCTTTGAGTTTAATAACCTTTCTTTCACAAAACCTTTTCAGGGACACCCTCCCTCGCCATTTGTGGCGTCTAAACTAGATCATGACCTGATCCTATAAAGGGTATATAGGCAACCTGACAAATCAGGTGCAGTCACCATAAGAGGGATCAAACAATCCCCGACTCTCTCACGCAGAGTCAAAATTTTCCCCAGAAAGAGTAACACTCCCCAAGTAGAGACCACCTCTCCCAACCTCCCCAACAGAGTCAACTCTCAAGGATACAAAATTTTCATAAAAAGAAAATCCAAAATAGAAGTTGAAACATTCTCAAAGTCAGAGACAACCTCTCCGGACTCTTTCCCCAGCAGAGGCAACCTCTCCCAAAAACTCTCCCTGAGCAGAGACAATCTCTTCTCACTCTCTTCACAGTGTCAAAATCTCCTAGGTAGAGTCAATCTCTCCCGCAAATGGAGCAAATCCTCAAAGTCAATCTTTGTTGAGATGAGAATTCCCTAGTAGAGCCAAAAAAAAAATCTCCACCGGGAATCCCAAAGTACAAATCCCCAAGAGTGTGCAAATCAACTGCAACAGGAGAAATCCAGGACATCCCAAACTTCGGTCCTCCTAGCCTACATTTCATCCCCCTCTAAGTCCTCCTAGATCCCCTACAAACTATGAATGCAAGTGCAGTATCACATCTACATCCCCAACGGAGTACCAATCCTCGGCAAATGTCAATTAGGGCAATGAAGAGAGAGAATCTAAGTCCTCAACAAATCATGGGCATCAGTGAAAACCAGTAACGACCTCATTGTGCAAAAGTCACACAACTCCTAGACCTAGTCCCGTGACTAGGGGTAAAAAAAGGATAAAAATTAATCAGCTTCGCAGGTATGAGAAAAATAGGCAAGGGCCTCATCGAGCAAAAATTATGCGAACCCCATGACTTGGTCATTCCAAGGGTAATAAAGGGAGAAAAACTAAAGAGCAGTTTAGCACTAGAATCTGACAGCAATCAGTCTCACCGGACTCCCCATCATCCCCAACAAAGATTTCAATAGGGAACACCCTCAGCAGATGGTTATCTCCCGGATATCCCCAGCAGAGATTCCTTGGGGAGAAACTCCCCAATAGTGGTCTACACCAGAGCTCCACTCCCCAGCAAGTCCCCAGTAGTGGCCTACCACAGTGGCACATTCCACAATGGATCCTCAGTAGGAGCCTCCAATTGCTCTCTGCAACACTCTTCCCCAGCAAGAGTCTAAAAGCTTATAGTTGCTCTTTACAAGCATGCCACAACCCTTTGCGACACCCCCGTGTGTCTGGCATCCTGTGTGCTCCTTGACAACCTCGTCATATCACAGCATTACCTCCTACATGTTTCCTTTCGACACCCCCACGTGTCCTTGACATCTTGTGTGCTCCTTGATAATCGCATCATACCACAGCATTACCTCCTGCATGTCCTTTTTCGATACCCCCGCGTGTCCTTGACATCCTGTGTGCTCCTTGACAACCTCGTCATACCACAACATTACCTCCTGCATTCCCCTTTCGACACCCCCGCATGTCCTTGACATCCAGTGTGCTCCTTAAAATCTCGTCACACCACAGCATTACCTCCTACATGTCCCCTTTCGACACCCTCGCTTGTCCTTGACATCCAATGTGCTCATTGACAATCTCATCATATAGTTGTAAGCACCCAATTTTTACATCCCTTGTTAACTAGGGTTAAATCCCTTAACCATAGTTAATACCCAGCCTATGTCCCTTAGCCCTAGGTGAACCCTAGCTAAACCCTAGGTAGACCCTAGACCTAACCCTAGGCCTAACCCTAGCTCAGCCCTAGGCTAAAACCTCATGGGCTCAAGGCCCATTTCAAAGTCCCAAGAAACACAAAAAAGAAAAAAAATCAAAAAATCAAGGCCCATGGCCTTTTAGGGTGGGACCCACCTGAAGAAGGTTTTTCCTTTTTTTTCTTCTTTTAAAAAAAAAGGGTGTTTGAGTTGTTTGGACCAACCCCATGTGGTAGGGCCAACATGGGTTGGCCCATACCCGTATAAGACTAAAGCCCCAAACCGAGCAATTGAATTAACAAAAAAAAATTTCAAAAAACCATCACTGTTTACCTTCTTCCTGCACACGCCACACCCCTGCGGTTTCAGGCATGCTTCCAACACCCCTCCCCTGTTGCAGACGCCCACTCTACCTCTGGATCCTTCCACCAACCTCGGTACTATTGCCTTGTGTGTCCCCTTCAATCTCCCTTATAAATAGGAAACTCCCCTCAGAGTCAAAGGGGATCCGAATCCTCACCTCCACATCTGAACCCTTGCCCAAGTTCAGTCCCCTCTTCCTAGCCTTCATACCCCTTCCTTTGCCCACCACGACCTCGTAGCGCCACCACAACCTCGCTACTCCGCCGAGCTCACCACCTTGCACAGCTGCTGCCACCGGAATTTCAAAGGGTATACGGCTACCCCCTTTGCTATTTAGCCTGATTTTCTCATTGTAAGGGACCCCTAGACCCATTCC
The DNA here is from genome assembly GCA_015143295.1 of Tetracentron sinense. Classification (NCBI taxonomy): domain Eukaryota; kingdom Viridiplantae; phylum Streptophyta; class Magnoliopsida; order Trochodendrales; family Trochodendraceae; genus Tetracentron; species Tetracentron sinense. Next base: position 21,189,267 of record CM026566.1, read on the forward strand.
AGGGGTCCCATTTTGTTTTCTTTTCTTTTTAACTTTAGTTTTTTCAAAAAACAATAGGCTTTGGGGTGTTTTCTGGAGGTGTGGCCACGAGTACAGCCACCCCCATAGCATAGCAGGCCTCCGTTAAGGTCTGGGGGGTTCTCAATCCATGAGAAACCCCCCCTAGACTCCCATCCTCAAGCCAAATAGCCCCCGAGCAAGTTTTTCAAAAAATCTGGAAAAAAAAATAGTTTCAGGTTGCTGCCTGTAACCTCACTCTAACCATGGTTAGAGTAGGCCCTGGTCGAAACCAGGGCCATGGTTAGACTCACCATACTCTGGGCTATCCCCCTGTGCAATTTCACCTCTTAACTCGCACTCTAACCATGGTTAAATCGCTGACGAATAGTGGTTGAAAAATCTTTTTTTTTTTTTGGAAAGCTATCATTTTATGTGGTGATTTTTGGGCGACTTTGGGACTATGTGGGGCCCACACCCAAACTCCTCTTGGGCCCCACAACGGCCCAAATTGTTCATTACTCTTCAGGCTACCCCCTTGTATTCTCGGATTTCTGGGATTCATCATTTAACCATGGTTAAACTCGCGTTAATCATGGTTATAATTTGGATAAAATATGAGGTTTTTTTGCACTTGTTGGACTTTGTGAGTTCCCAGACCGGGTGGGAGGCCAATCTAGGTCCTGCCATGGACCTTGGGCCCATTTTCACCTCAGCCGGACCCTTAACCATGGGTAAACTCATTCATAGTTAACATTTAACCATGGTTAAGCAGCCCATAACCTCATAAAATTCTGGAAAAATTATTAAAAAATCACAAATATTCTCTGGATTCTAAAAATATTTTTTGTGATTTTTTTCATTGTGGTTAGGGCCCTTAACCACGGTCAAAAACCCCATCCGGGTTGATTTTTAACCATGGTTAAGCGACCCTTAACCATAGAAAATCTGGAAAAATGATCCAAAATAATTTGAGAAACCCAAAAATGGTCTCACAGGCCCGACCCTAGTTTAGCTCTCCCCTTCTTGGGTTAGTATAAACTACATAAATGGTATTTGATTAACAATTTGATCTTAAATGACTTAAACTTAGGAAGTAGGGAACCGTCGAATGACGGAAGTGCCGGGGTGCCTAACACCTTCCCCGGGCTTAACCGAACCTCTTACCTAGAACTCTGACCAAACCAAGACCTTATCCATTGACTGGGACTTATCCCTACCGAATCAATAGGTGGCGACTCTAAACTTAAAATCAACCGACCATCGCCAGGGCATTACCCATACCCCCTGCGTGCGGGACCGAAATCCTTGTTCACAGCTCTGGCGACTCTATTGGGGATTATTATTCTAAGGTTCAACCTAGAACCTAGGTTTAAGCCAATTAAACCTCAAATTTAATCAAATGCCCTAAGATTTAGTCTAATACTAATTCTTTTACATCTTTTGGTTGTATTTTGTACTGTGCATAGCATTCATGTCATAGTAGTGTAACAACCCAAAACCTATTAGATAGGCTTAATACGCTCACGGCTGCTGAATGACTATCCTCAGTGACAGGGGCTTAACAGTCTTGGAGGTCCGCGGAATTAGCCTGCTGGGTGACTATCCTCAGGAAACGGTTCTGAACGCTCCCGCTTACACCAATCGGCCATTTTCAAGGAGTAGCATATACGATGTAAGTGATCCCCCCAACCTTAGGAACACAATATTGCATACTCCAACATGCATACATATAGCCTAAGTCAGGGTATAGGCTACAAGCAGCCAATCCGGAGGGCTACTATAAACCCTAACCTGCTTGCATCCTATACCCGTCCCCAATCAGGTTAACTATCCAGGTACGCTCTACCCGGATAAACACCCATCCAGGGGCATGTGATGAGCCAAATTTGTGCTTGTAATAAAACACATCCTACCCTCATATTCAGACATAATACATGGGGTCCAAATTCCCGATATTTGGGTCTTTACTTAGACCTATTTTTTGCCTTGTCCTGATAAGCCTCCGGTTTCCAACAACCCGGGTAAAGCATACCGGACCTCTGTCCGACTGCCCTATTAGGGCACATGTGCCCTGTCACACCGGCATCACCGGCTCAGCCGCCTACGTACCACTCCGGGTCCTTAGACAGTTTGGACTCCCTCAGTGCATCCCGGTTTTAGACAACCTAGAGCAAGACTTCGTCGACTTCTTCGAGCAGTCTGAATGCCTCACCCGCCGATTCCAAGCAAATTGGCGAAGTTTACAGAGAGACCAGTGGCCAGACTTTGTGGTCACAACAGGACCATCAAGTGATTTTGCATACCGACAATGGGTAGGAAACCCTGACCTTCTACCAGGTATGCCAGTGCCTAGGGAAGTACCAACGCCAGTCGCAGCCCCATCTCGAGGAACCATACCCATAGCTGACATTGGATTCCCTGGACAGATTTCTTCTTGGAAAGGTAGCTACAGATCCAAGAGAGAGAGAAGCAGCTTCGACGAGCTCAACGTGCATTCAGGCAGCAGGAAGCGGAGCAGAACCGCGAACTCATAGCCATGCAGGAGCAGGTGGAATGCCTCGAGCATACAGTCCGATCCTTGTAGAGGAGACACAGGGGTGATACCAGAGAGAACTCCGTCCTCCGAGCCCAGTTGTACTTCCATCAAGAACAGCTTGATAGTGCAAAGGAGGAGATGACCAACCGAATCTGACAGTATAGGTCCCACATGTACAATGCCTCGGAGACAATCGAGCGCATGGAGGTCAAAATCATATCCCTCCAACAATAGGTCATGGACTGTGAAGGCGTGCCCCGGCCACTTGACTTTGCTACCCCCGACAGGCCTGCCTAGGGTTGAGTCATTTTCACTTTTTTTAAGTCAGTCCTATATCACACTCACTCAATCACTGCAATTAATGAAAATCTTTCCTGCATTTTCTGTCTTGCACCTCATGCATAATCATGATTAATCGCTGCATTCTTTTCAGTTGCATGAGCCGACCCATGACTCGATCCTTCACTGCCCTTCTTGCAGAAGTAGAGGACGCAGTCTTGACGGAGATATCTGTCGAACAGAGGATACCAATCAGAGCACAGTCAGAAAGCAGTTCAGACAGAATGGCAGAACCAGCTGACCAGCAGTAGAGAACCAATGAGATCCTACAGTCTCACGAAAGGGGCATTACAGCCATGCAAGCAAAATTGGACAAGGTTCTAGATTCCTTGACAATTCTACTGGGCACCCGTACGGACGACCCTGCTTCCTGAAACCCAACCGGTGAATCAGCTGAACAACCTATTCCTGACCCTCACCAAAACCCGTTCATCATCCCTAACCCTGGACCCACTGCAGGTGGAGGAGAGGCAGAGTATGAACATTGTGATGGGGCGGAGCAGCCCAAAGCCTCCCATATTAATCAGGACAGACCATCCTCTTCTACAGACACAATGACAGTTCTTCTTGACCAGCACGAAGAAATCAAGCAAATGAAAGAAGAACTGAAAAGGATGAAAGATGCTTCTACCAGTACCAGTCTATCACTGGAGGACTTAACCTTCTCTACAGGAGAGGTTGTACCGGCAGGCTTTAAAGTCCCAGACTTCGATAAGTATGATGGATCAGGTTGCCCAAGACAGCATCTACAGCTTTACCTGGGAGACATGCTCCTACACCAGAAGAATCAGCCTCTCCTGATACAGTACTTCCAGAAAAGCCTAAAGGGAGCAGCCCTCACATGGTGGATGTCAGTGGATAAGCAAAGAATCAAAATGTGGCAAGATGCCATGGACTGCTTTGTCGAGCAGTACTCCTTTAATCCAGAGCTTCGGCCTCAGCGGAGCCAGCTTAAACAGATGAGCCAGAGGAATAACGAGTCATTCATAGAATACGCCACCTGGTGGAGGGAGATGGCAGCTGAAATTTATCCAGATCTATGATCTCTAAGACCTAGAGGGGGGGTGAATAGGTCTATCTAAAAATTTCTAACCAATTTTAATTTCTCAATTACTATGTTTAGAAATCAATAAACATAACACTCAAACAATCCACACAAATCAAACACAGAAGATTTTTACGTGGAAAACCCTAACGGGAAAAAACCACGGGACCTCGTCCAACAACAAACTTCACTATGAAAAGATATCAAGTACAAGACAAGACCTTACCAAAACAGAAACGACGTTCCTAGGTATAGACTCTTACTCTTGATTTCCACGAACCAGCAGGTTCGATCTCCGCCGTAGCAGCTTCGATTCCACACCGACCAAATCTTCTCAAGCTACTTCAAACCATGATCACACACGATCGATCTCCTTCCACGAAGGCTCTGGATCAAACACCGGACACACACACAAGGTGTAGGATTGTGAATCAATTTATGAAATTTCAAACCCTAGAGGGATCTCATATAGATCTGAGATCACACAATGCAAGATCAAAGGTTTAGATCTATACTTGCATTCTCTAGGATCAAAGAAAGAGGAGGGATCAACAAAGATCTAATAGAATAAAAGGAAAAACCCTAGAGGAGTTTCTCATACCTCTACTCTTTCAAAAATAAACAACCACCCGAATTAGGTCTCCAAAAAGTTGTTTATATAGGGTTTAAAAAAGAATCCAGAAAAAGAAAAATTCTTTTTACGGGGACCGATCGATCGGTGCTCATTACCGATCGCTCGGTCCAAAACGGATCGATCGGTTCTCATGACCGATCGCTCGGTTATAAATCATCTCTCTGGAAAAATACCCCATACAAAAATTTGGTCCAGTCGATAGCCACCGATCGCTCGGTAGGCCACCGATAGATCGGTCTCAATACCGAGCGATTGGTTGAGACAGAATTTTTCAAACCATAATTCATTTAATGTTTATTTGATTCAACTAAGATCAAATAACTTTGTTAGGTTTAAAACTATCCTCCTAGGTATGTTTAGAGTTATCTAAGCCAAATCCAACCTAGGTAGGGGTCTCTAAGTCAATTACCTTTCTAGATCCAGAGTTGGAGCTTTTTCTTCACTTTCTTCAATCTTCTTTCAGCTTTAGCTCTTCTCTTCTGACAAGTTGAACATGACTCGACGACTCAACTCACATGACCTATCTAATGATCACGGAATTTACCAACACCCATTTAGGGATTTACAATCTCCCCCTTTGGCAATTCCAGGACAAAACAAGACTAACTCATATACTAGGTTCAAATTTTTCCAAATGATTCAAAAATAGAAAATTGACCTTTACATGACTCAAAAATAATTACATGACTTTTGACATGTTAGCTTGTCATGATTTACCAAACTTAGAACCTGTTTGCCTGCACATGCTAAATCAAAAACTTGTGAAGCATGGGAAATAAAATATGATCCAACATCATAAAATCTATAACATCATCCAACACATCCAACACATCCAACACATTACACATTTATCATAACTCTCCCCCTTTTTGGCTCGAAATGCCAAAGGTGGATTAGAAAATTAATGCATAAACCATCCAAATAAGATGAGATAGAAGATAACGAGCATAAACCATCCAAATGTATACATCCATAACAAGTCAATAATATCCAAAAAAGTTTGTACGAAGTACAACCAAGTCAAAATACATCAAAATGTCAAACAAAAACTATCACTCGACCAAGATAAACTCCTATCATGAACTATCACTCCTGCTCATCATCAGAAGTGAGCTGGGACTCATAGTAAGCTCGAAAATCCCGAACATCTCTCTGTACCCCTAGCACAGCTGCATCGAGAGATCCAAGTCTACCACGAACCTCTGTAGTAAACTCCTCTTAGGATGAAACATGAGTCCTGAGATCCATCTGCATCTCTCGCATCATCCTGGCAAGATCATCCATAGTGGCAGGAGGAGGACGAGATGACCCAGCACCAACTTCTGCTCCCTCCTCTGTATCTCGAATTGAGGCATGTGAAAAACTCTGAGCTAGGGTCTTTTTGTTGATTGGACCCTTAGGAACTCGAGTAGGAACACCAGGAGGAGCGATAACTCCTTGAGAACCAAGAAGTTTAGTGATGAGTGAACCAAATGGTAGGGCTCCAACAGCTGTACTAGTTTGATGGGCTTGGATCATCAAGTCAATGATGTGAGCGGCAAGATCAATCTCACGCCCACGTAGAAGACTAAATAGAAACCTAGCTCTATCTTCCCTAAGGTCCGCAGTATGAACCTTTGGATAGATATTTGCACTCATAACTAGGTTTACTAGTCTAGCATCCTTAGTGAGTTTAGCCACTTCAATAAGAGACCCAACCCAAAATGTAGGAGTACCACAAAGAAAGGTAACATGTTCCATTGAGTCTTTATCTTCATCACTCTTATAATTATAAGGATAATATGCATTTGGAACTCGAGGACAGCCAAGGAATTTAGAAATCAAATCAGCATTCATGACAACAGATTGTTCTAATGCTCGAGATTTGAATGAAAATTTTTTATGGTTGATTTCAGAAAAATTAGAGTAAAATTCCCTAACTAACTGGACAGAAGCAGGAACGGATAAGGTAAGTATACCTTCCCATTGACGATCTGAAATGAGTTTAGGAAGATAATAATCATCAAAATCGGCAATATGTATGTCCCTTTCAACCATTACACCTTTCTTGCTAAAATACTCACTATAGAGTTGAGCAGCAGTAGGACTTATAAACTGGGATAACTGACTGGACTGGGAAGATGAAACTTTACCTTTATTTTTCCGAGTTTTATCAGCCAAAGATTTTTGTCTATTCTCAGATGTAGAATCTATCATTCTACGAATGGACCTGTCCCCAATTGAAATACCATGCCCTATAGGAGTGAAAATAAAAGGCTCTTGGTTTTCCTCATCTTGAGGAGGATCCTCTTGGTTGTTGAGGACCAACCTCCGACGTTTGGGAATGCCAGACATAAGATAGGCAAGAAGGATTAACGACAAAAGGAAAGCCATGGATGAAAGCACAAGTAAACGATGCCCTAGATTGAAAATCAACCTATACTCAAGAAAAAGCAAAGGGCTTACCTTTTTGATGCTTGGGAAACCTTTAGAATCGAATGGAATGACCGTAGGAAGGATTTGGAGGAGAGAGAACCGAGAGATCGCTCTGGAGTTCGGAGAATAAGTGAAAAAAAATAGAAATGAGGGTTTTTATAACTCTGTTCATGAAAGACCGATCGATCGGTCTTTAGCACCGAGCGATCGGTGATCTGAAAAATTTTCAAAAATTTTAATTTTAAAACCTTTTCTCCCCCTCAACCAATGGATCATTAAAAACCCATTTACATCTCAAAATAACCAATTCACCAAAAAAAATTTGCAATAATGGATTTCATTAAAATCAAAAAAAAATAATCACCCAAGAATTGATATATCAAGTACAGTCATAAACAAGGATAATGTAATCAATAATTGATTTTCACCGGTGATTAAATATGGTATTTGCATCAAATTCACAATCAGAGTCAAGAAACAATTAGAAGTAATGTGAGTATGAAATCAAAATTCATTACTTGACTCTTTGAATTGGTTTCCTTCCTTAATCTGGATTTTGACATTATAGCTCAAATGGGACTCTAAAATTTTCAAAAACTAGTTTTAAAACCAATAAACATCCATATTTATATGATGAGCAATTTTTACCCCAAATTTGACTAACAGATTTATTTCATTTCATTTCTTTTTCAGTCAAATTGTACTCATTGTGAAAATTCTTTTTGGAGTACATTGGTGACTTTCACACAAGTGAGAAGGTAGCTCTTTCTAATGACAGTGGGGGCTTTCACACTAGCAATCCATATAGATACCTACTGTTTGTCTAGGTAGCCATTACACACTGTTTGCATTCACTAGAAGCTATCACACAAACTCACAGGTAGTCCTCTCCATGTCAATAATTTTTTATAACTAGGGGGCTCACCTTATGGAATTTTTTATTACATTGGTTATACTAGATTTGATTAATCTAGGGAACCATATGGTATAATATCAGAACCTTTAAATAGGAACTAATACCATCTTTAGAATCAGTCAGAGAGCATGTGCAACACATAAAATCTTTGTTTACTCAACTCTAACTGAGATTAGTTAGCTTGACCAAATTCAATCACAAGATTAAACCAACAATTGAACTATCCTAATTTACTCAATCCTATGAAATATTTATCCTTGGATTATATGTTCAAATATGATTTCAAGGAAATAACTGTAAGCAAAATGATAGGACAAAGAAGGTCATACAAACATTATTTTTTGCAATATTTTTTCAATTTTTTGAATGTTTTTGGATTTTTATTAATTAAACAAAATAGCTCTATAACACAAATAGAACATGAAGAACACATAGGCTATAAACAAGTACATTTTTACTCAATTCCGCACAAACCTATGGATTTCCTAAGGAGTTCCAAACCTAAGGGAATCTAAGGGTTTTGTGAGAATGTCCGCAAATTGATTCTCTGTTTGGACATACTCTACAGACACAATCTTTTGCTCAACAAGATCACGGATGAAGTGATGTCTAATGTCTATGTGTTTTGTGCGAGAATGTTGAACGGGATTTTTGGAAATATTGATAGCACTTGAATTATCACAATACACAGTCATAGTGCTCTGTTCAATCCCGTAATCATTCAACATCTGCTTCATCCACAGAAGTTGAGTGCAACAACTGCCAGCTGCTATGTACTCAGCTTCTACAGTGGACAATGAAATTGAATTCTGCTTTTTGCTAAGCCAAGCAACTAAGCAGTTTCCAATATAGAAACATCCTCCTGAGGTGCTTTTCCTATCATCAGCATTTTCGGCCCAATCGGCATCGGAATATCCAACTATCGTGGCATTCGTATCAAAAGAATACAAGAGGCCAAATGATAAAGTTCCACTCACATATCGAATGATACGCTTAACTGCAAGTAAGTGAGACTCTTTTGGGCTCGCTTGATAGCGGGCACATGCACCAACACTAAAGGCTATGTCAGGTCTAGTAGCAGTTAGGTAGAGTAAACTACCAATCATGCTTCTATAAGAAGTTTGATCAACATCTTTGCCTGTAGCATCTTTACTAAGTTTTGTAGTAGAACTCATAAGAGTCCTTACATGCTTAGCAGAGCTCATGCCAAATTTCTTCACTAGATTTTTTGCATATTTGATTTGAGATACTGAGATCCCAGAATCCAATTGCTTGATCTGAAGACCAAGGAAGAAACTTAGCTCACCAACCATGCTCATTTCAAATTCATTTGTCATTTGTTCATCAAATGAAAGAGCATGTAAGTCTAATGTGGAACCAAACACTATGTCATCAACATATATCTGGGCGATGACAATATCACCTTTCACATTCTTTATGAAAAGGGTTCTGTCTACTCCCCCTCTCAAAAATCCGTTTTCCAAGAGATAAGTAGTCAGCCTCTCATACCAAGCTCTTGGAGCTTGCTTTAAACCATAGAGGGCCCTTTTTAACCTATAAACTTGATCAAGGTGATGTGGATCTTCAAACCCTTTTGGTTGTTCCACATAGACTTCCTCCTGTAGAATGCCATTCAGAAAGGCACTCTTAACATCCATTTGAAACAGTTTGAATTTCATATGGCAAGCCACAGCTAGAAGAATTCTTATTGATTCTAGTCTGGCTATAGGAGCAAAAGTTTCATCGAAGTCAATACCTTCAATTTGGGTGTATCCTTGTGCAACTAACCTAGCCTTATTTCTTATGATAGTACCTTTTTCATCAGATTTGTTCTTGAAAATCCATTTGGTTCCTATCACATTTGTATTGTTAGGCCTAAGTACTAAATACCAAACATCATTACTAGTAAACTGAAGTAACTCTTCTTGCATTGCATTTATCCAATTATCATCTGCAAGAGCTTCAGCTACATTCTTGGGTTCAAAAGATGAGGTATAGCAAATGTAGCTAACTTCATTTTCAATTTGTTTCCTCGTTCTCACTCCCCTTTCAAGATCACCAATTATATCAGTTGGGGTGTGAGGACTCATAACCCTAGAATGTGTAGGTTTTGATGGAGATGATTGCTTATCAATAAGTGGAGTTGAAACAGTTTCAACATTTTCATTTTCAGCACTTTCATCATCCTCAGATTGCACATTTTCAACATCGGAGTCATCCACAACTACATTTATGGACTCCATAATTGTAGAGGTTCTCAAGTTGTAAACTCGATAAGCTCTACTGTTGGTGGAATATCCAAGAAATATTCCTTCATCACTCCGGGAATCAAATTTGCCCAGTTGTTCTCTATCCTTAAAGATATAGCATTTACTTCCGAATTCTCGAAAGTACTTGACACTGGGTTTCTTGTTATTCCACAACTCATATGGGGTTTTCCTTGTTCCAGGTCTTACAAAAACTCTATTAACTATATAGCAAGCAGTGTTAACTGCCTCAGCCCAGAAATGAGAAGCTAGATTGTTGGTATGAAGCATAACTCTAGCCATCTCTTGGAGAACCCTGTTCTTCCTTTCTACTACACCATTCTGCTGAGGTGTAATAGGTGCAGAAAATTCATGTTTGATACCCGACTCATCACAAAAATCATTGTACTTAGAGTTTTCAAACTCCTTTCCATGATCACTTCGAATTCGAGTGATTGGGCATCTTTTCTCATTTTGAATTTTCAAGCAAATACTTTTGAAATTGTCAAAAGCATCAGATTTCTCCCTTATAAATGCCACCCATGACATTCTTGAGAAATCATCAACCATGACTAGGATGTATCGCTTTGCACCTACACTTTCAGTTCTTGTAGGACCCATAAGATTCATATGAATTAATTCCAGTGGATATGAAGTTGCAATACTTGAAGTCTTCTTATGTGGGGTTCTAATTTGTTTACCAATTTGGCATGGCCCACACACAGCAGTAGAAGGCTTTCCTAGTTTGGGAACACCTCTCACAAACTCTTGCTTAGAGATTTTACATAGGTCTTTGAAGTTCATGTGACCTAGTCTTCGGTGCCACAAATCAACCTCCTCAATTTTAGTCTTATAACAGACATTTGAGGGATTAGGACTGGGAATTAAGCCGTAGCAATTGTCAGTGGTTCTCAACCCTTCTAGAACACACTTACCTTTACCATTAATGACTAAGCATTTATTATGGGTAAAGTGCATAGCATGGTTATCATCACATAGTTGACTTATGCTAATTAGATTAGCTTTCAGTCCTTCAACAAACAAGGCATCTTTCAATTTAGGTATGCCTGGTGAATCGATGATACCCTTCCCTTTGACTAAAGACTTGCTTCCATCACCAAAAGTAACAGTCTCATCTGGACAGTCCTCAAATTGAATAAATAAGGACTTGTTACCTGTCATATGCCGAGAACACCCACTATCGAAGTATCACATTTCTGTGTTTTGGACTTTCAAGACAGTATGAATGACAAAGCACTTTAGGTCATCCTTTCTTACATACACAGTCTTTAAACTTTGTTTAGATCTTTGATCATTAATCTGTGTAGTAGAGACCTTTTTCTTTTTGTCCTCCTTGACCTTTTTCTGTTTTGTTCAGTTCTAGCTTTTTGATAACTCAAATTGATTCCTCTTGAATAATCATTTGGAATAAATTGACTAGTTCTTGTCCTATAGATTTGAGCAATTCTATTAACATCATCGCTCAAAATTCTAGACTTTTCAGCTAGAACCTGAATCTGCCTTTGAAGAGTCCCTTGACTTTGATTTTGGTTCCATGAACCATTTCGGGGAGCTCTCCTAAAAGCATTACAATTAGGTCGAATGTGACCTCTCACACCACAAAAGTGACATGTGGGTATGAATCTTGGGAGAGGAGGATTTCTTCTAAAAGGAATTTGATTCCTCAAAGCATTCACTCTAGGAGCTGTATTTCTAGGCTTTACAAAATTTGTATTAGCCTTAGTACTTGATGTAGAAGGTAGATTCTCTTAAGGATCAGAATGTATTGGCTCAAAGATTGCACTAGCCATTGTACCAACAGCTAAAGGACCAGCTGGTGTGTCAGCATGTCCTATCCCAGATCTACTCGAATTTGATCCAAATTTTCTAACTAATTCATCTAAGCAGCTAGTGTTACCAAACATTTTTACTTCTTTTTCAAGAGTATAGACCTTCTGAATCAAGTCAGTCTTGTCTTTAAGGGTAATTTGATGTTCTTTTTCAAGAAATTTCACCTTATCAACAAGAGAGACTTTAAAAGTTTCCAGCTCCATTTGCAGAGTTCTTAACTCTTTAATTTCTTTCATGGAAGTGTTTCTTTCAACTTCTAATTTACTGACCACATTAGTCAATGAGACATTCTCTTCCAAAAGACATTGAACTTTCATAACAAATGCTTCCTTTTCATTTTCCAACTGACTAACTAGAGCACTTTTCTCTTCTGCTACTAGTTTGCAAATATCTCTTTCATTTTGAATGATTTTGAGTTTTTTGCTCAAAGAGATTTTTGTTTTAGTCAGTTTCAAACTTTCAGCATACAACTTATCATAAGTTGTTTTCAAATCTTCATCACTTTCAAAGTCAATTTGACTCTTCTGTATGTCATCACTAGACTCAGTATTAACACTCTCATCACTTCTACCCTTTTCATCAACCGCAGAGGTAGTCTCAAGAATCCCAGAGAGAGAAACAGTGAAAGCCGTATGATTTTCAGTATCTTCACTTGAAGAGGAACTGTCCGATTCTTCATTCTCGGAATCACTGTCATCCCACCAGGCATTCATCACCTTGCCCTTACTCTTCTTCTTGTTAGGACAGTTAGGTGAAATATGACCGAAGCCATGGCATTCATAACATTGAACACCTTGGGATTTCTTATCGCCACTTTTGGAATTTTTCTTGTTTTCCCAGGGCTTAGACTTTGACTTCTCAAAAGATTTTCCTCCATGTTTGGGATTAAACCTCTTTTTCGTTCTAAAAAATTTTCGAAATTTTTTAACGAAGAGAGCAATTTCTTCCTCATTCATATCTCCATCACTGACATCCTCGTCCAAAGATTCCTTGATAGATTTCAAGGCTAAAGATTTATTCTTCTTGGATGGACGTAGATTGAGTTCATAGGTTTGGAGTGAACCAACCAATTCCTCAATCTTCAGAGAGTCAACATTTTTACTCTCTTCGATTGCAGTGACTTTGGGTTGAAATCTCTCAGGGAGAGATCTAAGGACCTTTCTAACTATTTTGGACTCAGATATTTTTTCACCTAAATTGAAACTAGCGTTGACAATGTCACTAAGTTTTGCATAGAATTCATCAAAAGTATCATTGTCTTCCATGTTTAAATGTTTAAATTTGGTGGTTAACATTTGGAGTTTTGAGATTATAACAGTGGTAGTACCCTCATGGGTAATTTCAAGAATGTCCCAAGCCTCCTTTGCTGTTTCACATGAAGAAATTCGTCTGAATTCCTCAACAGTGACTGCAGTAAAGATAGCATTGAGACCTTTAGTGTTCCATCCACTTGACTCAAGCTCTTCTCTGGTCCATTCATTAGAATATTTGACGACAGTCAAATCTCCTACAATTTTTATGGGAGTAGTCCACCCATTTTGTATAGACATCCAAATTCTCTCGTCAATAGATTTGAGAAAGGCTCTCATTCTAGCTTTCCAGTATGCATAATTATTCCCATCAAAAAGTGGGGGACGAGAGATGGATCCACCTTCTCTTAGAGTACTCATGATCACGGATAATACAGGATCACACTTAAGGTATTAGCCTTATCAGTGAACTTGCTCTGATACCAATTGAAATTTATCCAGATCTATGATCTCTAAGACCTAGAGGGGGGGTGAATAGGTCTATCTAAAAATTTCTAACCAATTTTAATTTCTCAATTACTATGTTTAGAAATCAATGAACATAACACTCAGACAATCCACACAAATCAAACACAGAAGATTTTTACGTGGAAAACCCTAACGGGAAAAAACCACGGGACCTCGTCCAGCAACAAACTTCACTATGAAAAGATATCAAGTACAATACAAGACCTTACCAAAACAGAAACGACGTTCCTAGGTATAGACTCTTACTCTTGATTTCTACGAACCAGCAGGTTCGATCTCCGCCGTAGCAGCTTCGGTTCCACACCGACCAAATCTTCTCAAGCTACTTCAAACCACGATCACACACGATCGATCTCCTTCCACGAAGGCTCCGGATCAAACACCGGACACACACACAAGGTGTAGGGTTGTGAATCAATTTATGAAATTTCAAACTCTAGAGGGATCTCATATAGATCTGAGATCACACAATGCAAGATCAAAGGTTTAGATCTATACTTGCATTCTCTAGGATCAAAGAAAGAGGAGGGATCAACAAAGATCTAATTGAATAAAAGGAAAAACCCTAGAGGAGTTTCTCAGACCTCTACTCTTTCAAAAATAAACAACCACCCGAATTAGGTCTCCAAAAAGTTGTTTATATAGGGTTTAAAAAAGAATCCAGAAAAAGAAAAATTCTTTTTACGGGGACCGATCGATCGGTGCTCATTACCGATCGCTCGGTCCAAAACGGATCGATCGGTTCTCATGACCGATCGCTCGGTTATAAATCATCTCTCTGGAAAAATACCCCATACAAAAATTTGGTCCAGTTGATAGCCACCGATCGCTCGGTAGGCCACCGATCGATCGGTCTCAATACCGAGCGATCGGTTGAGACAGAATTTTTCAAACCATAATTCATTTAATGTTTATTTGATTCAACTAAGATTAAATAACTTTGTTAGGTTTAAAACTATCCTCCTAGGTATGTTTAGAGTTATCTAAGCCAAATCCAACCTAGGTAGGGGTCTCTATGTCAATTACCTTTTTAGATCCAGAGTTGGAGCTTTTTCTTCACTTTCTTCAATCTTCTTTCAGCTTTAGCTCTTCTCTTCTGACAAGTTGAATATGACTCGACGACTCGACTCACATGACCTATCTAATGATCACGGAATTTGCCAACACCCATTTAGGGATTTACAGCAGCCAAGATCCCTACTCCTATCCTGAAGGAAGAGTTTGCAAGCATGTTCATGGGCACACTGAAACAGCCCTATTCTACTTTGATAGTTACCTTGCCTGTAGTTGATTTCGGCACTATCGTCAAGACTGGTGCCCCTATTAAAACAGCCATCAAAAGTGGGGCAATCCACTCCAGCCTAGGGCTTGACCACCTGAAGACAGCAGCTTCAACCAGCAGGAATAGCGGTCCACGGGACCATAAAAAGAAAGAAAGTGTAAACATGGTGGCTCCTACAGCACCCATACGACTTCCTGCAGCTCCAGCAGCTCCGGCTCAGCCAGCAAGAAACATCCGTCCAGCCCGGCCTAATCAGGGGCAAAACCTACAGCAGAACAAGCCCTCTCAGAATTTCACCCCTCTCCCTTACACTCTTAGCCAGTTGCTAGAGTTTCTAACCAAGCAGGGTCTTCTCACCCTGAGAGGCCCTACTCCTCTTTTACCTCCTAACAAGAGAAATAAGAACTATGATGTCAATCAGCACTGCGCCTTCCACCAAGGCCCAGGCTATACAACAGACTACTGCATCGGCCTCAAGTGCGTCATCCAGGACCTCCTGGATGAGGGTCGAGTTGAGCTGGCTCCAAGCAATACCAGCATCACCCAGGCACCAATGCCCCCACACAACAGTCAAGTCAATTTCATACAGTGGGAAGAGCCCGGGGCAGGGCAGCCGAGACCTATCGCACCTGCAGTGGATGACGGCATCATCAGACCGACCTCCAGACCTCCAGTCATTATCCCTCTTCCTTTAGCAAATATCCAGGCCATCCAGGCCCCAATCCAACTACCCGCTCTCAAAACTAACAGAAAGCAGATTGTCTACACAATCCCTTGTCCGCCTAATTAGCCCACGGCTCCAACCCAAGCCTCCACCTCTACCGGCCCAGTCCGAATTCCTCACCCTCCTTCCCAGTCCTTTGCCCTGAACAATGTTCCCACTCCTCGCTTTCTCATCCTCGAGAATGAGATCATAGCCAACCTAACCCGTTCAGGTCGGGTGTACCAACCGCCGGCAGCTGAGCTGGCAAAAGGAAAAGGAAAAGAGAAAGAAGCAAAAAAAGTAAGGGTACCAGACCCTGACAAGGAAGCAGCAGAATCTGCAGTTCTGCTAAGAATCCTTGAAAAGGCAGAAGAATTCAACATTACCCAGCAATTGAGTAAGGTTCCCGCACAGATATCTATTTTGGGTCTTCTCCTGAAATCCGAACATCATCGGAAGCAACTCCTCCGGGTATTCAATAACGCCCACGTGACACCAGACATAACGCCCGAGAAGCTAGGGCAAATGGTGGGCCAAATACTTGAACCCCGAGTCATCTCCTTCACAGAAGAGGAAATACCAGATGGAGACAGGGACCATACCCGGGCTCTCTACATCGCAGTGCAATGCATGGATAGAACTTTATCTTCAGTACTAATTGACAATGGCTCCGGCCTGAATGTCTGTACATTATCAACACTGCAAAGCCTGGGAATGGATCTCAGCCAAGTCAAGAAGAGACCCATGACAATCAGGGCTTTTGACAACTCAACCAGACAGAACCTGGGCGACATAGATTTGGCTATCAGAGTCAGACCTGCTCAGTTCACTACGAATTTCCAAGTGGTGAATGTGCCTGCTTCATTTACCTTGCTCCTGGGAAGACCGTGGATCCACGCGGCCGGAGCCATCCCCTCCTCTCTGCACCAACGAATTAAATTCATCCAAAATGACCACCTAGTCCTCATCCCATCAGAAGAATTGGTAAGTTCCCTCGGTGACGTACAGGAGCTCGGGCATGGCACATCCTTCATAACTTATCAGTTTGAGCAGGTCAGTTCTATCGCCCAGATAGAAGAACAAAGCAAACTGCAGATTCCACCATTTGTCAAGATGATGGCAAAAATGAACTACCAACCAGGGGCAGGTCTTAGAATCCGAAATCAGGGAATGAAGAAAAGATATACTCCTCTGCGCTACACCGCACCATTTGGACTGGGTTACAGGCCCACATACGAGGATTATCTTACCAAGCTTACTCAGAAGAATAACCGGGCGACGAAAACTGAACCTCGACCCCACATCTCCGTGAATTTCCCAGTTGAAACTTTTGAACCTTACCCTTCTGAGCCAACAGCCTCAACCCAGCCCAATGTTGAATTGTCAAGGAGTCCAGTCCCCGAAGTCTTTAGCATGGCCACTCTGTTCGAAGAGCTGACTGTCGAAGATGCCACAGCAGAAGCAGAATATCCGACAGGAGAGTAGATTTGCACCATCTCCAACAGTGCCGAAGCATTATCCAGTCGCCGGCCACTAATCTGTTGGTGGACTAAAGCTCTCACGATCGAGGCCACCCAGGGCCAGGGCAGCAGCAGTACAGGAAAGGTCAACTAGTGAACCAGCATCACCCCTTCTCCTCATTCTATCTCTCTTTGCTCCAGTTTGCAAAATCCAAATGTCAAACCACTGTCGGTCTCCCTTTTGTTTGAGTCAACATTTGTAAACAATCATACTTGTTTTATAAATGAAATCTGATCTTTTGACTCAAAATCATGTTTTGCATCAAAACATTTCGGCTGATGACGAAAATCACACGAATCCTTCCCCTCGAAGGCCTAGTGTCCTGAAGCCACCAAAAATAAAAAATCATAAGCATGCTAAACTTAGCTAATTGATTTTCCAGGAAATCGCCTGCACTAGGGCTACCCCTGAAACCCTTCTGGAACTGACAGAGGTGGAATATGACTCAGAGCAGGAAGAGGAGCCACCTCAAGAACTCCTAGACCTTCTGGAACGCAGTGAAGGGCTTATGCAGTCTACCATTGAGGATACCGAGACTGTGAACCTTGGATCCGAAGACAACCCGCAGCTAGTCAGGATTAGCATAAGCATGAACGCTTAGGAAAGGACAGATATGATCAGCTTTTTGAAAAGCTACAGTGATGTCTTTGCCTGGTCATACGCAGACATGCCCGGCTTGGACCCAGCTTTGGTGGTACACAGACTACCCCTGAATCCAGACGTCAGACCAGTAAGGCAGAAACTGAGACGGATAAGACCCGAATTGTAGAGACCCGAATCTTTTTCATGTTTTTATTGCATTACATTAAGGGTATTTTAGTCTTTATAAGGTGTTAAGGTGTGTATAATTATATCTAATTATTGTGATGAAAACTAGGCTTAATCAACTGGTAACGGATAGATGTCATAACACATCCCAAACTTTAGGAAGCTCTAGTTTTGGCACCGTTCACGGGAATTGAGTGATTCTTGAACTATTAGAAAGGTGTTGAAACCCTCTTCGAGGTTCATGTTTAGTGTTTTTCCTCATTTTGAGTTTAAGTCAAGTCAATAGTGAGTTTTGTCTAATGGAATTACAGATCAGTCAACTTTGTGAATATTTTAGTCTATAAATTAAGTAGAAATTGGAAATTCTAACATAGCAGAAATGTTCGTTTTCGAGAGACGAATCCAACCCAAGTTGAATCGTCAAAATCCGTCAAGCGAGTAAAAAGTTATGGCCAAAACAGTAAAGGGAGTCAAAACCTGCAGGAACTGATCGCTCGGTCAGAATCAGCGATCAATCGGTCCAAAACCGATCGATCGGTATCTATCGACTGGTCCAAAATTTTTTATGGGAAAATTTTCCAGAGAGTGTGTTTTTAACCGATCGCCCGGTCATAAACATCGATCGATCGGTAGGCAACCGATCGCTGGGTCATAACCACCGATCGCGCGGTCCTTCGAGCATTTTTGCTGATTTATAGTAAGGGCTTTTTGGTCTTTTTGGTTCTCGAACCTTGAGGCTATAAATAGGGGGTCCTACTCGAAATATTAAAATACCCTACCTAGTTCTAACCTAATTTGGCAAAGAGGGAGAGAACCCTAGGGTTTTGAGAGAGGGTTGCTTGGAGAAGAAGGAGATTGGTAGAAGATTGAGAGGAAAGCTTGAAGATCGTCCTCAAAGCTTCGTCAGATCACCTTGGGAGCATTTTGAATCCAAGGGAAGGATTCTTAAGGTCGATAAACTTCCTAACTCAACTCTATCATTGATTTTTGTGAATATTAGTATGATATAAATGATTGAAATAGAGATTTTGTATGTTATTCCCTAATTATATGGATTAAGCTTTTTAGAGATGAGAACAAGTTATACTATGGATGGATTTGAATGGAGAAGGGAAATATTATGGAGGATTGGGATGAATGTATGGATATGGAGTATATTTGGGTTGTGTGGATGGATTATTGTGTGATAAAATGCTAAGAATAGGAAAGGGCAAAGTATCCATAATTAACGCACTCTACATGTTTGTTGAAATGTCTAAGAATGCTAAATATTAGTACGGTGCTTTTGATTATGAAGAAATTAAGATAAATGAATATTGTGTTGTTATGATAAATTATGCTCTATTTACTTGTATGGTGATCGGCATTCGGGTAGGCCAAACCTTAGAGGAAAATCCTCCACGTTGAGAATTCTCTAACTAGGGAGATGTAACCTAGCGGAGTTTCCTAACGGAAGATTGAAATCTAAGGGATGACTCATTTGAATTCCAATCACGATACTCAAGCACACGTACACTTGCATGGTAAGTATTAAAGTCTCATGAGTCCACTTGCTCACAAGCATGCATGCATTGTATACGAACATGTCACGAATTATGCCATGAAAGAATGATCCCCCACTACGAACATCCACTCTACGCGTTGTCGCACTCATGTTATGCTATGAAAGAATGATCCCCTATTACGAACATCCACTCTACGCGTTGTCGAACACTATGAATTATGCGTTGCCGGGACAAAACACAATGAATTATGCGTTGTCGGGACAAACACACTATGAATCATGCATGTATGAGTCTATGCATATGTTAAGGCAAGTTCATGGATAAGAATTGCACAAGTACACGAGTCAAGATGATGTTATGATATGTTACATGCTTCGCACTCTGATTATGCCTAAGTTACGTGAATCTATTATGATTAAATAAGTTATGATATTGTTATTGCTATGCTATTTATGTTGTTGTTAGTTTGTTTATCCACTGAGTATTCCATGCTCAGTCGACCTGTTATTGTCTTTAGGTTTAGGTGGAGAACCGTGGACCGAGGAGGTTTACGCCGAAGAGGGTGAGGAAGGTGAGCTTCCTGAAGAGGAGGCTAGGGATTTTGACCGTTATCCCTATTGAGTAGTTATTAGTATTTCTTTTGGATGAGATGTTGGTATCAGACTTTTGACTTCTAGCTGATGTTGCCTTAGTTATTCACCATGTTGATGTTTTAGACTATTTCATTTATGAGGAGTTATGGTATGTGGATTATCATGGTACAGGATGTTTGACTTTTATGATCGAAGTTTTATTATCCTCATATTTGGAGACTCGTGTTAGTGTGCCTTGAATGTCATGGATTTTAAGCAGGCTTAAGTAATGTGGCGATTCCAAAGTCCTGTTTTAGCCTTGTAGGATTTTGGGGTCGTTACACGAATGGTCGCAGAAAGTTAAAGAGGAAGTGGAAAAGTAGATCAATGCAGGCTTCCTGGCAGTAGCAACCTATCCTGAGTGGTTGGCCAACATAGTGTCTGTACCAAAGAAAGACCGCAAAGTCCCGATGTGCATCGACTACCGGAATCTGAACAGGGCAAGCCCCAAAGACAACTTCCCTCTCCCGCATATCGATATTCTAGTCGACAATACCATTGGGCATGAGACTCTCTCATTCATGGATGGTTTCTCCGGATACAACCAGATCAGAATGGCAGAAGAGGACATGGAGAAAACCTCCTTCATCATGCCCTGGGGCACCTTTTGTTACAAGGTCATGCCATTCGGACTTAAGAATGCAGGGGCAACTTATCAGAGGGCTATGACGGCTCTATTTCACGACATGATCCACAAGACAGCTGAAGTTTATGTGGATGACATGATCGTCAAATCGCCTACTGCCAAGCAGCACCCAGAAGACCTGAAAAGACTCTATGACAGACTCAGAGAGTTCGGCCTAAGAAAGAATCCGGCCAAATGTGTCTTTGGAGCCTCATCTGGAAAGCTCCTTGGCTTCATAGTCAGTAAGAGAGGCATTGAGATTGACCCAGCCAAAGCTAAGGCCATCATCGAAATGTCAATCCCCCAGACTGAAAAGGAGATCCAAGGTTTCCTAGGCAGGATTCAGTACATAAGCCGGTTCATCTCTCAGCTCACTCCGATCTGCGAGCCGATATTCAAGCTTCTCCGGAAGAACACACCTACAGTTTGGACAGACGAGTGTCAGGAAGCCTTTGACAGAATAAAGCAATACCTGCTCAACCCTCCAGTACTTGTGCCTCCTATGCCAGGATGGCCCCTACTACTCTATATCTCGGTCTAAGAAACCTCCATGGGGTGCGTCCTAGCACAGCACGACGAGATGGGCAGAACAGAACAAGTCATCTACTACATCAGCAAATGCCTGTTGGAGTACGAAGAGCGGTACAACCCTCTTGAGAAGATATGTCTGGCACTAGTCTGGGCAACTCAGCGTCTCCGGCATTATCTGCTATCCTACCTGGTAATCCTGATATCCCGGATGGACCCACTCAAATATCTATTGGAAAAGCCAGCCACCACCGGAAGGACTGCCCGATGACTTATGATGTTGTCTGAATTCGACATTACCTACATGACGCAGAAGTCAATTAAGGGGCAAGCGATAGCAGATCACTTAGCTCACAGTCCAGCAGAGGATTATGTCTCAGTGCATGATCAGTTTTCGGAAGCTGACTGTTGCAAACATGTACAAAAGTGCCACCAGTACTAGATCTATGCTGACAGGATCAATGCACCGCCAACAAGGCTACACAATCTGACTGCTCCATGGCCATTCTCAGCTTGGGGCATGGACGTCATCGGTCCCATAACACCGAGAGCATCAAACGGACATCGATTCATTTTAGTTACAATCGATTATCTTACAAAATGGGTCGAGGTAGCCTCATATGCCAATGTCACAGCCTCTGTGGTTCAGCGATTCCTGAAAAGGGATATCATCTGCCGATACGGAGTCCCATATGAGATTGTTACAGACAATGCTCTTAACTTCTGCAACAAGGGGATGACTGATCTCTGCCAAAAGTTCAAGATGCAACATCACAACTCCACGCCATACAGGCCTCAGACTAATGGTGCAGTTGAAGCGGCTAACAAAAACCTGAAGAAGATCATTGAGAAGATGGCTACCAACTACTCTGCTTGGCAGGAGATGCTCTCCTATGCACTCATGGCTTACAGAATGTCGATCAGAACCTCAACGGGGGCAACACCATTTTCTCTGGCTTATGGTATGGAGGCAGTCCTCCCCGTCGAAGTACAAATTCCGTCACTCCATGTGCTAATAGAGGTAGAACTGTCAGAATCAGAGTGGGCACAGACCCGGTATGAGCAGCTGAATTTGATTGAAGAGCAGCGACTGAGAGCCATCAATCAATCGCAGGCCTATCAGAGGCGCATGGCTAAGACATTCAACAGGAAGGTCAAGCCTCGTAGCATTAAAATCGGTGACCTAGTTCTCCAGAAAGTATTGCCAAACCACCCTGATCCAAGGGGCAAGTTCACACCAAACTACGAAGGCCTGTACATCGTCCGAGAAAAATTCTCTGGCGGCGCCCTTCGACTCGGAAGGATGGACAATGAAGACCTCCCTGAGCCTATCAACATAGAAAAAGTCAAGAGATACTACGCTTAGGGCCTAGATCTGATTGGCGCTTTGTAATCTTAGCTTCTCCGGGAAATGACAAGAGGTCATCCTTGGCACACTCCTTTTTCCCCTCATTGTAAAACCCTTTTACAAAATCAATGAAATCCGCTAGTTAGCCCTTTGAGCCTAGCAGCCTTTCTTTCAACAAATTATTTTAGGGACACCCTCCCTCGCCAGCCTGTGGCATTGGTTTGAACTACGTCATGACCTGATCCTACAAAAGGTACGTAGGCAACCTGACAATTCAGGTGCGGTCGCAAAGAGGGATTTGACTATCAAAATTCTTTATCTCCCCAAACAAAGTCCTTTCTCCTAAGAAAAAAAGAAACATTGTCCCCAAAGAAGCGCTTTCCAATTTTAGCGTGACTCACAAGGGTACAAATTTCCATTCAGGAGAACCCTAAAATAGAAGTCGAAATATTTCTCAGGGTCAAAAACTCCCTCACGGAAACAACTTCTCCGAACCTGCTCTTTCTCCTGCAGAATCGACACTAAAGTTTACAAATTTCCATGTAGGGAAATACCAAAATAGAAGTTGAAATATTCCCAAGCATTAGGGATTTTCCCCCAGAAGGAATCAACTGGCCTCAATCCCCAGTGGATCCAAAATACATCCCGAGCAGAGACAACCTCTCTCTCCCCCAGCAGGGAAAACCTCTCTCCTCAATACCCCAGCGGAATCCAACTCTCTCACAAGCAGGGACAAAATCCCCTGAAGAGTCAACCTCTATCACAAAGACTTTTCCCGGTGCAACAAAAAAAAACTCCAAGGGAGAGCAAATCAACAATCCCTCAGGGTGTCCCAATTTCGGTCCCCTAGCCTACGTTTCATCCTACTTCAAAGTCCTTCTAGATCCCTTAGAAGCCTTGAGTACAAGTGCAACATCGCGTCTACATCCTCAGTGGAGTACAAACCCCATAGGAGAGCGCCATTCAGGGCAATGACGGGAGATGACCCATTTTTCCCAGCAAAACACCTGATTCCCCAACCAGTCGCTTGCATGAGTGAAAACCGGAAACGGTCTCATTGCGCAAAAATTAAGCGAATCCTAGACCTAGTCTCATGACTAGGGGCAAAAAATGGACGAAAATCAATCAGCTTCGCAGGCATGAGGAAAACTAGAAACGGCCTCATCGCGCAAAAATTATGCGAACCCCATGACTTGGTCGTTCCAAGGGTAAAAAATGGAGAAAAAGCTGAAAATCAATTTGGAAACAAGCATCCGGTAGTGACCAGGTTCATCGTATTCCCCCTAAGCATCCCTAGATCAGTCTCTCTCAGTGGTACTGCTTCCCCAACAGAGATTCAGGCAGGGAATACCCTAGCAGAGGGTCAACCCCGAAGTATGCCCCAGCAGAAAGTCAGTCAGAAGACATCCCCTCTAACATATGCGCAATAGTGGGAAATCCAACGCACCTTAAATTCCCCACCGGGTGGACCACTGCAAAAATCCACTCCCCAACAGGGCCCGGGCAATAAGCACTCCCTAAGTCCCCAACAAACGTCTAACAGAAGTCCAGCGGCTCACAACAGTACTCTTCCCTAGCAAGAGATTAGAAGCCTATCAGCGGTTGTTCGGACGAACTTGTCTATTCCCCAGCATCTTTCTCTAAGTCATGTTCCTCGCTCCCGAGATTAACAGATGATTCACAAATCCCATAAGCCCTAAACCTAGGCAATTTACTGGCAAATCACAGCTAACTAAGCATTTTTGTCAAAAATAAAATCTTTATAAAAAGTCTTCTACACTTTTTCTACGAAAGGATTTTCAAGAACAAACTTTTGGTAACAAAGCCTGTCTGTACCAACCTGCACCAAGCAGTCCCGGCAAGCAAGCAAAGGAAGTTAAAGCCATGCATCTCCGGCAGCGGCAGATCACCGCAGAGTCATGGGAAAGCACCCTTGTTTTCATCCATGCATGACAACATAGCATCATAAACTGCATGGCTAAAACCTCTCAGCAATGTTCAACATGATCAAAATCCATTCCCTCTTAGGAAATTCCAGTTTCATTTGGCATCATACCTTGAAACCTCCAGACATCTTGTGTGCTCCGTGGCAATCTCATCACATAACAGCATTACCTCCCGCAGGTCTCTCTTCCTTGTAACACCCCTTGTGTCCTTCGACCTCCTAGTGCTACGTGACAATCTCGTCATACAGCAGTCTCACCAGTTTGTCCTTCTTTTGTGATGCCCCCATGTGTCCTTGACTTCCTAGCGCTACGTGATAATCTCGTCATACCGCAGACTCGCTAGCCGATCCTTCTTTTGTGACACCCCCGTGTGTCCTCGACTTCCTAGTGCTACGTGACAATCTCGTTACACCGCAGCCTCACTGGCTTGTCCCTCTTTCGTGACGCCCCCGTGTGTCCTCGACCTTCTAGTGCTACGTGAAAATCTCGTCATACCGCATTCCCACTAGCTTGTCCCTCTTCTGTGACGCCCCCGTGTGTCCTTTGACCTCCTAGTGCTACGTTGCAACCTCGTCACACCGCAGTCTCACTAGCGTATCTCCCTTTTGCGACACCCCCAGGTGTCCGTGGGCCTTCTGGTGCTACGTGACAACTCCGTCACACCGCAATCTCACTAGTATGTCCTTCCTTTTCGACATTCCATGTGTCCCTCGATCGATTCAGTAAATCCGCTCTAGGAGACACCGTCTTAATCACATTCCCTGGTGGAGCGCCTCGGGGCCACACCACTTCTACACCCAATTTTCCCTCAGCTACTCGCTATCCTCTAGCAGTAGTCCGCATCACTCCACATACATTTACCACTTGCACATCATACCATGCTGCATTCCCCAATGCCTAATCTTGGTGTAAAAATCAGATGATTCTAGTCTTTGTCGTTCAAATCGTCAATCATGGCATTCTCCGACAAAGAGGGGCAGCTGTAAGCACCCAATTTTTACACCCCTTGTTAACTAGGGTTAAATCCCTTAACCATAGTTAATATCCAGCCTATGTCTCTTAGTCCTAGGTGAACCCTAGCTAAACCCTAGAACTAACCCTAGGTAGACCCTAGACCTAACCCTAGCTTAGCCCTAGTCTAACCCTAGGCTAAAACCTCATGGGCTCAAGGCCCACTTCAAAGTCCCAAGAAACACCAAAAAGAAAAAAAATCAAAAATCAAGGCCTGGCCTTTTAGGGTGGGACCCACCTGAAGAAGGTTTTTTCTTTTTTTTCTTCTTTTCAAAAAAAAAAAAGGTTTTTGAGTTGTTTGGGCCAACCCAATGTGGCAGGGCCAATATGGGTTGACCTATACCCGTATAAGACTAAAGCCCCAAACCGAGCAATTGGATGAACAAAAAAAAAATTTCAAAAAACCATCACTGTTCACCTTCTTCCTGCACATGCCACACCCCTGTGGTTTTAGGCATGCATCCAACACCCGTCCCCTGTTGCAGACGCCCACTCCACCTCTGGATCCTTCCACCAACCTCGATACTATTGCCTTGTGTGTCCCCTTCAATCTCCCCTATAAATAGGGAAATCCCCTCACTATCAAAGGGGATCCGAATCCTCACCTCCACATCTGAACCCTTGCCCAAGTTCAGTCCCCTCATCCTAGCCTTCATAGCCCTTCCTTTGCCCACCACGACCTCGTAGCGCCACCACAACCTCGCCACTCCGCCGAGCTCACCACCTTGTGCAGCTGCTACCACCAGACTTTCAGAGGGTATACGGCCACCCCCTTTGCTGTTTAGCCTGATTTTCTCATTGTCAGGGACCTCTGGTCCCATTCCAGGGGTCCCATTTTGTTTTCTTTTCTTTTTAATTTCAGTTTTTTCAAAAAACAATAGGCTTTGGGGTGTTTTCTAGAGGTGTGGCCACGAGTACAACCACCCCCACAGCATAGCAGGCCTCCGTGAAGGTCTGGGGGGTCCTCAATCCATAAGGAACCCCCCAGACTCCCATCCTCAAGCCAAATAGCTCCCAAGCAAGTTTTTCAAAAGATATGGAAAAAAAAACAGTTTCGGGTTGCTGCCTGTAACCTCACTCTAACCATGGTTAGATTGGGCCCTGGTCGAAACCAGGGTCATGGTTAGACTCACCACACTCCAGGCTATCCCCCTGTGCAATTTCACCTCTTAACTCGCACTCTAACCATGGTTAAATCGCTGACGAACAGTGGTTGAAAAATCTTTTTTTTTTTTGGAAAGCTATCATTTTATGTGGTGATTTTTGGGCGACTTTGGGACTATGTGGGGCCCATACCCGAACTCCCCTTGGGCCCCACAAAGGCCCAAATTGTTCATTACTCTTTAAGCTACCCCCTTGTATTCTCGGATTTCTAGGATTCACCCTTTAACCATGGTTAAACTCGCGTTAATCATGGTTATAATTTGGATAAAATATGAGGTTTTTTTGCACTTGTTGGACTTTATGAGGGCCCAGACCAGGTGGGAGGCCAGTCTAGGTCTTGCCATGGACCCTGGTCCCATTTTCACCTCAGTCGGACCCTTAACCATGGGTAAACTCACTCATAGTTAACATTTAACCATGGTTAAGCAGCCCATGACCTCATAAAATTCTGGAAAAATTATTAAAAAATCACAAATATTCTCTGGATTCCAAAAATATGTTTTGTGATATTTTTCATTGTGGTTAGGACCCTTAACCACGGTCAAAAACCTCATCCGGGCTGATTTTTAACCATGGTTAAGCGACCCTTAACCATAGAAAATCTGGAAAAATGATCCAAAATTTCAAAATAATTTGAGAAACCCAAAAATGGTCTCAGTTGGTCATTTAACCCTGGTTAAACCCCTTAACCATGGTGACCTCTCCCCTTAACCGCGGTTAAGCATCCTTAACCGCTGGGAAAACTCCAGAAATAAACAAATTAACTTTTAAGGACTATAATATTGAGTTTGGACCTTAACCCCAGGCCTACCGGGCCGATCCAAGCCTACCGGGCTTCACCCTAGGTCTACCGGGCCGAACCCAAGTCTACCGGGCTTAACCCTTAGCCTACCGGGGCTTCACCTTGGCCTACCGGGCCCAATCTAAGCCTACCGGGCTTCACCCTAGGCTTACTGGGCCGAACCCTAGTCCACCGGACTCCTTCTCAACCTACTGGGCCTAAGCCTACCGGGCTTCACCCAGGCCTACAAGGCCCAACATCATAGCACTTGACCAACCCGGTTAACCGCCCCTAGCCTCCCGGCTAGACCCTAAGCCACCCTTGGTGCACACACAACACTTTCCTTAGCCTTGGCACAGGCTCATGTGCCAGAACTACGCTCGGTCTGATTTCACCCCAATGTGAGTACGTAGGCAGCCTGACTCAGGCCCGACCCTAGTTTAGCTCTCCCCTTCTTGGTATTTGATTAACAATTTGATCTTAAATGGCTTAAACTTAGGAAGTAGGGAACCGTCGAATGACGGAAGTGCCGGGGTGCCTAACACCTTCCCCGGGCTTAACCGAACCTCTTACCTAGAACTCTGACCAGACCAAGACCTTATCCATTGACTGGGACTTATCCCTACCGAATCAATAGGTGGCGACTCTAAACTTAAAATCAACCGACCACCGCCAAGGCATTACCCATACCCCTTGTGTGCGGGACTGAAATCCTTGTTCACAATAGTAGCATTACCTCCTGCATGTCCCCCTTCGACACTTCGTGTGTCTCTAGCATCTTGCATGTACCTTGACAACTCACTTGCTATACCGCTACACCTCCTGCATGTCCTTCCGATTACTTTTAAGTGCGTCCTCAACATCCCGTCTGTTCTTAACACCCCGTGTGTCTTTCGATCGATTTGGTCAAAACCCCTCCGGGAGACACTAGTTCAATCAACCCTGGTTGTCACCTCCGGGTGACACCCTCTTCTAGCTAGCGCCTCCGGGCCACGCCATCCCCGCATCCATTAACCCCTAGCATGAGTGGATCGAACTACTCGTATTTCCCTAACAATGGCCCTACACATTTCTTCATCTACTATTTGCATAGCATGCATATCATCATTCCCAAAACTCAATCTCGGTGTAAAAATATGATGATTCCAGTCTTTGTCGTTCAATTCCCAACTTGGCTCTCTCCGGTAAAGAGGGGTAGCTGTAAGCATCCAATTTTTACACCTTGCCTTAACCATGGTTATCCCCAGTTGAGTCTCTAGTCAAGCCCTGAAAACCCTAGGCAAGCCCTGATCAAACCCTACGCCTAACCCTAGATGAACTCTAAGTCTAACCCTAGTCAAGCCCTAAAAACCCTAGGCAAGCCCTGATCAAACCCTAGGCCTAACCCTAGGTGAACCCTAACCCTAACCCTAGTCATCCCCTAAACCCTAAGCAAGTCCTGATCAAACCCTAGGCCTAATCCTAGGTGAACCCTAGGCCTAACCCTAGGCAAGCCCTGATCAAACCCTAGGCCTAACCCTACGTGAACTCTAGGCCTAACCCTAGTCAAGCTCTAAACCCTAGGCAAACCTTGATCAAACCCTATGCCTAACCCTAGTCAAGCCCTAAGCCTTAGTCAAACACTAGGCAAGCCCTAGGTTAAACCTGAGCAAATCCTAAACCCTAACCCTAGGTAAACCCTTAGTCTAACCCTAGGTAAACCCTCAGTCTAATCCTAGGTAAACCCTAGCTTAGCCCTAGGATTCAGAAACCCTAAAAAACAAGTCAAAACCCTCTGTGGACCCAAATATGGGCCACAGGCCCCTAGGAGCCATTGGTGTGGGGCCCATACCCCAAAATTCAAAAGTTCAAGAATGACGGTAGATCTTCTACTGCCATTTCATTTTTTAGGTCTTGCTACAGTGCTCCAGTTCAAGTGAGAGTGGGTTGGGCCTGTTAAAGCAAAACCTCAAGAATGGCAGTAATACTATTACCGCCATTATCAAAATCCCTTAGATCAGGAATGGCGGTAATATTATTACCGCCATTACTGTCTCCCTGCAAATTCGCAACTGGCACCCCCTCTGGCCACTCCTGCTCCGCCACCTCAGTGTCCAGCACGCCTAGTTTAATCCCTAAACTACCCCAAGGCCTTCCCATGCCTATAAATACTCCCCCATTCCAAGCGTTCTCTCTCATTCCAAAATTCTATACCCAAGTGCTGTAGCATTTCGGCCAGCCCTTTCCAAACACTCCTAGACCTTTGTCTTCCACCTAAGACCCTCCATTAGCCTCCCGAGGAGTCCCTCAGACCTCACCCAATTCCATCACCCTCCACCATACAACTACAACCTCCTCTGCCATTATACTCCAAAAAACCAGTATAGAGACCCTGGTGATCAAATTTGGCCAGCCCTACTCCAGCTACCTCAGAGCTCTGCCTCAGCCTTAGGTACATCGCCAAACCCCTCTTTGAACTACCTCAGCCTCCCCCAGGCTCTTGCACCAGCCACCACAGCAGCTCCACCACTGTGAGGATCGAGTAGGGTAGGACTCCCTACCCAGTTTTTTTCTTGTTCTTTCTTGTCAAAATTACTACAAGGACCCCTGGTCCTATTCCAAGGGTCCATATTTACCTTTCTTATTCAATGGGCCCTGGTTCATTCCAGGGCCATGGTTTGACTCCCCTGACCTTCTTTTATCTACATTGGTCCTTCTAGGGTCTGCCTTGCTGCTTAACCACGGTTAAAATAGCCCTAAACTCAAACTGTCTTTAATGACGGTAGACAGTCTACCGCCATTACTGAATACCAAATACAGTGTATTCAGCTGACTGTAGGGCCCACTCCAGACCACCCCTGGGGCCACCAAAGGCCCAAAGCCTTCCTTGGACTTCCCTCTATCAGCTCCATGGGTCCATGACCCCAAGGATTTCACCCTCGACCTCCCCCAGACCTACAAACCACCTCTAGAAATGTTAGATAATGGTGATAATCCAATTACCGTCATTATTAACATTCTATATTTGTGGGCTTTGCACAGGGCCCAAACCAGGTAGGAGGTCATTCTAGGCCCTACCATGCTATCTAGGCCCACCCTGATCTACCTAGACCTATAACTAGGGTTAACCCAATCCTAGTTAATTTTTAACCATGGTTAAGCACCCCTTAACCCTTGAAAAAATCTAGAAAAAAATCAGAAATATTCTGAAATTACTAAGTGTCCAAAATGCTCTGCTTTGGCCCTCTTGACCATGGTTAGCATTCCTAACCATGTTGACCTCTCATTTAACTCCAGTTAGTAACCCTAACCTCGGTTAAAACCTCTTGTGGCCTACCGGGCCTAATCTCTTAGACTACCGTGCTTACCCTTGCAGCCAGGCTCACCCTTGGCCTACCGGGCCTAACCTTATCCCCCTTAATTGTGGTTAACAATCCTATTCATGGTTAGTTTGACCATTAACCCTGGTTAGCAACCCTAACCTTGGTTAAATCATTCCTTGGCTTACCGGGCCTAGTCTTAGCCTACCAAGCTTATCTTTGGTCTATTGGGCCTTTTTCTTAATCTACCGGACTAACCCTGGCCTACTGGGCCTATGCCTTGCACTTGACCAACCCGATCAACCAAACCCTAGTCTACCGGACTAGCCCATTACCCACCCTTGGTGCACACACACAGACTCCCTAGCCTCGGCAAGGGCTCATGTGCTAGAACTACAATCGATTTGATCTCACCCTTGTGAGAACGTAGGCAACCTAACCCGGGTTCAACCCTAGTTAGCTTTTCTTTCTTAGATTAGTATTACTTTAAACGCTTAGGCATTTGAACAAACTTTGACTTTATTTGGCTTACACCTAGGGAGTAGGGAACCATTACAAAATGAAAGCCTCGAGTGCCTAACACCTTCCCTGAACTTAATCAAACCTCTTACCCTGATCTCTACTACAGACCAAGACCTTATCCACCTCCCGGGGACTTATCCCTTCTGAATTAATAAGTGGTGACTCTAATCAAATAACTACATCCTTGTGAAGGTAAAGGGTATCGACCGAAACCTGTGCTCACAAATACCACTCATGATTTATTTTTATTCCTAACATGTCCCCTAACAAGAATTTTATACCCTAAAATACCTCTAATTATTTTGTTTGATATCAAAAATACCCTCATATGTTTTTTAAATTCCCAACACATGTCGTAACAAACATTTAATACTGAAAATACTCAGTTAATCAATAAGCTTGCACGTCGTGATTATTTTGATTCCAAATACGTTTTTCACAAGAATTTGATACCGAGAATAACCTTCATATTTTTTTATTCCTAACACGTCCTTAACAAGAATTTGATATCGAAAATACCCCACATTATTTTTTATTTCCAACATGTCCCGTAACAAGAATTTGAAACCCAAAACAGTCCTCATAACTTTATTATTCCCAATTTGATACCAAAAATACCCCTCATAATTTTTTTATTCCCAACATCAGGAATTGGATACCAACCACTCATGATTTTCTTTGATACCGAAAATATCCTCATGATTGTTTTTATTCCCAACACATCCAGTAACAAAATTTTAATATGGAAAATACCATCTTAATCAATAAGCTTGCATGTGCCTTGCACATGCACAACCAATTTGATACCCCCACATGATTTTTTTTTTATTCCTAACGTGTCCCGTAAAAAGAATTTGATATTTAATTTTTTTTTATTCCCAACATCTCCCGTAGCAAACATTTGATACCCAATATACTGCTCATAATTTTATTATTCCAATTTAAGACCGAAAATACCCATCATGATTTATTTTTATTCCCAGCATGTCCTGTATCAAGAATTTGATACACAAAAATACTTCACGTGATTTTATTTGATACCGAAAATACCCTCATGATGTTTTATAACGAACACATCCCATAACAAAATTTTAATACCGAAAATACCCTTTTAATCAATAAGCTTGCACATGCACAACCAATTTGATACCGAGAATACCCTTCATAATTTTTTATTCTCAACATGTCCCTTAAAAAAATTTAATATAAGAAATACCCGCCTGATTTTTGTATTTACAACATGTCCTATAACAAGAATTTGATATCCAAAATACCCTCATAAATTTATTAATCTCAATTTGATACGAAAAATACCCTTCCTGATTTATTGTTATTCCTAACACGCATGGCCGGCCCAAACCATTTGAAGGCCTAAAGCGAAAATTCTAAATGGGGCTTTTTTTTTTAATTTTTTAATATTATTAAAAAAAATTAACTATAAATGGGGCCTTTTTAATATTCTAAATGAGCCTTTTATTTTTTTTAATATTCTAAATGGGGCCTTTTTAATATTATTTTTTTAATGGGGCCTAAAGCAAAGGCTTTGATAGCCTAATGGATGAGCCGGCCCTGCTAACACGTCCCATAACAAGAATTTGATACCCAAAAATATTCATCGTAATTTTATTTGATACCAAAAATACCCTTATGATTTTCTTTATTCCCAACACAACCCGTAACAAAATTTTAATATCTAAAATACCCTCTTATTCAATAAGCTTACACGCCCAACCAACCAAGTATATATATATATAGTATTTATATATCTGAAGTTTTGAGACGCCATTTAGTATTGATGATGATATGAAATGATTGTAAAAATACGAACAACATATATGTGGTTCAATAGGATTTCATCCACGAGCCAAGAACTTTAATTATGCAAACAAAATACATTGTAGAAGGATTTATGTATGTCACGCATTAAGACACGAGTGTGCATGTGCATGTGCATGTGCATGTGCAAGTGGAATGTGCGGGATGGTTCCGGGATTTATTTTCACACGGCCATGATGGTGTGCTGTGGTGTGGTGTGTGTGCATGAGTGCAATTAATACATCCTGAGTTACCATACTAAATTGTCGGACCTTCAAATCAAGAAAATGAACTGAGAATGAAAGGGCACGGAGGCGCAGACACCTCAACAACACCTTCAAGCATCAGAGTGACCTTCTTCATGGAAGGCCTTAATGAAGGCTCATCCTGGATGCACCAAATAGCCACCATTATCAGCTTCTCCACCATCTTCATGTTGCTTCTTGCCTCTTCATCATCCTCCACCAATTTACCTAGTCTTCCATCTCTATAGCAATCAAAAGCCCAATCCACCAGTATGGCCTCCTCTTCTTTCTTCATATTGAATTCTGTACTCTTCCTGCAACAAATTATCTCCAACAACATGACCCCAAAACTATAAACATCCACCTTCACCGTCACCGGTTTGTTCCTGAACCACTCGGGTGCGACGTACCCTTTAGTCCCTCTGACGCCTGTACGAGTCCGAGTCTGATTGCTCATCAAAAGCTTTGCTAATCCAAAGTCGGAGATCCTGGCTGTAAAAGACTCGTCTAGAAGTATGTTTTGAGGCTTTATGTCGCAATGGATGATCTGTGTGCTGCACTCTTCGTGCAAGTACATGAGCCCTCTTGCGATTCCAAAGGCAATCTGAAGTCTCTCCTTCCAAGCAGGCCTTAAGATTCCAAAGAGGAAACTCGACAAAGAGCCATTTATCATGTACTCATATACCAAAAGCCGGTGCTCGCCCTCATCGCAAAATCCAAGCAGCCGGACAAGATTCTTATGGTGGGTCTGGCTAATCACGCTCACCTCTGTTTTAAATTCCTTCTCGCCTTCTTCCAACACCTTGTCTAACTTCTTAACCGCGACATGATTTCTAAAGCCTGATGGTAACAGTCCCTTGTAGACAATGCCAAAAGCACCCCTACCCAATTCTTCCTTGAACCCGTCTGTGGCTTCTTCAAGATCTTTGTAAGTAAAAGATTGCGGATTTGTTTCCAAAGTACTTGGAAATTGGCGAAGTGTCAACAATTTCTTGTGGAACATGTAGAAAACTATGAGAAAAATTGCTGCAACAAATAAGAAGTTGAAAAGGGCAGAACCACCTAAGAGAATCGAGAGGATTAAAGTGGATTCATTGTTCTTCTTTGTGACCGAATGAGGAGGATTTCGCAAAGAAGCATTCGGTTTCAATACTTTGAATAGAGCTATCCTGTTGACACCCTTGTCTAGCTTCCCGTTCGAGAGAGGTAGTCTCTTCTTCCAACAGCTTCCCTCACCTTCTTTTGTGCCACTGAAAATTGCTACTACACAGAAACAATCTCTCAAGCAAGATTTTCTACATTCGTATTTCGTATACGGCGATAGTTCTTCATAGGCGGTAAGCGGCCAGTCAGCGTGGGGAAACTCGATGATTTCAAATTGATCGTCCATGGCACCACTTCTACCTTCTTTACATTCCTGTACATATTGATGTTTGCAGCCATTGAATTGATCATTTGGATCAAGGAGGGAGAACCCAGGTGGACATCCACAACTAGGCCTCATATCTTGGCCAAGTTTGCAGTAGCTGTTAAACCCACAAGGGCCACTCCCATATGTGGAATAAGTAGCGACACAGATGTTATCAGGAATGGACCACACACGGGACCAAGTCTCGTTGCCATGAGAGGTCTTGGGGTGAGAATATTGAATGAAAACTCCATCGAAATGGAGCGTGGCCCTGTAGTAGAATTCTGTTGGTGGAAATATGTTAGCTTGTGTCAGATTTGATATGCTTCCATTCTTTATCTGGATATAAATGTAGCCTGACTCATTGAAAACCATCCGATAACTGGATTCATTTGGATTGGCTACAGAAGTGTTACTCACATAATAAGCAGCATAAGGAAACTTGGTCTGCAAATCCATCTGATTGAGCACAAGACTTCCGTTATCAAGTAAGTGGAGTTCAAATCGTCCGATCAAGTAGTTGTTCTCTGATCCACGAGAAGAAAGCTGGCCCTTAACACCTATCACCTGTGTAGGTAAGATAGTGTCAGTGGGATATTTGAAGCTCTCCCATATGTAACTAGAATTTTTACTTGCTATCACGAAATTCCCAGTGTCGAGCATGGCTCCATAAGCGGCTTCCACATTCTCGATATTTTCAGTCTTCCATGCATCCCAGTAGACCGTGCCTTCAGAAGATTTAAGCACAAGCTCACCATTTGTAGTCAGCTCGGCCTTTGAATCCCTTGGCACCGGGTAACCATTTTTTGCTGTCCAAACTATAGTTTTATTTGGTACTTTTGCAAACCAGATTGCAAGAACAAATAAATCTCCATCGCCTGGAAGGCGACGGAATCCGAAAGCAAAATCACCAGAAGGTGAAGTCCATGACAAGTTGTCATCGGCAAAGAGAGATGTTCCCAAGCTAACGTTACCGTAAGTTTGAGCGGTAGCAGAAAGTAGGAGAATAAGAAATGAGCAACAGATAAGATGAGGAAGTGCTGAAGCCATTGGCACTCGGGAAGAATTAGGATTTCTATAATTGTGATTGTGAAGTTGAACTATGATTACTGATTAGCTTATAAGAAGAAGAAGAATAAAAAAAAATCAAACATGGGCCCGAACTGCGCTTAAATTCGTAGCATGATTTTCCTTGTTGGGTAATGCCTACACTTCCTTTTAAACTCATTTTCTTTAGGACTCGAAATTCTCTCGAGTTGTAACCCGACTACTTGGAGTCCGCTTATACCCCTGAGATCGCCATGTGTCACTATTACCATCGCTTAACTGTGGTTAAGATTCATCCACCCTTAGGGCTCACTCACCTACCATTGCGTTAAGAAAAAAAAATAGTGAAATTTTTTAGCCCTAGGTGTTAGTGAATTCTAACTAGGATTAAAAAAATTAATTTTTTTTTCTAAAACCCAAGGATAAGTTGGTAAACCCTAGGGGTGGGTGAATCTAAACCACAGTTAAATTAAGGGGTGTCAATAAGAACATGCAGTGATCTCATGAGGAATTGAATGTGTGGGGCCTTCTTGTAATACTTATCTTTCCTAAAATAATTGACTTCAAGGAGGATCCACATCGAGGATGACTTGGAATCTGGATCTTTTGTAAGAGATTAGATCACAACCAATCGTCAGTCACACCCAAAGTCAATACATGTCCTTTTTAATCTTTATTAATTGTGATTAAGATTCATCAACACTTAGGTTCAATAATCTAATTTTGATTTTAATAAAAATAAATATTAAAAGAATATTAACCATAAGGATTAAAAGCTCTTAACCAGAGTTTAAAAAATAATATTTTTCTCCTAAAACCAAAGTAAGATTATTGAACCTTAAGGGTTAGTGTATCATAAACACTGTTAATGTAGAGACCTGTATTTTATTTCTCGATATCCGTGTCATACATGTAATATATGGTTTCTTTAATGATTTCAAGTTGATTTAAAGATATTATTTTTGAGAATAATGCTAGTTAATTCTCCAGATCTATCTTTGGATGGTGAATTTTGAATTTCGAGTCACATAAAAATGACTAAGTGTAAGCATTTAATTGAATTTTAGGAAACAAGTGATTCTTAGCTAAAAGTAATTTATCGAATTTTGAGATAATGTTTTTTGATAATTGATGTTTATATGTTAAAAGAATATGTGGAATTTTATGAGATTTTAATATTATGTATGGAGTTGTTTTATTCATTGATCTATCTACTACTATAATATAAAGAAATAAGACTTTTCTCTTTGCTCTCCAAACTTTAATCACTCCAATCTCGTAAGTTCTATTTTAGAGATAACATATGGCTTTTCTCTTTAATTTCCACGGTTCAAATTTAGGACCCACTATTTCATCCTGGAGCCCTCTCTATCTCCACTATTGTAGACTCCTCTCTTATCTCCAACTCTTACTTGTTTGGGACCCACTATCACATCCTAGAGCCCTATATCTCCACTATTATAGAGTTCTCTCTTATATCCAACTCTTGGTGTGTATTAATTTAAGTTTAACACTAAGAAACTTATGATTTTCCTATAAATCTTATTAAAATAATAATAAATTATTATTATAAAATTAATTAATTAATACAAATAATAAAATATATCAAACAAATAAATAATATTATTTAATTTAAGATATTCTTAATTATTACCATGCATCGTACGGGTCTCTGCTAGTATGATATAAAAAAATAAAAACATAAAAATATATATATTATTATTATATATATAGAAATAATATAAAATATTATTAATTTATTTTTAAATATTTTTAAATAAATCAAGCTGAGGTTGGCTCGAGCTTGAATCAATTCAAACAAAAGTCAAGCTATTTGAATTCAAGCCGAGTTCGACCTGATTTTTCAAGCGCCATTTCAAGCCAAACCAAGCTCAAGCATAGAGTAAACGCATTTCAATCTTGGCTCCAATAAACCCCTAGTTTTCACTCAACAAAGGCCATTTCTGATCAAATTAGTGACCAGCATAGCCTACCAATGACTTTTCATTGTCGAAAGGGAGTGATAGGGGCAATCGCACCAGGACATAAAATTGTGGGGAATTGAATGTGTGGGGCCTTCTTGTGATACTTATCTTTCCTAAAATAATTGACTTCAAGGAGGATCCACACCGATTACTTGGAATCTGGATCTTTTGTAAGAGATTAGATCACAACCAATTGTCAGTCACACCCAAACTCATTACGTGTCATTTTTAACCTTTATTAATTGTGATTAAGATTCATCAACCCTTAGGCTCAATAATCTAATTTTAATTTTTATAGAAAGAAATATTAAAAGAATATTAACCATAAGGATTCAAAGTTCTTAACCAGAGTTTAAAAAATAGTATTTTTTCACTAAAAACCAAGGTTAGATTATTGAACCTTAAGGGTTAGTATATCTTAACAACTGCTAATGTAGAGACCTGTATTTTATTTCTCGATATTCGTGTCATACATGTAATATATGGTGTCTGTAATGATTTCAAAGTTGATTTAAAGATATTATTTTTGAGAATAATGCTAGTTAATTCTTAAGATCTATGTTTCGATGGTGAATTTTGAATTTGGAGCCTCATAAAATGACTACGTGTAAGAATTTGATTGAATTGTAGGAAACAGGTGATCCTTACCTAAAACTAATTTGTCAAATTTTGAGATAATTTGTTTTGGTAATTGATGTTTATATGTTAAATGAATATGCAGAATTTTTTATGAGATTTTAATATTATTTATGGAGTTTTTTTATTCAGTGATCTATCTACTACTATAATATAAAGATATAAGACTTTTCTCTTTGCTCTCCAAACTTCAATCCCTCAAATCACATAAGTTCTATTTTAGAGATGACATGTGGCTTTTCTCTTTAATCTACACGGTTCAAATTTGGGACCTACTATTTCATCCTAGAGCCCTCTCTATCTCCACTATTATAGACTCCTCTCTTATCTCCAACACTTATAGGTTTGGGGCCCACTATCTCATCCTATTGCCCTATCTATCTCCACTATTGTAGAGTTTTTTCTTATCTCCAACTCTTGGGGTGTATTAATTTAAGTTTAATACTAAGAAACTTATGATTTTCTTATAAATGTTATTAAAATAATAATAAATTCTTATTTTAAAATTAATGAATTAATACAAATAATAATCTATATCAAATAAATAAATAATATTATTTAATTTAAGATATTTTTAATTATTACCGTGCCTCGCATGGGTCTCTGCTAGTATTATATAAAAAAAAATAAGAACATAAATATACATATATATATTATTATTATTTGTATAGAAATAATAAAAAATATTATTAATTTATTTTAAAATATTTTTAAATAAATCAAACTCCATACATAATATCACATAACCTTTTCTTGCTGTCCAAACTATAGTTTTATTTGGTACTTTTGCGAACCAGATTGCAAGAACAAATAAATCTCCATCGCCTGGAAGGCGACGGAATCCGAAAGCAAAACCACCAGAAGGTGAAATCCATGGAGACAAGTTGCCAATGGCATACAGATATGTTCCCAAGCTAACATTACCGTAAGTTTGAGCGATAGCAGAAAGTAGGAGAATAAGAAATGAGCAACAGATAAGATGAGGAAGTGCTGAAGCCATTGGCACTTGGGAAGAATCAGGATTTCTATAATTGTGAGTGTGAAGTTGAACTATGATTACTGATTAGCTTATGAGAAGAAGAAGAAGAAGAATAAAAAAAAATCAACCATGGGCCCGAACTGCGCTTAATTTCGTAGCATGATTTTCCTTGTTGGGTAATGCCTACACTTCGTTTTAAACTCATTTTCTTTAGGACTTGAAATTCTCTCAAGTTGTAACCCGACTACTTGGAGCCCGCTTATACCCCTGGGATCACCATGTGTCACTATTACCATCCCTTAACTGTGGTTAAGATTCATCCACCCTTAGGGTTCACTCTCCTATCATTGCGTTAAGAAAAAACAATAGTGAAATTTTTTAGCCCTAGGTGTTAGTGAAATTCTAACTAGGATTAGAAAAATTAATTTTTTTAAAAAAAACCAAGGATAATTTGGTAAAACCTAAGGGTGGGTGAATCTCAACCACAATTAAGGGGTGTCAATAAGAACATGTAGTGACCTCATGAGGAATTGAATGTGTGGGGCCTTCTTGTAATACTTATCTTTCCTAAAGTAATTGACTTCAAGGAGGATCTACATCGATGACTTGGAATCTGGATCTTTTGTAAGAGATTAGATCACAACCAATCATCAATCACACCCAAAGTCAATACATGTCCTTTTCAATCTTTATTAATTGTGAGAAAGATTCATCAACACTTAGGTTCAATAATCTAATTTTGATTTTAATAAAAATAAATATTAAAAGAATATTAACCATAAGGATTAAAAGCTCTTAACCAGAGTTTAAAAAATAATATTTTTCTCTAAAACCCAAAGTTAGATTATTGAACCTTAAGGGTTAGTGTATCATAAACACAGTTAATGTAGAGACTTGTATTTTATTTCTCGATATCCGTGTCATACATGTAATATATGGTTTCTTTAATGATTTCAAGTTGATTTATAGATATTATTTTTGAGAATAATGCTAGTAAATTCTCCAAATCTATGTTTGGATGGTGAATTTTGAATTTGGAGTCACATAAAAAAGACTAAGTGTAATAATTTGAATGAATTTCAGGAAACAAGTGATTCTTAGCTAAAAGTAATTTATCGAATTTTGAGATAATGTTTTTTGGTAATTGATGTTTATATGTTCAATGAATATACAGAATTTTATGAGATTTTAATATTATGTATGGAGTTGTTTTTTTTATTTATTTATCTATTACTATATTATAAAGAAATAAGACTTTTCTCTTTGCTCTCCAAACTTTAATCCCTCTAATCTCATAAGTTCTATTTTAGAGATGACGTATGGCTTTTCTCTTTAATCTCCACGGTTCAAATTTAGGACCCACTATTTCATCCTAGAGCCCTCTATCTCCACTATTGTAGACTCCTCTCTTATCTCCAACTCTTATAGGTTTGGGACCCACTATCTCATCCTATTCCCCATCTATCTCCACTATTGTAGAGTTCTCTCTTATCTCCAACTCTTGGGGTGTATTAATTTAAATTTAATACTAGGAAACTTATGATTCTCCTATAAATGTTATTAAAATAATCAAAAATTATTATTCTAAATTAATGAATTAATACAAATAATAATCTATATCAAATAAATAAATAATATTATTTAATTTAAGATATTCTTAAATATTATTGTGCATCGCATGGGTCTCTGCTAGTATTATATATAAAAATAATAATAATAATAAAAATATATATATATAAATAATATAAAATAATATTAATTTATTTTAAAATATTTTTAAATAAATCAAGCTGAGCTCGGCTCGAGCTTGAATCAATTCAAACTCAAGTCAAGCTATTTGAATTTGAGACGAGTTCGAACTGATTTATCGAGCGCCATTTCAAGCCAAACCAAGGTCGAGCTAGAGTAATCTCATTTCAATCTCGGCTCCAATAAACCAATAGTTTTCACTCAATAGAAAAAGGTCATTTCTGATCAAACTATTGACCAGCTTAGCCTACCAACGACTTTTTCGTTGTCGAAAGGGAGTGATAGGGGCAATCGCACCATGGACATAAAATTGTGAGGAATTGCATGTGTGGGGCCTTCTTGTATTACTTATCTTTCCTAAAACAATTGACATCAAGGAGGATGCACACCGATGGCTTGGAATCAGGATCTTTGGTAAAAGATTAGACCACAACTAATCGTCAGTCACACCCAAAGTCAATACGTGTCCTTTTTAACCATTATTAATTGTGATTAAGATTCATCAACCCTTAGGTACAATAATCTAATTTTAATTTTTATAAAAAGAAATATCAAAAGACTACTAACCACAAGTATTAAAAGTTCTTAACAAAAATTTTAAAAAAATTGTTTTTCTCTAAAAACAAAGGCTACATTACTAAACCTTAAGGGTTAGTGTATCTTAACCACTATTAATGTGAAGACCTGTATTTTATTTTTCGATATCCGTGTCATGCATGTAATATATGGTTTTTTTTAATGATTTAAAGATATTATTTTTGAGAATAATGCTACTTAATTCTTCAGATCTATGTTTGGATGGGGAATTTTGAATTTGGAGTCTCATAAAAATGACTAAATGTGAGAATTTGATTGAATTTTAGAAAACAAGTGATCCTTAGCTAAAACTAATTTGTCAAATTTTGAGATAATTTATTTTTTGGTAATTGATGTTTATATATTAAATAAATATGTGGAATTTTATGAGATTTTAATATTATGCATGGAGTTGTCTTATTCACCGATCTATCTACTACTATAATATAAAGAAATAAGACTTTCCTCTTTGCTCTCCAAGCTTCAATCCCTCAAATCTCAAAAGTTCTATTTTAGAGATAGCATGTGGCTTTTCTCTTTAATCTCCACGGTTCAAATTTCGGACCCACTATTTCATTCTAGACCCTCTCTATCTCCACTATTGTAGACTCCTCTCTTATCTCCAACTCATATAGGTTTGGGACCCACTATCTCATCCTATTGCCCATCTATCTCCACTACTGTAGAGTTCTCTCTTATCTCCAACTCTTGGGGTATATTAATTTAAGTATAATACTAGGAAACTTATGATTTTCCTATAAATGTTATTAAAATAATAAAAAATTATTATTCTAAATTAATGAATTAATACAAATAATAATCTATATCAAATAAATAAATAATATTATTTAATTTAAGATATTCTTAAATATTATAGTGCATCGCATGGGTTTCTGCTAGTATTATATATAAAAAAAATAATAATAATAAAAATATATATATATAGAAATAATATAAAATATTATTAATTTATTTTAAAATATTTTTAAATAAATCAAGCTGAGCTCAGCTTGAGCTCGAATCAATTCAAACTCAAGTCAAGCTATTTGAATTTGAGACGAGTTCGAACTGATTTATCGAGCGCCATTTCAAGCCAAACCAAGTTCGAGCATAGAGTAAACTCATTTCAATCTCGGCTCCAATAAACCAACAGTTTTCACTCAATAGAAAAAGGTCATTTCTGATCAAACTATTGACCAGCTTAGCCTACCAACGACTTTTTCGTTGTCGAAAGGGAGTGATAGGGGCAATCGCACCATGACATGAAATTGTGAGGAATTGCATGTGTGGGGCCTTCTTGTATTACTTATCTTTCCTAAAACAATTGACATCAAGGACGATGCACACCGATGGCTTGGAATCAGGATCTTTCGTAAAAGATTAGACCACAACTAATCGTCAGTCACACCCAAAGTCAATACGTATCCTTTTTAACCATTATTAATTGTGATTAAGATTCATCAACCCTTAGGTACAATAATCTAATTTTAATTTTTATAAAAATAAATATTAAAATAATATTAACCATAAGGATTAAAAGTTCTTAACCAAAATTTTAAAAAAATATATTTTTTTTCTAAAAACCAAGGTTAGATTACTGAACCTTAAGGGTTAGTGTATCTTAACCACTATTAATGTGGAGGACAATATTTTATTTCTCGATATCCATGTCATAGATGTAATATATGGTTTCTTTAATGATTTGTGG
The DNA here is from genome assembly GCA_015143295.1 of Tetracentron sinense. Lineage (NCBI taxonomy): Eukaryota > Viridiplantae > Streptophyta > Magnoliopsida > Trochodendrales > Trochodendraceae > Tetracentron > Tetracentron sinense. The sequence goes on from CM026566.1 coordinate 21,232,810, forward strand.
TTGATTTCAAGATATTATTTTTGAGAATAATGCTAGTAAATTCTTCAGATCTATGTTTGGATGGTGAATTTTGAATTTGGAGTCTCATAAAAATGTCTAAGTGTGAGAATTTGATTGAATTGTAGGAAACAAGTGATTCTTAGTTAAAGTAATTTGTAGAATATTGAGATAATTTTTTTTCGGTAATTGATGTCTATATGTTAAATAAATATGCGGATTTTTATGAGATTTTAATATTATGGAAGGAGTTGTTTTATTCTCTTAACTATCTACAACTATAATATAAAGAAATAAAGACTTTTCTCTTCGCTCTCCAAACTTCAATCCCTTAAATCTCATAAGTTCTATTTTATAGATATGACATGTGGCTTTTCTGCTTATTCTCCACGGTTCAAATTTGGGACCCACTACTTAATCTTGGAGCCCTCTCTTTCTCCACAATTGTAGACTCCTCTCTTATCTCCAACTCTTACAGGTTTGGGACCCACTATCTCATCCTATTGCCCTATCTATCGATTATTGTACAGTTCTCTCTTATCTCCAACTCTTGGGGTGTATTAATTTGAGTTTAATACTAAGAAGCATATGATTTTCCTATGAATGTTATTAAAATAATAATAAATTGTTATTATAAAATTAATTAATTAATACAAATAATAATGCATATCAAATAAATAAATCATATTATTTAATTTAAGATATTCTTATTTAGTATCGTGCATCGCACGGGTCTTTGCTAATATTATATAAAAAAAATAAAAACATAAAAAAATATATATTTATTATTATATATATATAGAGATAATATAAAATATTATTAATTTATTTTAAAATATTTTTAAATAAATCAAGCTGAACTCAGTTCGAGGTTGAATCAATTCGAACTCAAGTCGAGCTATTTGAATTCGAGCCGAGTTCGAGCTGATTTTTCGAGCGCCATTTCAATCCAAACCAAGCTCGAGCATAGAGTAAACTCATTTCAATCTTGGCTTCAAAAATCCTAGTTTTCGCTCAAAAGAAAAAGACCATTTCTGATCAAATTATTGACTAGCTTAGCCTACCGACGACTTTTTCATTGTCAATAGGCAGTGATAGGGGAATCGCACCATGACATAAAATTGTGAGGAATTGAATGTGTGGGCCTTCTTGTGAAACTTATCTTTCCTAAAATTATTGAAATCAAGGAGGATCCACACCGATGACTTGGAATCTGGATGTTTTGTAAACGATTATTTCACAACTAATCGTTAGTCAGACCCAAAGTCAAGACATGTCCTTAACCTTTTTTTAATTGTAATTAAGATTCATTAACCCTAAGGTTTAATAATCTAATTTTGATTTTTATAAAAAGAAATATTTAAATAATCTTAACCATAAGGATTAAAATTTCTTAACCAGAATTTAAAAAATAATATTTTTCTCAAAAAACCAAGGTTAGATTGTTGAACGTTGAGGGTTAGTGTATCTTAACAACTGTTAATGTAGAGACCTGTATTTTATTTCTCGATATCCGTGTCATACATGTAATATATGGTTTCTTTAATGATTTCAAGTTGATTTAAAGATATTATTTTTGAGAATAATTCTAGTTAGTTCTTCAAATCTATGTTTGGATGCTGAATTTTGAATTTGGAGTCTCATAAAAATGACTAAGTGTAAGAATTTGATTAAATTGTAGGAAACAAGTGATTCTTTGCTAAAAGTAATTTGTCGGATAATTTTTTTTTGGTAATTGATGTTTATATGTTAAATTAATATGCGGAATTTTATGAGATTTTAATATTATGTATGCAGTTGTTTTATTCAATTCACTGATCTATCTACTACTATAATATAAAGAAATAAGACTTTCCTCTTTGCTCTCCAAGCTTCAATCCCTCAAATCTCAAAAGTTCTATTTTACAGATAGCATGTGGCTTTTCTCTTTAATCTCCACGGTTCAAATTTCGGACCCACTATTTCATTCTAGACCCTCTCTATCTCCACTATTGTAGACTCCTCTCTTATCTCCAACTCATATAGGTTTGGGACCCACTATCTCATCCTATTGCCCATCTATCTCCACTATTGTAGAGTTCTCTCTTATCTCCAACTCTTGGGGTATATTAATTTAAGTATAATGCTAGGAAACTTATGATTTTCCTATAAATGTTATTAAAATAATAAAAAATTATTATTCTAAATTAATGAATTAATACAAATAATAATCTATATCAAATAAATAAATAATATTATTTAATTTAAGATATTCTTAAATATTATAGTGCATCGCATGGGTTTCTGCTAGTATTATATATAAAAAAAATAATAATAATAAAAATATCTATATATAAAAATAATATAAAATATTATTAATTTATTTTAAAATATTTTTAAATAAATCAAGCTGAGCTCAGCTTGAGCTCGAATCAATTCAAAATCAAGTCAAGCTATTTGAATTTGAGACGAGTTCGAACTGATTTATCGAGCGCCATTTCAAGCCAAACCAAGCTCGAGCATAGAGTAAACTCATTTAAATCTCGGCTCCAATAAACCAATAGTTTTCACTCAATAGAAAAAGGTCATTTCTGATCAAACTATTGACCAGCTTAGCCTACCAATGACTTTTTCGTTGTCGAAAGGGAGTGATAGGGGCAATCGCACCATGACATAAAATTGTGAGGAATTGCATGTGTGGGGCCTTCTTGTATTGCTTATCTTTCCTAAAACAATTGACATCAAGGACGATGCACACCGATGGCTTGGAATCAGGATCTTTCGTAAAAGATTAGACCACAACTAATCGTCAGTCACACCCAAAGTCAATACGTATCCTTTTTAACCATTATTAATTGTGATTAAGATTCATCAACCCTTAGGTACAATAATCTAATTTTAATTTTTATAAAAATAAATATTAAAATAATATTAACCATAAGGATTAAAAGTTCTTATCCAAAATTTTAAAAAAATATATTTTTTTTCTAAAAACCAAGGTTAGATTACTGAACCTTAAGGGTTAGTGTATCTTAACCACTATTAATGTGGAGGACAATATTTTATTTCTCGATATCCATGTCATAGATGTAATATATGGTTTCTTTAATGATTTGTGGTTGATTTCAAGATATTATTTTTGAGAATAATGCTAGTAAATTCTTCAGATCTATGTTTGGATGGTGAATTTTGAATTTGGAGTCTCATAAAAATGTCTAAGTGTGAGAATTTGATTGAATTGTAGGAAACAAGTGATTCTTAGTTAAAGTAATTTGTAGAATATTGAGATAATTTTTTTTCGGTAATTGATGTCTATATGTTAAATAAATATGCGGATTTTTATGAGATTTTAATATTATGGAAGGAGTTGGTTTATTCTCTTAACTATCTACAACTATAATATAAAGAAATAAGACTTTTCTCTTCGCTCTCCAAACTTCAATCCCTTAAATCTCATAAGTTCTATTTTATAGATATGACATGTGGCTTTTCTGCTTATTCTCCACGGTTCAAATTTGGGACCCACTACTTAATCTTGGAGCCCTCTCTTTCTCCACAATTGTAGACTCCTCTCTTATCTCCAACTCTTACAGGTTTGGGACCCACTATCTCATCCTATTGCCCTATCTATCGACTATTGTGCAGTTCTCTCTTATCTCCAACTCTTGGGGTGTATTAATTTGAGTTTAATACTAAGAAGCTTATGATTTTCCTATGAATGTTATTAAAATAATAATAAATTGTTATTATAAAATTAATTAATTAATACAAATAATAATGCATATCAAATAAATAAATCATATTATTTAATTTAAGATATTCTTATTTAGTATCGTGCATCGCACGGGTCTTTGCTAATATTATATAAAAAAAATAAAAACATAAAAAAATATATATTTATTATTATATATATATATAGATAATATAACATATTATTAATTTATTTTAAAATATTTTTAAATAAATCAAGCTGAACTCAGTTCGAGGTTGAATCAATTCGAACTCAAGTCAAGCTATTTGAATTCGAGCCGAGTTCGAGCTGATTTTTCGAGCGCCATTTCAATCCAAACCAAGCTCGAGCATAGAGTAAACTCATTTCAATCTTGGCTTCATAAATCCTAGTTTTCGCTCAAAAGAAAAAGACCATTTCTGATCAAATTATTGACTAGCTTAGCCTACCGACGACTTTTTCATTGTCGATAGGCAGTGATAGGGGAATCCCACCATGACATAAAATTGTGAGGAATTGAATGTGTGGGGCCTTCTTGTGAAACTTATCTTTCCTAAAATTATTGAAATCAAGGAGGATCCACACCGATGACTTGGAATCTTGATGTTTTGTAAACGATTATTTCACAACTAATCGTTAGTCAGACCCAAAGTCAAGACATGTCCTTAACCTTTTTTTAATTGTAATTAAGATTCATTAACCCTAAGGTTTAATAATCTAATTTTGATTTTTATAAAAAGAAATATTTAAATAATCTTAACCATAAGGATTAAAATTTCTTAACCAGAATTTAAAAAATAATATTTTTCTCAAAAAACCAAGGTTAGATTGTTGAACGTTGAGGGTTAGTGTATCTTAACAACTGTTAATGTAGAGACCTGTATTTTATTTCTCGATATCCGTGTCATACATGTAATATATGGTTTCTTTAATGATTTCAAGTTGATTTAAAGATATTATTTTTGAGAATAATTCTAGTTAGTTCTTCAAATCTATGTTTGGATGCTGAATTTTGAATTTGGAGTCTCATAAAAATGACTAAGTGTAAGAATTTGATTAAATTGTAGGAAACAAGTGATTCTTTGCTAAAAGTAATTTGTCGGATAATTTTTTTTTGGTAATTGATGTTTATATGTTAAATTAATATGCGGAATTTTATGAGATTTTAATATTATGTATGCAGTTGTTTTATTCAATTCACTGATCTATCTACTACTATAATATAAAGAAATAAGACTTTCCTCTTTGCTCTCCAAGCTTCAATCCCTCAAATCTCAAAAGTTCTATTTTACAGATAGCATGTGGCTTTTCTCTTTAATCTCCACGGTTCAAATTTCGGACCCACTATTTCATTCTAGACCCTCTCTATCTCCACTATTGTAGACTCCTCTCTTATCTCCAACTCATATAGGTTTGGGACCCACTATCTCATCCTATTGCCCATCTATCTCCACTATTGTAGAGTTCTCTCTTATCTCCAACTCTTGGGGTATATTAATTTAAGTATAATGCTAGGAAACTTATGATTTTCCTATAAATGTTATTAAAATAATAAAAAATTATTATTCTAAATTAATGAATTAATACAAATAATAATCTATATCAAATAAATAAATAATATTATTTAATTTAAGATATTCTTAAATATTATAGTGCATCGCATGGGTTTCTGCTAGTATTATATATAAAAAAAATAATAATAATAAAAATATCTATATATAAAAATAATATAAAATATTATTAATTTATTTTAAAATATTTTTAAATAAATCAAGCTGAGCTCAGCTTGAGCTCGAATCAATTCAAAATCAAGTCAAGCTATTTGAATTTGAGACGAGTTCGAACTGATTTATCGAGCGCCATTTCAAGCCAAACCAAGCTCGAGCATAGAGTAAACTCATTTAAATCTCGGCTCCAATAAACCAATAGTTTTCACTCAATAGAAAAAGGTCATTTCTGATCAAACTATTGACCAGCTTAGCCTACCAATGACTTTTTCGTTGTCGAAAGGGAGTGATAGGGGCAATCGCACCATGACATAAAATTGTGAGGAATTGCATGTGTGGGGCCTTCTTGTATTGCTTATCTTTCCTAAAACAATTGACATCAAGGACGATGCACACCGATGGCTTGGAATCAGGATCTTTCGTAAAAGATTAGACCACAACTAATCGTCAGTCACACCCAAAGTCAATACGTATCCTTTTTAACCATTATTAATTGTGATTAAGATTCATCAACCCTTAGGTACAATAATCTAATTTTAATTTTTATAAAAATAAATATTAAAATAATATTAACCATAAGGATTAAAAGTTCTTATCCAAAATTTTAAAAAAATATATTTTTTTTCTAAAAACCAAGGTTAGATTACTGAACCTTAAGGGTTAGTGTATCTTAACCACTATTAATGTGGAGGACAATATTTTATTTCTCGATATCCATGTCATAGATGTAATATATGGTTTCTTTAATGATTTGTGGTTGATTTCAAGATATTATTTTTGAGAATAATGCTAGTAAATTCTTCAGATCTATGTTTGGATGGTGAATTTTGAATTTGGAGTCTCATAAAAATGTCTAAGTGTGAGAATTTGATTGAATTGTAGGAAACAAGTGATTCTTAGTTAAAGTAATTTGTAGAATATTGAGATAATTTTTTTTCGGTAATTGATGTCTATATGTTAAATAAATATGCGGATTTTTATGAGATTTTAATATTATGGAAGGAGTTGGTTTATTCTCTTAACTATCTACAACTATAATATAAAGAAATAAGACTTTTCTCTTCGCTCTCCAAACTTCAATCCCTTAAATCTCATAAGTTCTATTTTATAGATATGACATGTGGCTTTTCTGCTTATTCTCCACGGTTCAAATTTGGGACCCACTACTTAATCTTGGAGCCCTCTCTTTCTCCACAATTGTAGACTCCTCTCTTATCTCCAACTCTTACAGGTTTGGGACCCACTATCTCATCCTATTGCCCTATCTATCGACTATTGTGCAGTTCTCTCTTATCTCCAACTCTTGGGGTGTATTAATTTGAGTTTAATACTAAGAAGCTTATGATTTTCCTATGAATGTTATTAAAATAATAATAAATTGTTATTATAAAATTAATTAATTAATACAAATAATAATGCATATCAAATAAATAAATCATATTATTTAATTTAAGATATTCTTATTTAGTATCGTGCATCGCACGGGTCTTTGCTAATATTATATAAAAAAATAAAAACATAAAAAAATATATATTTATTATTATATATATATATAGATAATATAACATATTATTAATTTATTTTAAAATATTTTTAAATAAATCAAGCTGAACTCAGTTCGAGGTTGAATCAATTCGAACTCAAGTCAAGCTATTTGAATTCGAGCCGAGTTCGAGCTGATTTTTCGAGCGCCATTTCAATCCAAACCAAGCTCGAGCATAGAGTAAACTCATTTCAATCTTGGCTTCATAAATCCTAGTTTTCGCTCAAAAGAAAAAGACCATTTCTGATCAAATTATTGACTAGCTTAGCCTACCGACGACTTTTTCATTGTCGATAGGCAGTGATAGGGGAATCCCACCATGACATAAAATTGTGAGGAATTGAATGTGTGGGGCCTTCTTGTGAAACTTATCTTTCCTAAAATTATTGAAATCAAGGAGGATCCACACCGATGACTTGGAATCTTGATGTTTTGTAAACGATTATTTCACAACTAATCGTTAGTCAGACCCAAAGTCAAGACATGTCCTTAACCTTTTTTTAATTGTAATTAAGATTCATTAACCCTAAGGTTTAATAATCTAATTTTGATTTTTATAAAAAGAAATATTTAAATAATCTTAACCATAAGGATTAAAATTTCTTAACCAGAATTTAAAAAATAATATTTTTCTCAAAAAACCAAGGTTAGATTGTTGAACGTTGAGGGTTAGTGTATCTTAACAACTGTTAATGTAGAGACCTGTATTTTATTTCTCGATATCCGTGTCATACATGTAATATATGGTTTCTTTAATGATTTCAAGTTGATTTAAAGATATTATTTTTGAGAATAATTCTAGTTAGTTCTTCAAATCTATGTTTGGATGCTGAATTTTGAATTTGGAGTCTCATAAAAATGACTAAGTGTAAGAATTTGATTAAATTGTAGGAAACAAGTGATTCTTTGCTAAAAGTAATTTGTCGGATAATTTTTTTTTGGTAATTGATGTTTATATGTTAAATTAATATGCGGAATTTTATGAGATTTTAATATTATGTATGCAGTTGTTTTATTCAATTCACTGATCTATCTACTACTATAATATAAAGAAATAAGACTTTCCTCTTTGCTCTCCAAGCTTCAATCCCTCAAATCTCAAAAGTTCTATTTTACAGATAGCATGTGGCTTTTCTCTTTAATCTCCACGGTTCAAATTTCGGACCCACTATTTCATTCTAGACCCTCTCTATCTCCACTATTGTAGACTCCTCTCTTATCTCCAACTCATATAGGTTTGGGACCCACTATCTCATCCTATTGCCCATCTATCTCCACTATTGTAGAGTTCTCTCTTATCTCCAACTCTTGGGGTATATTAATTTAAGTATAATGCTAGGAAACTTATGATTTTCCTATAAATGTTATTAAAATAATAAAAAATTATTATTCTAAATTAATGAATTAATACAAATAATAATCTATATCAAATAAATAAATAATATTATTTAATTTAAGATATTCTTAAATATTATAGTGCATCGCATGGGTTTCTGCTAGTATTATATATAAAAAAAATAATAATAATAAAAATATCTATATATAAAAATAATATAAAATATTATTAATTTATTTTAAAATATTTTTAAATAAATCAAGTTGAGCTCGGTTCGAGCTTGAATCAATTCTAACTCAAGTCAAGCTATTTGAATTTGAGCCGAGTTCGAGCTGATTTTTCGAGTGCCATTTCAAGCCAAACCAAGCTCGAGCATAGAGTAAACTCATTTCAATCTCGGCTCCAATAAACCCCTAGTTTTCACTCAAAAGAAAAAGGCCATTTCTGATCAATTTATTGACCCGCATAGCCTACACTACAAAAATAATTGCCTATGGTTGTGGATTTTTGAAAGTTGTTAGAAAAACCGCCGCCATATATGGTATACCACGGCGGTATTATAATATTGCCGTCCAAGCTGTTTTCGGAACAAAAGTCACGGCAGTTAATTAATACCCGTTGTAACATGTACTATATGGCGACGGGTTTATACCTAACCATCGTGGTAAGCTTTCCCTCCAACCCTTTTGGTTTCCCACCTTCGCATTGGCAGCAAACATAGCACGGCGGTTTTAAAAATAATCGTCGTTAAGATTGTAGTAGGGACGGCGGATTTAGTGTAACCGCAGTGGTATGTGCATATATGACGGTGGTTATGTGGAAACTGCCGTGAGAGTTAATTAATATCACAACGATACTTTCTTCTTTCTTCCTCTCTTGCTCTCTACTCTCCTGCTCTCTCCCTGATCTCTTGCTCTCCGGCCACTGCCCCACCTCCGACCACCTGAAGTCCGGCCACCCCACCATCTCCGTTGACCTCCGACCAGGGCCGGCGACCTGCAGCATTCTCTCCAGTGACCTGCTCATTCTTGGTGGCCACATCCAGACCCTCCGGCGACATCCGAAACCTCCGGCCAACTCAAGTGATCCCTCGAAACCGACATGCAAGCCATTTTTTTTGCTTTTGGCTTTTTCTCTCTTAACTCTCTCTCTCTTTCAACTGCTGCAAAAAGACCTCCTTTTATCTCAGATTCTTGATCTCCCATCAACGGTATTAACATAGTGCAACCACCATCAAGTTTACAGCACCAGTGTCGGCCACCACCACCTCCATCTTCATCTTCTCCACACTGCTGTACATAGGTGAGCCCCATATCCTTTTTTCTTTTCCTTTTTATAATTTGTTTTTTTTTAGTTTGGTTAATTTTAGATTTAGTTAAAATGGATTGAATTCTGTTAATTCATGTTTTTGATTTTTTTTAATTTAATTAGTTTATCTCAGATTTTAGTGTGTATATTAGGATAGTTTGAAGCCAGTTTAAAATTCTTTTTTGAACAAAACATTAGTTTAATTTTTTAAATCATGTTTAAGTTAGTTTATGCTAGCTTCAAATTGATTGATAATTCTGATTTTTCTTAGTTTTTATTTTTAGTTAGTATTAACCTAGCTAAAATTTTGATTCTAGTTTATGTTGTTAGATTTAACTTCATCATGTGGGTTAGCTTGTTTATACCATGGTTAGTTTTCCTTTCCATATATTAATTTCTGGTTTGGATCTTAGGTATGGGGGATTAGGTCTTAAGTTGGTACATCTAGTTTAAGATAGTGCTGATAGGTTGATTTTAATTTGTATCAAATCTAATTTCATGTTAATTACACTGATTTTTTTGTAAAAACATAGTGAATTTTAGCTCTATGTCGGACCTTTCACCACATGGAATCTTTTATTTCAATTGACGACATTCATTTATTTTCTTTTAAAAGTCATATGAGTACTTAGTCGGCAATTAGATTAATAGTGTCAATATTTGTTCTAAGTTAATAGGATAATGTCCAACATTTGTTAAATCCTGTCAAAGGATATATATTACAACCATTGCATCCCTTAACTATCTCAGAAACTACCCACCCACTGGGAACACTTTACTATTCCGACATGCTCATGTTGTTTTATTTGGTTGGTTAGGGTTAACCGCAATTAAAGACAGGGGCGGAGCCAAGGGGGGGCCTGGGGGGGCACGTGCCTAGGGGTGGTTATTGAACAAAATGTTCGTGAAGTAGCTACTCAAGCTTGGCTCGTTAAAAACTCGAGTATTGTTCGTTTATTTAGTAAACGAGCCGAGCTTGAACACTGTTTTTGAGCTCGTTTAGTAAACGAGCCGAGCTTGAACACACCCCTACTTGACACAATAAAAGCTCGGTTCGATTATATGTATATATTTATTTATTTGAAATATATATAATTTATTTAAATGCTAAAAATAAATATGGTTACATATTTATTTTATTTATTAGTTAAGTATATAGAATTAATTAAAAAATATATTTTTTAATCAAAGGTCTATAGACGTTAGTGTGAGTGATAGTGTGGGTGTGGGTGTGTGGCCATGTGGGTGTGGTTGTGGTTGTGGTTGTGGGTGTGGGTGTGGGTGTGGGTGTGGGTCAGTGGGTGAGTGTGCTGTGTGTGGGTGTGTGGGGTGTGAAGTGTGTGGGGGGGTGTGAAGTGTGTTGTGTGGGTGTGGCCTATGGGTGAATGTGTTGTGGGGGTGTGGGTTGTGGGTGTGTGTGTGTTTGTGGATTGTGGGAGTGTTTGTGGATTGTGGGTGTGTGTGGGTAGTGAACTGTCTTACGACATGTAGCTTGTGGTTCTTTTTGGAGTTTTAGTCCCACATCGGAAGCAAAGGTAATGTTTGGTGGAAGGGTTGGCTATAAAAAGGTAATGAGAGAGAAAATTAGCAATGGATTAGGATAAGGATTTGGATGGGCTTTCAGCTGATTTCCTAATAAAGGGCCCTTGATCTGATTTCATAGTAAAGGGCCCCTGTACAGCAGTTGGGCCCTGTACAGCAATTGGAAGCTCAGTAACACTTTCAATAAATAATTAGGCTCATTAAAAGCCCGAACTCGTTTATCCGAGCTCGAGCTGATCACAAGCCGAGCCGAGTTTGAACCGAGCTCGAGCCAAGCTTGAACAAATTGTAAAACTCAGCGAGTCGAGTTTGAACACCCCACTACTCGGCTCGAGTATAACCCCTACTAGTGCGCCCCCCACTACTCAGCTCGAGTATCACCCCTACTAGTGCGCCCCCCACTACTCGGCTCGAGTATCACCCCTACTAGTGCGCCCCTTCAACTTTTGAATTGTTTTTTTTTATGTATGTATTAATTTGGAATAGCATGGAGGTGGATGGATTTCTAATCACAGCCAATTGCGATTAAACTCCGGGAGAGTTCAATCGCACCCATAGGTCAAACATGTGTCCCTTTTAACCCCTATTAACTGTGATTAAGATTCAATAACCATTGGGGTTTAATAATATAAATTCAGTTTTTTTTAAAATATATTAAAAATATCAACCCTAAGGGTTAAAAATTCTTAACTAGAGTTTAATATTTGTTTCCTAAAAACTAAGGTTATATTGTTGAACCCCAAGAGTTAATAAATCTTAACCACATCTAATAGGGGTTAAAAGGGACACGTGTTGGCCATGGCTATGATTGAACTCTCCTTGAGTTCAATCATGATTTCCTTTAAAATCCTCTAAAGTTATAATGTATTAAACTAAGAGCATGTGATTGAACTCGGGGAAAGTTCAATCGTGATTGAATATGATCTCAACGCAAAAAAAAAAAAAACAAATTCAAAGTTTAGGGACACCAACCCCCATTCCTAATACTAGAGATTGAATCATAGCCAATTGTGATTGGATATGGGGAGGGTTCAAAAGCACCCATCAAGCAACACGTGTCCCTTTTAACCCAAATCAATCATGGTTTTGATTAACTAACTAACCATTGGGTTCAATAATATCAACTTAAGGTTATTATATATTTCCAAAAGCAAGTATATTTATATTTTTTTTCTAAAAACCAATGTTAGATAGATGAACTCTAGGGGTGACTGAATCTTAACCATAGTTAGTGGGTATTAAAATGGACACATGGCGATTTATAGAGATCTTTTAACTGTGATTAAGCATAATTAACCAAAGGTTAATATATTTAATTTTTCCTTAAAAGCAAGGTTAGATGGATTAAACCTAGGGGTGAGTGAATCTTAAGCACAATTAAGTGGTGGCTTATAGAGCTCCCTTTAATTGTGGTTAAGCATAAGCAACCTAGCTAAGGTTTTTTTTTCTAAAAACCAAGGTTTGATGGATGAACCCTAGGGGTGAGTGAGTTTTAACCATAGTTAGCGGGTGTTGAAAGGGACACATTGCGGCTTATAGAGATCCTTTAACTATTGTTAAACATAATTAACCAAAGATTAATATTTTTTATTATATTTTCTTATAACCAATGTTAGATTATTGAATCCTGAGGATAAGTGAATCTTAACCACAGTTAGTAGGTGTTAAAAGGGACACATAACGACTTGTAGAGCCCTTTTTAATTGCAGTTTAGCATAACCAACCTAAGGTTATTTTTTCCCTAAAACTAAAGTTAGATGGATAAACCCTAGGGGTGAGTAAATTTTAATCATTATTAATGTGTATTCAAGTAATAGGGGCAAAATTGGAAAATGGTAACTTTAGTTAACAGTGTTAATATTAAGACTCTGACAGGGGAGGGCAGTGTAATTTCATAAACCAGAAGGGAGGTTTTTGAAATTTCATCAAATTTTCAAGGGAGGTGAGTGTATATATGCCTAGTAAGATTTGTAGTTCAATTGTATGTATCTTGTGTTTACTTAATTGTTAACATCCTTATTCCCGTTCTGGTACACTTTGTATAGTGCATGCATGACTGAACCTCGTGGTCTATGTTAACTGTTTGGGTGGTTATATGATATTTCCTTCTAATCTCTATGATATGTCAATGTTGGAGTAGATAATGTACATCTTACCTTATTAAGGACATTATCAGTGACTAAATGGAAATTTAAGTTCATAGGTTCATACTCATCCATGCATTGAAGTTTAGATATCCTGTTCAACAATCATTGCGTGACAAGTGCATTTCTTGTATCACCTATCTGGACGGATTAGTTGTAAACTATGTCATTTAATCCTCTTGTGGGGCTAAATGCAGGTTAACAACTTTTCGGTTTTGTTTGTGATACAATGTATTTGTCTGTATATGATTCTTGAATTGTCCAGTTGGACAATTTGGGAATGCATAATCTCTAGTATATTCAGTTGCTCATTGTTTGTCCAGATTGAGAAAAATTTTGGCAGTTGTTTCTCTTGTTCTCTGGATACATATTTAGGCTATGTGGCATGCTTGCCCCTAGTGTAAGTCGTGTGCTTGGAGAACCATAGGGAAATACTGTCGAAATTTTCTTGAAATAGAACAAAGCACTTGAGCAACTGAATATTGGAGATTATGCATTCCCAAATGGGATAGGAACACCCCACCCATTAGAAGAGAAGTTAAAAATGATATGAAGCATACATGCATACATATTGTGTAGATGGGGAAGTCATTCGATAGCTGTTTTATTACAATTAACTGATGTGATCAACGTTTGCTATTTCTCAGAATAGCTAATGAAGTAGGACTTAAAAATCTCATCTCATCCCTCATGGATAGGAGTTGGATTGGAAAGTCAAGGTTCTATTTGTCATAAGTTTTGACGAAACTTGGAATGATAAAATATCAGTATCTAAGCATATGATCTTTTTTTTGTTATATAGGGTTTCAAAGGAATACATAGAAGGGGTGAAGAAGTTTATAGAGTTTGTATTAGCTCGTGGAGCGACTGATAACACTGGCGGTATAAAGTGTTCATGTCCCAAATACAATAATGTCCTTTATCAAGAGAGAGGTACAGCATACGACCATATGATCTATTATGGATTCGACTAAATTATAAAATCTTGTTTTATCACGAGGAAGACATATTATAACACACATCGGTTGGCAGAAGAATGTCTCAGAATCCTAACGTGTACGACAGACAGAATGAGATGGAAGACCTGGTGCACGATTTGTTTGGGGTACCAAATCAAGATAAAACCGGTGCCAGTAGTCGAGATCCCACTCCTGAGGCGGATAAATTTTTTGAATTGGTAAGGGATGCGGGACAAGCTTTGTATCTAGGATGCCTAAATCACACGAAGTTGTCTATCATCATAAGATTATATCACATTAAGTGTCTTAGTAGATGGAGCAACAAATCATTCACCTTTTTACTTGAGTTGTTGAGGGAGATACTCCTCGAGGGATCAACACTACCAGATACGTACTTTCAGACAAAAAAGTGATGTTTGACTTGAGGCTTAAATATGAAAAAATTGATGCTTGCCCCAATGATTGCATGCTTTATTGGAAAGACACTGTGAACAAGCAAACATGTGACATCTGTGGTGAATCAAGATGGAAGAAAGGAGATGATCAGTTGGGAGGCAAGAAAAAGAAGACTCTTGTGAAGATTTTGCGTCACTTTTTGTTGAAACCTAGGTTACAAAGATTGTTTATGTCGTCCAAGACTGCTTCTGAAATGAGATGGCATGATGAGGGTCAAACTAAGGATAGGAGGTTAAGGCATCCTGCAGACTCACCGGCCTAGGAAAATTTGGACAACAACTACCCTTTTTCGCTTTGGATGCTCGAAATGTGAGACTTGGGTTGGCGACTGACGGCTTCAATCCATTTGGGACGATGAGTATCGCTCACAGCACATGGCCAGTCGTTCTTATCCCATACAACTTACCACCGTGGATGTGCATAAAGCAACCAAACTTCATTATGTCCTTGCTTATTCCTGGTCCCTTCGGGCTTGGAAATGCCATTGATATTTACATGATGCCTCTAGTAGAAGAGTTGAAGGACTTGTGGGAGAATGGTTTGCTAACTTATGATGCGTCTAAAACGTAGACATTTGTAATGCGTGCGGCATTACTCTGGACCATTAGCGAATTCCCAGGGTATGTTATGTTGTTTGGTTAGAGTACGAAAGGAAAGTTGGCATGCTCGTTATGCCACAAGGACACTTGCAGTCGACACTTGTCT
The DNA here is from genome assembly GCA_015143295.1 of Tetracentron sinense. NCBI lineage: Eukaryota > Viridiplantae > Streptophyta > Magnoliopsida > Trochodendrales > Trochodendraceae > Tetracentron > Tetracentron sinense. The sequence continues at coordinate 21,248,236 of CM026566.1, forward strand.
AATAGCAGGAAACAATGTTATATGGGGCACCGTCGTTTCCTAAAGGCGGATGATAGGTTTCGAAGGGGCAAACACTCTTTTGATGGCACTCTAGAGTCAAGCACTGCTCCAACTACAATGTCTGGGTCCAATGTGTACCATCAATTGGAGGGAATTGCTTTCTCCCTTGGGAAGCAGATAGGGAAAAAACGACGAAGGTAGGCTACCCAGGATATCATGCCGTATAACTGGAAGAAGCTGAGTATATTCTTTGAGTTGCCATATTGGAAGCACAATTTGTTGAGGCACAACCTTGATGTAATGCATATCGAGAAAAATGTATGCGACAATGTGCTTGAAACTTTGTTGAGTTTGGAAGGAAAAACGAAAGATAGCTTAAAAGCTCGACTCGACTTGGTTGATATGCGCATAAGACCAGCACTTCACCCTCAGTTGCAGTCTGGCACAAACAAAGTGTATCTGTCCCGGCTTGTTTTTCAATGGACAAGAATGAGAAATAGTTGTTTTGCAAAAGTTCTGAAGAGTGTGAAGGTGCCAGATGGTTACTCGTCTAATATTGCAAGACATATCAATATCGGGCAGTGCAAAATTTTTGGACTTAAGAACCACGACTCTCATGTCATAACGCAACAATTTCTACCATTGGCTGTGAGGAAGATATTGCTGAAGAATGTCACTTCTGTGCTAATTTAATTGAGCAACTTCTTTTTGGTTTTATGTTCCAAAGTCTGTGATGTCTAGAATTTGAGACGGTTAGAAGAGAAAATTACACTTACGCTATGTCATTTAGAGAGAATTTTTTCACCGGCATTCTTTGATGTGATGGTGCACTTGCCTATACATCTGGCAATAGAGGCAAGGCTAGGTGGACCTATATAATACCGGTGGATGTATCTCATCGAAAGGTATGACTTCAATTAGAATGTATCAATTGCTCAAACTTCTTGTGGTTATGTTATTGTCTCATTTTTTTACCTAAATTTAATTCCTATATGTACTTGTCGACACTAAAATCGTATGTCCGCAACTGAGCTCGACCAGAGGGTTGCATAGTAGAAGGGTACTTGGCCGAAGAATGCTTGACTTTCTGCTCAAGGTACCTAAATAATGTTAAATCGAGATTGAATCGACCAGTGAGGAATGATGATGAAAGAGTGATAGGGGTGTGCAGCCATTCACCCTAAGTGAATTAGAATGGCAATAGGCACATCGTTATGTGTTGTTCATCGATGAAAAACTCACAACATATCAGAGTAAGACAAATACTATCATGATTTTTTTGTTAATTGTCTTTTATTTAATTTTAATTTTTCATTTTAACATTCGATCTGACTTTGAGAAATATGGATCAATTCGTTATTTGCAGTCAACACATGAATGTACTGAAGATGACCAATCCCAAACTGAGATCGTCTCCGCACAAACTCCAAAGAAAGCACAGTGATCAGTTTATTGAATGGTTTAGGGGTTATGTAAGTCATATGCTCTTAACATTTATATTTGCACAACACATACATGAAGTTTTGCATATTTAACCAATCTTATTATGTAAGTCATATGCCTTTGGCCTTCAAATAGGTTGAAAGGCTGCGAGCGTCATGTAGTTCGGTGTCTGACGAGATTAAATACCTCGTATACGGTCCACAGACAGTCGCACAAAGTTTTAAGGGCTACGTCATCAATGGATATAAGTTTTGTACTATGGATAGAGAACGTGGACATATGAATCAAAATAGTGGTGTTACGGTCACTGCAACGACTTCTTGTTATGCATCTTCTAGGGATGGATTCTCATTACAGGAGATATAGCCTACTATGGCCACTTAACCGACGTTGTGCAATTAACGTATTCAGAAAGCTCAAAATTTGTAATGTTTAAGTACAACTGGGTTGATGTGATGTCACAGAGTAGAGGAATAAAGACCGATGCCTTTGGGTTTACGCTTGTGAACTTTATATGCCTTCCCCTGACACACGCTGTGTCTCATGAACCATATGTTATGGCATCTCAGGCAGAGCAGGTATTTTATGTAGAAGATCCTTCTAACCCAGGTTGGCATGTTGTCATCAAGACAAAACCAAGAGACTTCTTCGACATGAATGAAGAATCTACTGTGGACGATAATGCATTCAGAGAAAACGAGTCATTCAATGACCAACATTTAGATGTCACTGAACATGACGATGATGGAGGTCAGTTGGGTGAGATTAGGGATTTTCGGAACAACTGTTGATGCGCCCCCTCAAGTGCAACTCCACCAAGCTCCTTCGACTGAATCTAGTGATGATGAAGTTGAATCAGACTATAACGATGAAACAGATTGAAACGAATAATATGTACCTAAATATACAAATAGAAATAATGTAAGTTTAATCCAATCGCGGAGGTAAACGAAGTTATTTTTTTAAAGAACGATGCTATCTGTTGTTTATTTGCTTGTTAATGGTGAAATCCATATACTTTTATGTGGTTAAACTCTCTAAGTATGAAATTTCTTTTACTTGGTTAAGTGATTATTTGTATATTAATGACGAAATCCTGATACTTTCATAATTGTAAAGTCCATGGTTTTTGTGTTGGCTTATTTTGGTGTCAAAACAAGTCTAGGTGTGAGTCTTGTGTTATTGTCGTCAAGCCCACGACAAGTGAAGTTGAAGACCATTGAAGAACCGTTGAAGACTCGGTTGATCATTTTCTTCATAGGATGGTAAGTGACCTAGATACCATGTGACTATAGGTGGAAATTGACTTAGAATAATCCTAACATGATGCCTTAGATGGTAAGTGTCCTAGATTAATCATATGGACCTTAGGTGATGAGATAAGTAGTGCAAAACAAGGTTAAAATTCTGAAATTTCTCAAAAAACCAAGGTCTCTTGTAGGTAGCATATCTCCCAAATCATAGCTCAGATTTTGCTCCATAATACATCAAAACGACCGTGTCAAAAATAGCTAAAACTTTTATGAAGGGTGTGAGAGCCAAAAATGAATTTTTGAAAATCATATTTGCACCTCAGTGTCGACCCTGGGCATTGAGGGTCTACCCTGAGTATAGAAAAAAATGTATGGCAAAATTCAACAGAATATTGAAAATTTGAGGGTCGAACCTGGAGGTTACTTGGGTTGAACCAAGTGCACAGTTGGGTCGACCCAAGTAACCCCTAGGGTCGACCCTAATATGTGAGTTTTGCTAAAATCAAACTCGTTTTTGCTTGCCTCTTTGGTTTTTAAACCTTTTAAGCAACTTCTAAAACATTGTTTTGGATTCCCTATTTAACTTGAACCCTTCTAGCTCGTGGAGTACAATCTTAGGAGTGTGTGGAGAGTGTTTTTAAGTTTTTCCAGAGGTTATAGAACCTATGAAAATTTTTATTCTCTACCCCCTTTGTTAGTGCATTCAACCTAGAGTTTACAAGCCAGAAGTTTCAATTTTGCTTGTTTGGACTTGTCCAATGAAGGAGTCTATCTAGGTGTTGATTTCTATCAAACCATCAACTTGTTCTGAATAGAACAACTTGTTGGAGTGTTTCGGAGCCTTTGCGAAGGAGATCGATCCGAGAAGGATCGTGGTATTGTGATTTGGTCGGGGGAATCCAAAGCCGTCATTGACAAAGATCGATCCGAAGATCGTGGATTGTTTTCGAGACACAAAGAGAAGTATGAGCGGCTGCGGTTAATCACGGGACTTGTGAGTACGTAATGAATTTTCGAGGTATGGAGGACTAAGAACTGAAGGATCGTAGTGTCGAGTCCGAATGAGTCAAGTTCGAATCTTATAAGTTCTTGTTTACTTTGTCTTAGTGGATTCTCATGACTGGACTAGGTCCCGTGGTTTTTCCCGGAAGGGTTTTCACGTAAAAATTCTTGTGTTGTGGTTTGCTTGGTTTTCTATTTCCACACTTAAATTTTATCATCTCTTAAGTTAATAACTTAATTGTTAAAATATTCAAAATGGTAGATAGACTTTTGGGGAAATCGAACCATCCCCTTGAACTTGTGAGATTCTCAACTCAAACCCTAGATTTGAGGTCACCGGATTTTTTCAATTGGTATCAGAGCAGGTTCACTATGTAGACCCGGGATTTTAACTCCCACTCTCGATCAGGATTGAACCTGAGGAGGAAAAGTGCTAAAAATGCAGAAAAGAGAGAGTCGCCACCTATTTAAATTGTAAGGGTAAATAAGGTCCCTTAAAAGGTTGGATAAGACTTTGGTTAGAAAATAGAGTTCAAGGTAAGGATTGATTTGAGTTAGGGGAAGGTGTTAGGCACCCTTAAACTCCCATCTGGAGATGGTTACTTACTCCCTCAGTTTGAATTAAAGTGGGGGAAACCATAAGAGAAAATTTCATTTCATCTATATACCTGATAGGTATAGTATGAACAGTAATATACATGTTAAAATAAGCAGGGACAGGATAGGAGCTCTATCCTAGGTGAGCTGAGCCCGATCAGGGTTGCCTCCGTATCCACTGTTGGTCGAATCAAGCTACACGTAGTTCCAGAGGGGTAGTTAATGGTTTGTTTTGATTTGTTTGGATTGTGGGTGTTAGAAACATCTTTGCATTCACCATACTCTAGCTAGAACAGCTCTCTGCAGTAAACTTTTAGGTGTGTCTCCAGGCATCTTTTTCAATTGTATTTCTCAAATTCGGGCATTTTGAAGTCTTGAGGTAATTGAATCCCCGGATGCCGACACATATCTCGGAAGTCAGTGGATGCTAAGTTATAGGACCCCTGAACCCTCTTCACCAATTGTTCTAACCTCTTATTCCTGCCCTTGTAGAAGTCTGGAGTATGGGCTGAGCTGGTTGATATGCCTGGCTGCTCTGTATTCTGGGCAATCTGCCTCCTCTTCCTCATACTGGCCAATGTGTTGTGGCGGGATGATGAAGGAAGGTTGGTTCAACGGTAATGGATTGTGAGATGGCTGGTTTGAAGGTGATGGGTTGTGAGATGGTAGATTTGGAAGTGGTGTGTTGTGAGATGGTGGATTTGGAAGTGCTGGCTTGTGAGATGATGGATTTAGAGGTGGTGGGTTGTGAGATGATGGATTTGGAGGTGATGGGTTGTGAGATGGTGGATTTGGAGGTGGTGGGTTGTGAGATGATGGGTTTGATCGGTTCAAGGCTAATGGTTCGGCTATCGGGATAGAAGAGGAGGACGGTTGTTCCCTATTCACGGGCATTCAAGATATCCTGCATGATGTTTTTCAACTCTAGGATGCCTTGTTCAGTTCCAAATACCCTTGCCTCTAAATCAGGGATTTGTTGTAATACATGTTGAGGAGATACTGGGCTGTCAGGGTCGGTTTCCAAACCTTCTACGACTGGCTCATCTCGATCAGTCAATCTCGTGCTTACCGGAGTCATCTCAAAGAGGATAGATAGCTTAGTACTGCTTTTGTTTAGGGTGCAATGAACTGGGTGGTAATAATAGGTATGTACAGATGGGTCAGATGACGGTCAAGATGCTGAATGAAAACTGAATTAAGACAATGATGAAAGCAGTGATGCTACACACATATGATCTAATGGATGAATTTTTGACATGGGAAGTTGCCCCTTGTCTGGTAATGAATATAAGTTTGCACAAAATGATGGATGAGAAAAGTCCTAAGACTAATATATGATTTAAAACAATATGATCATGAGCAAAATGATAGAATGAAGTTTTTGAATCGACTTGAATCGAATAAAGCGAATTTTTTTTTTATGAATTGGATGAATGGATTGAGCAAGTATACTAAAAAAAAGATGTGTCAACTCAACATGTGTGACCCAATGAGATGAGTGGATAAAGATCCATTTCACTTATCTGGGTTGTAGGGAACCAGAGCTCATTGGGTTAAGATCAAAATGAATCAATGAGATTCGTTTAGAGTCCAGGGTTTTAACCCTAGCAATCAAGGCTCACACAAGCTCCAAAAATGGTTAAGTATAGGGATAAGATTGTCCCTATACCTGAACAAATAATGTAGGAGTGGCTTAAACCAGTAACAGAATAGGGATAAGGTAGTCCCTCCTGATGGGTGTTCTTGGTTTATGCCCAAACAAAGACCTATAGTCTATATGCTTATGCTGGTGTATGTAAGGTATTTGTCTAAAGGTTGATGAGCACTTGACCGTATATGTGACTCCCCGGTATAGAACATACTTGAAAAAAGACGATTGGTGCAAGTGGGAAAGACCAGTCGCGTTTACCAGAGATAACCATCCCTCGGTCTATAACCAGTACTTTCCACAGATCTTTAGGCTCCAGCATCGGGGATAACCATCCCTCAATTGTAAGCATATCGGATCCAATTAGATAGGTGAAAGGTTTTTATTATATTATGCAATGAATATAAAAGTGAATCAAAATCAAACAATGAATAAAAATGGAACCCTAGGCATGTTGCTAAGTTGACAAACAAATGACCGAGATTCAATGAATGATAGCAAAGTAAGAATATGTACAAAATTAGCAGCATATAGATGAAAGTAAAAGTTTCTGATGTGGTTTCCCTTATTCAGTTCAGACTTAGCTTTTGGCTTGAATACTAGTCTGCGAAACCAGAGTCCCCAGCAGAGTCGCCAAGCTGTAGACACGGGATTTTAACCCCCACTCCCGATCAGGATTGAACCTGAAGAGGAATAGTGCTAAAAATGGAGAAAAGAGAAAGTTGCCACCTATTTAAATTGCAAGGGTAAATAGGATCCCTTAAAATGTTGGATAAGGCTTTGGTCTGAAAATAGAGTTCAAAGTAAGGATTCATTTGAGTTAGGGGAAGGTGTTAGGCACTCCTAAACTCCCATCCGGAGATGGTTACCTACTCCCTAAGTCTGAATTAAAGTGAGGGAAACCATAAGAAAAGCTTGCATTTCATCTATATGCCTGATAGGTATTTTATGAACAGTAATATACATGTTAAAATAAGCAGGGACAAGATAGGAGCTCTATCCTGGGTGAGCTGAGCCCGATTAGGGTTGCCTATGTATCCACTGTTGGTTGAATCAAGCTACACGTAGTTCCAGAGGGGTAGTTGATGGTTTGTTTTGATTAGTTTGGATTGTGGGTGTTAAAATGTCTTTGGATGCTAAAGTATTTTTGAATGGTTTGGGCTCCTATTCAGGAGCGTTTAGGCCTTTAAGCTCTTGTCGGGGAGCATTTGGACAGTTTTAGCTCATGTCATGGAGCATTTGGGTTGGATTAGGGTTTGATAGGATTTGAACCAAGTTTTGAAACGAGGTTCGGCTAAGGCAAGTAGGGTTTGATTCGAGGTTCGAACAGAGGTTCAGCTAAGACAAGTAGGGTTTAAAACCGAGGTTCAGATAGAGGTTCAACTAGGTAAGTAGGGTTTGAACCAAGATTTGAACCAAGTTTCGGACAGAGGTTCGACAGGATTTTTTAAGTTTGAATCAAACCGGACAAGGGTTCGACAGGGTAGGCTATGTTTAAACCGAAGTACGGGCAAAGGTTCGACAGGGTAGGTTAAGCAAGAAGTCTAAGCAATTAAAGAAATTTAAAAAATAATTAAAAACCTAATTAAACTACTAAAAGACAAAGCAAAAGTCAGTGTTTGGAGAAAAATTACCTTCAGGGAAACCCAAAAGGGTCTCTAAAATAAGTGCTCATGAGAATGATTCTTTGAAATCAAATTCCCGGGATCGCCAAACGCTAAAGAGGGATTTTTGAAAGAGAAGAGAGGAAAGGAGAGAGGATGAATGAAAAATGAAGAAGAGATGAAGGGTATTTATAGGTTTCGAAAAGGATATTCCAGGGATTATTCCAAGGAATATTCCTTAGGATATTTTCAAAGGAACATTACTTAGGATATTCTAAGAAATATCCTAAAAAATATTCTTAGAATATTCCAAGTTATACTTTTTTTAAAAAATTAATTAATTAATTTATTTTATTTTTTGGCGGTGCGCGTCGCTTTCCAGTTTACCGAAAACCTGATTTCACGTTTTAAGTCTGATTTGAGCCCAGAAATAGCCAAAATTGAACTAATAAAATCTAAAAAAAATATATCAGATAAAATGTCACTTTTTCAAAACTTAACAAGGGTGTTTTGGTCATTTTGCACTCTAGGGGCATTTTGGTCATTTTTACCATTTTAGGCCTGATTTGATCCCAAAAACAGCTGAAATTGAACTGATAAAATCCAGAAAAATATTTTAGATAAAATAGGAGTTTTTAAGAATTTTTTAGGGGTATATTGGTCATTTTGAATTCTAGGGGCATTTTGGTCATTTATTACCTCAGGGGCTTTTCTGATAATCGAAGCACAGGGAAAGAGGGTTTTAAAAGTGGGTTCTTGAAAGGATTTTTAAAAGTGAGGAAAGATAAAAGTGGGGTGAAAAATTGGGGTGTTTACACTAAATTTTTAGTGTGATCTTGTCTCATATTTTTGGTAAATATGAATCTCCAAAGAGAGGGAGGATCCATCTCTTGTCCCCCATTATTTGATAAGAATAATTATACTCATTGGAAAGCTCGAATGAGAGCATTTCTAAAACCATTATATGAGAAAATATGGATCTCCATTGAACAAGGTTGGACCCATCCAACAAAGACCATAAATGACCAAACCATCCCTAAACCTTCTTCTGAATGTACCAATGTAGAACTTGAAAGTTGTAGATGGAATAGTAAGGGACTAAATGCAATCTTCGCTGTTGTCACACTTGAAGAATTTTGACATATTTCGAAATGGGACACTTCGAAGGATGCATGGGAAATTCTTCAAATTACCCATGAAAGGACTACAACTGTCAAGATCTCCAAACTTCAAACACTAACCTCTAAGTTTGAAAAGTTGATAATGAATGATAATGAAACTTTTGATAGTTTTTATGCTAATTTCAGTGACATTGTCAACTCTAGCTTCAACCTAGGGGAAAGAATTCTTGAGTCCAAAATTGTTAGAAAATTTTGAGATCCCTACCTGAGAGATTTCAATCGAAGGTTACCGCCATCAAAGAGAGCAAAAATGTTGATGCTCTCAAAATTGAAGAGCTGGTTAGTTCTCTCCAAACCTATGAGTTAAACCTGAACCCATCTAAGAAACCAAAATCTATTACCTTGAAATCCGTCAAGGAATCCATAGATGGTTCAGATAATGACTCTAAGGATGATGAAGAAGAGTTAGCTTTATTTACAAAGAAATTCAAAAAATTTCTGGAATTTAATAAAATATTTAATCTAAAAGGACAAAAATATTTTAAGAAGCTTAAGTCCAAACACTTTGAAAATAAGAAACATCTTAAAAGTGTGGACAAGAAATCCCAAGGTGTTCAATGCTATGAATGCCAAGGCTTCAACCATATTGCCGTTAAGTGTTTTAATAAGAAAAGATTTAAGGTCAAGCAAGGGATGACAGTAAATCTGAATTTGAGGGATCAGATAGTTCTTCTTGTGAGAAGACTAGGGGTTATGTGGTCTTCACTGCATCTTTATCTGGGATTGAGGAATCTTCTTCAAATGCTGTGAGTAACCAACACTGTAGTGATGGTGAGGAGGATGATGAGAGTCAGAATGACTCAGATTCTGAGGGAGACCTTGAGGCAGCCTATGATGAACTATTTCAGGAATGCCTAAAGCTGAAAAATGTTTAATTTTTGATGTCCAAAAAGATCAAATCTATTGAAATGGAAAAAGATGCCTTAGACCAAGTGACTTCAGGGTTGAGAGCTCTTGTGTCACAGTTTGAGGAAGAGAAGGCTTCCTTCCTTGCCAAGACTCAACTAATTGAATCTGATTTACATGTTTGTCACAAGTCTTGAAATCAAGTTGGCTGATCTTGAGCAAAATCAGAGGTGTGGAGATGTAAAGGGAACTCAATCTACCTCGAACATTGAGCCTAGTGCTAAAAGGCGCCCTCCTAAAAACAAGAAAGACCATTCTACTCAGAAATTCATTCCTACATATCATAAATATGGAGTGAAGGGTCATATTAAGCCTCGATGTCCTAAACTTCGAAGAATGGCCAATCATGGTTTTGAGAACCACAATAACTTTAATGAGAATCTTCAAAGGAGAGTTGAGGTCCTAGTAGAGAAGTCTAGGATTTTGTGTGAAGATGTGATGAAAACTTCTCACAACTCTAGACAGTGGCATGGTCATGACACTCCTTATGCTAGATATAGAGGAGCTAATGGGGAGAACCATAATGCCCACCATAATTATAGGACTCAATCCTGGAAAATGAGGAATAGGAGGAAGAGGTAAAAGGTCATACTTATCTCAACTGAAACGGTTAGAGACCAAAGGGTCAATCAAACTGCTAAAAACATTTGGGTGAGAAAGGAAGACCTGAAGGGCTTCACTTAACCCGTGCCTGTCATAGCCTAAGGTGTGCTGTTAGTGTTCTATCTTGTCTTAGTGCTATGATGTCTGTGTATGCTAGTATGCCTTTTCTTTTTACTAGTTTTTATTTGTTTTTCTGTTTTCTTTATTTTGAAAAAATCTAAAAACTATAAAATCCAAAAACTATAAAATCCAAAAATATTTTTGTCATGTTGCCCTTGTTTGAATTGCATGATCTGCATTCATTGTGTGATTATCATTTCTATACTTGTCCAGGGTTGAACATGAGCTTGTTGCTGATTGAGGATATATCACCTTCATAGTCTCTTAATTAGGCTAAAAATTAGACCGGTTTTATCTTGAACAGTTAGAGACTTATTCATGTGTGTATGCTGTGAGTGCCAGGAATCTTCTCCGTGAAGGCTCACAAAGGGATGGGTAATTACCTGTGTACCCTCACGAGTGTGAAAGGGTTTTGTGATTGAAGGGTCGCCACCTATTCATTCAGAATGGATAAGTCCCCCGAGTTTGGATAAGGTCTTGGTCTAAGAGTGAGATCAGGGTAACGGGTTCGGTTAAGTCCGGTGAAGGTGTTAAGCACCCCGAGGCTTCTATTTTTCAACGGTTTTGTACTTCCCAGGTTTAAGCCAAATAAAGTTAATCTTGATTAGAATGCCGGAGTGTTTAAGTTAACACTAATCCAAGAAAAGAAAAGCTAACTGGGGTTGAACCCGAGTTGGGTTGCCTACATACTCACAGGGTGAGATCAGACTGAGCATAGTTCTGGCACGTGAGCCTGTGCCGAGGCTAGGGGCATGTGTGTGTGCACCAGAGGTGGCTAACATGGACTAGTCCGGTAGGCTAGGGTTTGGTTGACCGAGGAGGGTCAAGTGCATGGTATTTAAGCCGGGTAGGCTTAGGGGGCAGGTAGACCACAATGGAGTCCGGCCCGGGTTAGGGTTGCTAATCGGGGTTAGGCCGAACTAACTATGGTTAGAATTGCTAACCACAGTTAAAGGTAAGTAAGATATAGCCCGGTGGGCTAAGTCTTAATCTTAACATCAGTAAATGTCCACTCTTTGGGTCTTCTCTTCTTGTCTTTCAAACAGATTTGGATTAACATGATCTTTTATTTGAATAATTTGAGATTAACAGTATATATACTTAAAGACTTTGCTACTGAGACCGCTTAGGACCGAGACCACCGAGACCGTGCTCTAAGAGCATGGGATTTCAGGTGGGGACCATTTCACATGGTAAGCCCCACTTGAAATCCCATGCTCTAAGAGCACAGTCTCAGTGGTCTCAGCCCTATAGGGGTCCTAGAAGTTTTATCCTATACTTAAGTAGCTTTTTATTAGTGCATATATTGGGTTAGCTTGACACAATTGATCAACACACCCATAGTTATCATTTCACTTGGTCAAGCTCCTCACGCGAGAAGGGAATTCCAACACGTCCAAATCCAGTTCCAGCCTCCTTCAACAAAAATGTAATCTTGCATGCTTAGAAATTATCCCATGGAGATATACTATTAATTTACTAGCATTACTAAGCATAGATGCTTGCTCATGTATGTGTTGATTTTGATTTATTAAAAAATATAATTTTTAATTGGTTTTAATAAAATAAAAGTTGGGTTTTAAAGATTTGAAAAAAAAATAATTTGGTTGGATTTAAAATGGTGTTTTTACACTAGTGGTTTTGGGGAGAAAAAACCATGTTTTCAAATGGAAATTGTTGTGGCTTTTATTAGTCCCACATCGGAAATTAATGAAAGTTGAAACCAATTAATAAGTAATCCCCTCTACTTAGAGATTGTTCTCTTGTGTGTGCTCACACACCAATTGTGGGTGCACTAGTGAAGTGCATCACACCAAGCGCGACACGCGCAAATTCTTTTTAAGAATAGAAGTTAGATCAACGGTGTAGATCTGATCAGGATTGAGATAGTGGTTCGGATTCTGTGATCCGTTACAGATCATGGGTGTGTGTCCAGGTTCGTTGAACTTGGTGGGATATTGAATGGGTTAGTTGGGAAAACCCAAGAAACTCAGTGAGTGAGCCGGTTAGGAAGCCCAAGTGTCTCCCAAGGCCTAGCCTTCACCTATATAAGGTGAGGATGAAGAGGAAGATTATACAGAAGTTGAAAATCATATCAGACCTCTGCGAGATTGGGCCCAGAAAGAGAGCCCAAACCAGAGAAAAAAGCTCCAGAACTCCATTGGAGATCTGAAGCTCATCTCAAGGTTGAAGACAACTCAACCCAGTAAGCCAGATCACATATTCAACCAATCCATTCGTACCAGTTGATCCTCTGTCACCAAATAGAGAAGTGATCTAACTATTAGTCTGATTAATTGAGATTGCTCTGTAACCAAATAGAGCACTGTCCGAATTCACCAAGAACAGAGAATAGAAGGAGAAATTGACCAATGTAGTAATACACTAACCCTTGGGCACTGTTACCAAATAGAGCCCATAGACAATCTGTTTCCAAATAGTGTGTCTCTTCGGAACTGATTCCAAAATTCTCAGAATCTGGTTTACAGAATCCATACAGATCCAATTCTGGAACTGCTTCATAATCGCTCCTAGAGAGTAATTCTGTTTGGTAATCACTTGTGGTAGCCTAATTTGGTTTATACAATCTTTGTAACCAGGATAACTCTGACCTTAACTGGAATAACAATTGTAGGCATCCTAAAAGGAGGTTTATGTACAGTTCCTACTAGATAGTGCATATTTGTTGAGGAACAGATTGATTCCTGACTAAGTTGAATCCCAGAGATAGAGTTGCCTTAATCCCTTGCACAAACGGGAGGCTCCGACTATCTTGAAGAAGCATTTATCGCGCCTCTTAGCCGAATTTGATTAAGAATAATTTTGGTCATAGTGTGCAAGCTATTTGAAGTAATTAACTAACAAATTAAAGATGTGTCTACTCCAATGACCACCGTGACTCCACTCGGCCTTGTCCCTATCAACACAAACCGTTTTGATGGTCGGTTTGATGGGACCAATTTCAACCTCTATGAAGAACAAATTATGTACTTGATGAGGCAACTGAAGGTTGCTTATGTTTTGACTGATGTATGCCCTGGCATTCCTATTGCACCCGGGGCATTCACTGCGAAAATTGCCACTGCAACAATCACACATAAATGGGTTGATGACGTTACACTTGTCGTTACAACATTTTGAACTTTATTTCTAATCAACTGTACAATCAGTTTTCCAAGAAGACTAAGAGATCTAAGGAGGTTTGGGATGCACTGAAGATTGTCTACATGGCAGAAGAGTCTAGAAAGAAAAACTTATTTGAAGTTGCGAACTATGTTGAGTTCAAGATGGAAGATGGAAAGCCAATCTTGCCCCAGATTCAGGATTTGCAGAAGATAGCAGATGCAATCACTACTGGTGAGGATGACTCTTGATGAGAACTTTCATGTTAGAGTCATTGATCAGTGCTCGATATTACACATATAAGCACCTTAAACTACACTTGTTAATCCATTAGAGTATTCTTTTTAAACTATGTTATGTTACTTGGTTGTCTTCAATGATTTCAGGTTCATGCGAGGAAAAGAAGGTGAAAAATAAAGAATAAAAGATTTTCAAAGTGTTCAAACAAGGTTCAACCATGTGGAAAAAAAACATAAATTTCTGGAAAATTTCTATGACCTACGATAGATCATAGCTGGTCTACGATAGATGCTCAAGGTTGGGATGGATTGCACATATGACAGAGAGTTACTGTTTATTTTCCTCTGTATGCAATCGATCGTAGGTGCTATGCGATCGATCATAGATCAGTGTTTTTGCCAGTGAACAGCATCCGGAATTGAAGAAGTTGAGTCCTAATGGGTTTCCAAGAACCCTAATCCAAAAATTCCCCTTCTCTATATAAATAGAAGACTCTGTGGCCTAAAAGGACATCAGAGAATTTTGGATCTAAAGAAGAGAAGGAGGTCTGGAGATCAAGGAAGCCATGAAGATGAGTCCGTCATTTTTGTCCATGAAGATGATGTGTTCCTCCCTCGTGATAAACTAACTTTCTATTCTAGGGTTTTGATGAAACCCTAGTCAAGTAACTGTGTCTATTATTATTTTTTTATTTAGATTTTTTATTTGTAAGACATTGATTGCATAATGAGAGGGTTGCTTTATCAATCGGATTTACTGAATTATATTTGATTTCAATTGAATTTCTATCTTTGTCTTAGATGTTAGAAAATTAACTATGTTAATTTTCTTTAGAATTTCAACATAGGTTTTATGCAATGGTTTTAACGTATCAAGAGACTAAGTCCTGAGATATCATATTCTAAGGGAAGACGAGTGATTACACAACCGTAGATTAGTGTGTATCATTCGTGCTAACCGAAGATACGATATACCTAGGGCTTGATCCCTTGTAACTTTCTTAATCAGTTGAGAGGGGACATGCTGTCAGTCTAACTGTAATGTTTGTAAATCAAGAGATCTGAATAAATTCAAACTTAAATTAGTTATAAGGTTAGTGGTGGATTCAATCACCTTAGATCTTCTCTCCAAAGGAATTTAAAACCCAGTAGTTGATGATTAAATTTGAAATCTTCATTAGTTTAATTAATTGTTTTAGTTTAATCAATTAAAAATCAATTCTCTAAATCATTAGTTTAGAATTAATCTGGGTAAAAGGCAACGAAACCAGCGCAGTCCTAAGAGGTTCGATACCCTTACTAGTACTATTCTACGAAATTATTATTATAAGGAATAATTAAAATTGCTTAACGACCAATTTTTGGCACCGTTGTCGGGGATTGCTAGAACGGTCTAGTTGTTAATTTGAAAGATTAACTTTAAATTAATCATACAAAAAAAATCCAAAAATATTGTTTTATTTTATTTTATTTGAAATATTTGTATTTTCAGGTACCAAATCGCTCAAACTGCAGAATCTCAATCGCTTGCTCAACACTATGGAAAGCAGGAGAGCTTTGTAAGTATTTACTTAAGTAGATATTTATTTTAAATTTGGTGTATGTGTCTGTCAAACATAGAGTATTTTCATAGGGTGTATGCACGGTAGACGGTCTTGTAATCCTTAGCTTTTCCCCCTTGATTCTGAATACATATTGGTGGCGGTAGACTATGTCTCCAAGTGGATGGGAGCGGTTGCCACTAAGACTAATGATCACAAAGTTATGGTCAAGTTCCTTTAAGAAAATATTTTTAGTCGTTTTGGCACACCGCGAGAATTATAAGTGATGGAGGTAAACACTTCCTAAATTGATATTTTGAGGCCTTAACCCTCAAATACTCTGTCACTCATAAGGTAGCTACACCATACCACCCACAAACTAGCGGTCAAGTCGAGGTATCAAATAGGGAGATCAAGAATATCCTCATGAAAACAGGGAGGACTGACTGAAACGACTGGTCTATAAGGCTTAATGATGCTATTTGGGCTTATCGTACGACTTTTAAGACCTCAATTGGAATGTCTACAGGGGTGTAAAAATTGGGTGCTTACAGTCTCCTTATCGCCTTGTCTTCAACAAAGCTTGCCACCTTCCGATGGAGTTGGAACACAAAGCCCTTTGGGTCATTAAGAAGTTTAACTTCGATAAGACTCTAGCGGGATCAAATCAGAAACTCCAACTCTCCGAATTGAAAGAGATACGTAATGATGCATATGAAAATGCTAAAATCTACAAAACCAAAACTAAAGCTTTTCACGATAAGACAATCTTACGAAAGTCTTTTCTTCCTAATCAAAAGGTTTCACTTTTCAATTCTAGATTAAGCCTCTTCCCTGGTAAGCTTCGTTCTAGATGGGATGACCCCTATATTGTGACTACAGTATTCCCTCATGGTGTAGTTGAGCTCAAAGACCCCAAAGATGGTAATCTTTTCAAGGTCAATGGTCAAAGAATAGAACCCTATATTGAGGGTATTGTATCTGGTGAAATGATAAAAACCTTAGTTCTTCAAGTCTATCAAGACGGTTGATTCTTTGAGGTTGTCTGGCTGAAGACGTAAAACTTAGTGCTTGTTGGGAGACAACTCATCAGTTCTTTAGTTCCCTTAGAATAAGATTGAGTCTAAGTTTGGGGTGGATGCAAATCCACCCAGAGGTCCATCCACCCACTCATATAGTGTAAAAAAAAAAAAGGACTGCAATAGATCGCAGCTATCTGTGATAGATCACAGAGAGAGGTTTCCAAATCCAGAAAGTCTCAGCCATTTGTGCGATAGATCGCAAAAATGTGCGATAGATCGGATACAGAGTGCATAGAACCAGAATGCCTCGGCCTTCTCTGTGATCGATCACAGCTACCTGTGATAGATCGTAGACAGATGCCAAATTTCAATAAGCCTCTGTCATATATCCAATCGATTGCAGGTACTGTGCGATTGATTGTAGATACCAAATCCAGTTTAAAACGCCCAGCCCGCGTCCATGCCTCTTCCCATTCCATCTTCTCCTCTTCTTCATTTCTCCACTATTCCTTCTTCTCTCTTCCTATCCATTTTCCTTACTCTCATCTTCATTAGGAAGTTACTACACTACGAAGCTTCTTGGATTGAAAAGTTTGGGGCTTGAAGAGCGAATTTTTTTCTAAAGAGGTAACTATTCCAAATTCTCTCCTTTTTCCAATTCTTTTTATTTCTTTTGTGTGATTGTGTGGTTGGGATGTTGATGGAGACCAGGTTGGCAATTTGAGGAGGAAGGCTTTGTGATTGAGGCCGGGTTGGCCGAGTTTGCAGTGAGTTGTGTGGGGTGTGATTGGGTGTTGTGTAGAGAGTTAAAACAAAGGGTACACCAACTATTTGAGAAAAATCCTCAACAAGATTTTGATACCAAATGGCCCCCAAACGGAAGAAGTTAGCTGAGAAGCCAAGCTCGAGTGCCCCCAAGCTAAGCTCTAGTGCACCTACAGGCAACCAAGTAGAGCAACCTATAGGGAAATTCGCCACTTGGGCGGTTACCCCTCAAACCCAATTCCATGTAGAGTAATTTAGAAGGTGTCCGGAAACGGGCCCTACTATAGTGGATTTGGAGAATAAGGGCCTACAATGTCTTTTTGGATCCCCGACCAAGGCTTACCCTAGGTTAGTTCGCCTTTTCTATCAAAACATGGTGCAAAAAGGTAAAGAAAAGAAGTAGGCCGAAAAGGGTAGTTTGGAGGAGGATGATGAGAATGAAGAAGAGGTCCCGGAGGCCCTAGAGGTTACTATTGAAGGACGTACTTTTGAGGTCACCATTGCCTCTATTGCCCAGGCCATTGGATGCCCTACTAACTCCTACCATGGTTTCCCTTATGTGTCTACACCCCAGAGGGCAGCTACCTTGCATGAGATCATCCGGGAGATGTGTGGGGGGGAAGTATGAAAATGACAGACAGAATTGTACTCGTAGGTCCTACCTCCCCCCTAGACTATGGTTTGTTGATTTGATCTTCAGGTATAACTTATACCCCATAGGGCATATTACTGAGAGACATGGTGCACTTTTAGATGACCTGTATGAGATGTGGAAGGGGTATTGGGTAGTACGAGTTGGCAATTACTTTTTGGAAATGTGATCACTCAGCTTTTAGAGCTTTAGGGTCATGTTATTAGTGAGGATAAGCTAGTGGCTAAGATTGTAGGGTTTGGGGAGAGACAGTGGGAGAAGAGCTATAATGCCTTGAAGAAGGCCACTAAGAAGAGGGTCCCCACTGTGGAGCATCTAGATGAGGTGATTCGAGATGCTCAGGCCGATGTTGCCATAACCCATCCTCATTCACCTTTAGCTGATCACTAGTCTCTTGCCCATGAATTTCAGCATCCTTCGCCTCATTACCAGCCTACCCCACCACCATAGTTCAGTGCTCAGCCTGAGGACCCTGTATACATGACTCGTCAGGAGTGTTTAGATTACCAGGCTATACAAGAGCAGAGATGGGAGGCCCAGTGTCATTTTCATTTGACTCTGTCTACTGAGATACAGGAGTTCAGGGAGCACTCGGCTCAGTGATGGTGACAGGCCGATGCCTTTTATGATGAGGCACGTTAGCATTGGGATCAGTCGGATAGGTTCTATGCCCAGTAGGCCCAGCAGACTTTTGACTTTCACTAGATGATGAAGGCTGCACTCGAAGCCTATTTCCCTCCAAGACAGTTTCCTCCACCACTACCTCCTTCCCAGTGACATAGATTCAAATCCTTAGAATACTACTCCTTTTTATTTTTCTTGAGTCTTCTATAAAGAGTTCTACTCTTTTTCTTTCTTTTTGATAGTGATGTCAGTGCTACATGATGATGCAAAACTTTTCTATTGATCTATCTATTGGATGTTTGCATCTACTTTTGTGTATATTATTTTTTTTCCTGGTTTGCTGCTAACACTTTTAGGTGTATTATGGAAGAAGTTTAGGGTGACTATTACTGTGATTTCTTTTATTCCACATTTTCCTATTTCTTTCATGGAGTGCATTTCACCAGTCAAGTATTATTGTTCTAATCCCTTTTGTACGTCATATTTTTTTTTTACATTGGGGACAATGTAAAGTTTAAGTTTGGGGTTGGGAAATAGTGGCCATTATTTTTTGCTATTTTTGGGTGATTGTGCAAACATGCAATAGGGTAGGACATGCAAACATCGAATGTTTTTAAGATTGCTCTATTCTGAATTTGAAAAATTGTGATACATATAGGGTAATCCAAATCTTATTGATAGGGTTAAATTTGATACCACATAATCCCAAATAGACACTATTTTTAACCCTTGACTGAACTACAAAAGCTGAAATTTTTTCAAAAGTCATGAATACACTTTGAAATTTGCACGAGCACTTTAACACATTGTCTAATGGGGTTTAAAACAATACTAATTGATTAGTGCTTTTGTTAACTCATAAGAAGTTGAATGACCTAGAAATTGAATACCAACCTTGGCTAGAAAATTTTAAAAAAGTTGATAAAAGAATGGGTTACCTGGACCAGGTTTTACACTTAGTAACTAGGCCTCTTGCCTCACTAAGCATAGAGAGTTCGCGTCAAACCTTGTGATCTTTGGAAAGGATAAAATAACCTAGTTTGACTAGTTTAAGTTCGTAGCCTATTTAACTCGAGTTAATAAGCCTTTAGAGGTGTCTTGACACCTGGTCCCCTAAAGCCTTCTGGTTTGGGAGTCACCGGCCTAACACTCGTTACGTGGGTTGTCTAGAATTCTTAATGGACTTAGATTCTGAACAGTCACACTTATAAATAAATATATATATAGTTTGAGTGAAAGCCTTGGGGTTGGGAGTTTAAATTGAAAGGAAATTCAATAACAAGTGAGAAGATAGAAGAACTATTGAACAGTAAGGTTGAGATCACATATTCAATTGTTAGTACACATTACACATCAAATAAAATTTTGACAAACCTTTATGAGTTGAATTTTTCAGAACTGGGTAAGAATGGTGTGAAATTGAGAATGTGGAGAGTTGAAAATTCAACCTTATTAATAATTACTGGATTATCTTGTAGGTATTGTGATTTTGAAAAGTTTAGAATATGTGTCAGTGAGACTTGCATGTTTTACTTGAATATATTGCACAACAATAGGATAGTACAGATGTTTGTGGGTATCATCACTATAAACCTTCACGAGACTTCACTCGTCCTCTAGGGCCACCTAGGTGTTTAAAAGGCTTGTTACATAAATGCTTGTTACATATTCAAAATGCAACCAGGGATCCCACGACAAGGCATGTAGTTATAGTTTAGTTTAGTTTTTAATTTTTATTTAGCATTGCTCAAGGACTAGCAATGTGTAATTTTTAGCGTTGTGATCGGTGCTAGATGTTACACATATAAGCAACTTAAACTGCATTTGTTAATTCATTAGAGTATTCTTTTAAAACTATGTTATGTTACTTGGTTGTCTTCAATGATTTCAGGTTCATGCGAGGAAAAGAAGGTGAAAAATAAAGAATTAAAGATTTCCAAAGCGTTTAAAAATGGTTCAACCATGTGGAAAAAGAAAAACAGAAAATTTTGGAAATTTTCTATGACCTACGATAGATCGTAGCTGGTCAACGATTGATTGCAGGTCAGGCTACGATAGATGCTCAAGGATGCGATGGATCGCACATATGGCAGAGAGTTACTGTTTATTTTCCTCTATATGCAATTGATCGTAGGTGTTGTGCGATCAATCGTAGATCGAGATTTTTGCCAGTGAACAGCATCCGAAATTGAAGAAGTTGAGTCCTAATGGGTTTCCAAGAACCCTAATCCGAAAATTCCCCTTCTCTCTATAAATAGAAGACTCTGTAGCCTAAAAGGACATCAAAGAATTTTGGATCTAAAGAAGAGAAGGAGCTCTGGAGATCAAGGAAGCCATTAAGATGAGTCCGTCATTTTTGTCAGTGAAGATGATGTGCTCCTCCCTCATGATGAACTAACTTTCCATTATAGGGTTTGATGAAACCCTAGCCAAGTAACTGTGTCTTTTATTTTGTTTTTATTTATATTTTTTATTTGTAAGACATTGATTGCATAATGAGATAGTTGTTTTATCAACCTGATTTACTAGATTATATTTGA
This sequence comes from Tetracentron sinense, assembly GCA_015143295.1. NCBI lineage: Eukaryota > Viridiplantae > Streptophyta > Magnoliopsida > Trochodendrales > Trochodendraceae > Tetracentron > Tetracentron sinense. Next base: position 21,269,099 of record CM026566.1, read on the forward strand.
TTTCAATTGAATTTATATCCTTGTCTTAGGTGTAGGAAATTGAAATTGAGCCCCTTGTGTTAATTTTCATTAGAATTTTAACAAAGTTTTATGCAATGGTTTTAACATATCAAGAGACTAAGTCCTGAGATATCTTATTCTAAGGGAAGACGAGTGATTACACAACTGTAGATTAGTGTGTATCATTCGTGCTAACCGAAGATACAATATACCTAGGGCTTGATCCCTTATACCTTTCTTGATTAGTTGAGAGGGGGACGTGCTGCCAATCTAACTATAATGTTTATAAATTAAGAGGTCTGAATGAATTCAGAATGAGATTAGTTATGAGGTTAGTGGTGAGTTCAATCACCCTAGATTTTCTCTCCAAAGGATTTAAATACTCAGTAGTTGAGAATTAAATTCAAAATCTTCATTATTTTAATTAATTATTTTAGTTTAATCCATTAAAAATCAATTCTCTAAATCATTAGTTTAGAATTAATCTGGATAAAAGGCAACAAAACCAGCACAGTCCTCAGAGGTTCGATACCCTTACTAGTACTATTCTACAGAATTATTATTATAAGGAATAATTAAAATTACTTGATGACCAGTCATCATCTCGAAGCTGCCTCTTACTTGGAAGTCTTATCACTCCAAGTTGATGCACAGGAAGGAAGACATCCTTCTTGTGGAGTTGATGCACTATTTGAGGGTGAAAGAAGAGTCTCGCAATCAAGACAAGAAGCAAGAAGAGCCAGTTACAAAGGCTCATGTTGTTGAGGCAAGGACTGAGAAGAAGAAGACTAGTCCGAATAGCTCTGGACCAAGGAAGAATAATTACAAGAAGTAAGGAATAAGGAGGAATGATGACAGGAAGAATTTCTACAGAAGGGAGACTCCTACAAGAACTATGACAGGAAGCCACTTGAGTGCTACATCTGCGGAAGAACCAGACACATAACCAAGTATTGTCGTCTCAGGAAGATAGGCAAAGACACCAAGGAGAAAAGAGACCGAAATGGAAAGGATAAGGACGACAAGATGATCGATGTCATTTCTGAGGTCCTTATGATTGGTGGGATTCTGAGTGGTTCATTGATACCAGTGCCACTCGTCACGTCTGTTGTGACAAGAATATGTTCACCTCCTACAAATTAGTGGGGGATGAGATGAATATATTCATGGGTAACTCCTCATACTCTAAGGTTGTTGGAAAGAGCTCTATTGAGATAGTGTTTAACTCTGGGGAGTCTTTGACTCTCACGGAAGTCCTGTATGTTCCCAACATTAGGAAGAATTTGGTCTCTGGTGCTGCTCTTAGCAAGCATGGTTTTAAGATGGTGTTTGAGTCAGACAAGTTTGTCTTGACCAAGAATGGAGTGCTTGTGGGTAATGGTATTCTGTTGGTGGCATGTATAAACTTAACATTATGAATGAAAACTCCTTTGCTTTTACTTATGTTTCTGAGTCTTGTGATCTTTGGCATGGTGATTAGACCATGTGAATTATGAAACTATTAAATCCATGAATAATCTAGGGTGAATTATTAACCATAATAATAACCACCAAGAGAAGTGTCTAACTTGCAGTAAATGCAAAATTACAAGAACCTCGTTCAAGAATGTTGAAAGGACATCCAACGTCCTACATCTCATGCACAGTGATATCTGTGAAATGACAGATACACTGGTTAGAGGTGGTAAGAAGTATTTCATCACTTTTATTGATGATGCTTCTAGATATACATATGTTTACTTTATTCGCTCCAAAGATGAAGCGTTTGGGATGTTTAAGGCATATAAAGCGGAAGTTGAGAACTTCCATGAAGCCAAGATCAAAACTCTAAGATTAGATAGAGGTGGTGAATACCTGGATACAAAATTCAATAGATTTTGTGAAGAAAATGGGATCCGTCATGAATTTTCAGCTCCGTACACTCCTCAACAAAATAGAATTACTGAAAGGAAGAACAGAACATTAACTGAAATGGTCAATACCATGTTGGTCAGTTCAGGAGCTCCATCTAATCTTTAGGAAGAAGCTTTATTGGCAGTAAGTCATATACTCAACCGAGTACCCCAAAGAAAGCTGAAGATAACTCCATATGACGTCTAGAAGTGAAGAAAGCCAAATCTGAAGTATCTGAAGGTGTGAGGATGCTTTGCTCATACAAAATTTCCGAATTTGCATAATCCCAAGGTTGGACCCAGAGGAACTGATACAGTACTTGTAGGTTACTCAATGATCAGTAAGGCATATAAGTTTCTAAACCTAGAGTCACCAGCTCTATATACGATTGTTGAAACAATCAATGCAGACTTTTTTGAGCACATTTTTCCATTGAAGAAAATCTCAGAATTAGTGGGGATCCAAGCTAAGTCAAGTACAAAGAGGAAGGACCCTGAACAAGCTGAAACCTCTGAACCTCAAAGAAGTTCTAGAGGAAGAGTTCCAAAGGACTTTGATCCTAACTATAAAGTATGTTTGGTAGAAAAAGATCCTACTACCTATACAGAAGCCATGTCGTCACATGATGCTATGTTTTGGAAGGATGCTACTGCTGACGAGATGCATTCTATCATGTCCAACAGTACCTGGTCTTTGGTGGACCTGCCTCTAGGCATCAAGACTATTGGATGCAAGTAGATCTTCAGGAAGAAGTTAAAACCATATGGAACAATTGACAAGTACAAGGCTAAGCTTGTAGCGAAAGGTTTTAGACAGCGAGAAGGTTTCGATTACTTTGAGACATATGCTCCTGTAGTGAGGATATCAACCATCAAGATGATGATAGCTTTGGTTGCTATTAAGATTTTGATTATTTATCAAATAGATGTGAAGACTGCTTTCCTCAATGGAGATCTCAAGGAAGAGATTTACATGGATCAGCCAGAAGGTTACATACTACCTTGAAATGAGAAGTATGTAAGTTATTCAAGTCATTATACGGACTCAAGCAAGCAGCTAACAATGGCATGACAAGTTTAGAAGAATCCTCCTAGCTGATGGTTATCAGATCAATAACAGAGATATTTACGTGTGCAGTAAATTTAATGGAGACTGGTGTTATTATCTGCCTGTGCGTAGATGACATGCTCATCTTCGGGACTGATCTGGATAGTGTCTTGGACACTAAAACATTCTTATCCTCCAACTTCTATATGAAAGATTTTGGTGAAGCCGAAGTTATTTTGGGAATCAAAATATTTCAAAGTGTTGATGGGATTACCCTGTCTCAGGCGAGCTACATTAAAAAGATTCTCAAGAGGTTCAATCATTTCGATTGTAGACCGGTTCTCACGCCATATGAGTCCAGCATTAAGCTGACTAAAAATGAATGCAGAGGTATAGCTTAACTAGAGTACTCCCAAGTGATTGGCAGTCTTATGTACGCCATGCACTGCACCAGGCCTGACATAGCCTATGCAGTAGGAAAGTTAAGCAGATATACCAGCAACCCTTCTCAAGTGCATTGGGACGCTCTTCACAGAGTTTTAAAGTATTTAAAGGGTACCATGCACTACGGGTTGCATTATGGGAGTTTTCCCACTATTGTCGAAGGATACAGCGATGCGACGTGGAATTCAGAACAAGATGAATCTACTTGGTAACTGCTTGGATTTATACCTGGGAGGAGGTGCCATTTCATAGAAATCCAAGAAGCAGACTTGTATAACTCATTCCACAATGGAATCCAAGTTTATAGCACTCTCATCTGCAGGAGAGGAAGCTGAGTGGCTCAGAAATATATTGGTAGACGTACCAGTATGGAGCAAGCTAGTGCCAACAATCACAATCTATTGTGATAATCAGGTTGCTATGCTTAAGGCATACAATGTGAATTATAATGGGAAGTCCAGACAGATACGTTTGAAGCATCAACATGTAAGGGGTCTATATCAAAGGGCCTTGGAAGAGATATGATCTCATCAACATCGAGGGGAATGGGACTAAAGAACCTATAATGATATAAGACATAGTGGGAACCCTACTTGATGAGTTTCTCAAGTTCAAAGGGTTCTTATGGTCTTATTTATTTGTATGCACTACATTTTAATAAAAATGAGGCATATTCATTCCTATGATGTAGTAGTGTAATTTCTTGTAGATGTTTATCCTACAAATGATCTCTTATATTTTGTTGAGGTTGAGAATATTATAATAACTCTCTTAATGAGACCATGGATCTATTCAGGTCGGAGTGAGTATAGAGACGTTCTTGATGGCTCACCTTTCTATGTGTGGAAGCTAGTCACTTCCTATGAGATTATAGGTAATCTCTAGAACGCATAGTAAACTGGGATTTGGCATAAACTCAAAAGTGTAGAGCAAAAGTGTACAATTTACCTTTGAAAGAATTGCGTATGCGACAAGTCCTATTTTTCCATATGGGTCTGTTAGTTCAAGGCACGTCTACTACGTTTTTAGATTAACTTTGATTAGTTTGTACTAAGTGAAAGTTCAAACCCTAAAGGTACTTTTATTTATGCACAAGACTTTCTAGGATGCCTGTAGAGACCCGAATCTTTTTCATGTTTTTATTGCAAGTATTAGGGGTATTACAGTCCTTGTGATGTTTTAATGTTTATGTATTTATATCTAATTGGTGTAGTATGATTAAAGCTTAATCAAAATTGTAAAGGGAGAGATGTCATATCACACCCTGAACTTTAGGAAGCTCTAATTTTGGCACCGTTTATCGGAATTGAGTGAATCTTGAACCATTACAAAGTTATTGGAACCCTCTTCGAGGTTTATGTTTAACATTTTTCCAAATTTTTAGTCTAAGCTAAGTCAAAAGTGGGTTTTCCGATGTTTGTCTGATGAAATTGCATATCAATCAACTTGTGAGCCCATTTAGACCATTTAAAACTCAAAATTAGGATTTTTGTAAAACAAGAAAGTTGTTCTTCTTCAAAAGAAAAGTCCTACGCAAGTTGAATTGTCAAAATTTGATGAGTGAATCAAAAGTTATGATCAAAATACTAAAATAAGGTAAAATCTATCGGAATCCAGAAAAGGGAAGTATGATCTATCGCAAATAAGGTGCAATCGATCACAAAATAGTGCAATCTATCGCAAATTTCTACAATCGATCGTATTCAAGTGAGTTTTTTTGATTGGCTTTCGGGTCTAAGTGCGATAGATCGCACCAAAGGTTTTTTTTGGATCCAAGGGAGGGATTCCTAAGATTTTGGTTAAAAAGTTTTTTTTTTTTTGTTTTTAACCCATGGGACTATAAATAGGGGTTCTATTTCGAGATTTTTAGGGTTCTAAACTATTTTTTAACCTAATTTGGTAAGGGAGAAGAGGAAACCTAGGGTTTTGAGGGAGAGATTGCTTGGAGAAGAAGGAGATTGCAAGGAGAGTTTGGAGATCTTCCTCAAAGCTTCCTCAAAGCTTCTTGGGAGTGATTTGGATCCAAGGGAGGGATTCCTAAGATTGATATACTATCCAAATCAACCCTATTATAATGTTTTTTGAATGTTAATATGATAAAAATGATACAAATATAAATTAAATATGTTTTCCCCTAATTTTATATGAATTAAGCTATTATGGATGGAAATATAGATTAATAATGTGGATGAAATGTATAGAGGATGGGAAATATTATGGAGGATGGGATGAATGTATGGATGTGGATTATATGGATGAATTATGGTTTACTTGAATGTTGGAAATATGAAAGGGCAATGGATTCATAATCTACGTACCCAAGGCATTTGTGAAAATGCTTGAGAAGATAAATACTAATATACTACTATGAAATTGTAGGAAATTGATTATGAATTGTGCTAAGAATCATGATAAAATATGTATATGTGATTGTTTGTTAAGTATGCCTAATTACTTGCATGGAAATTGATAGTCCGGAAGGTAAGAACTTAGAGGAAAGTCTCTCAAATCGGGAATTCTCTAACTATTTGGTATGAGACAATATAGTGGAGTTTCCATGGTGGGAGATCGGAATCTAAGCAATTACCAACTCGAATGTTAATTTCGATACTTAAGCACAGATGCACGTGTATGTTATGATAAGAGTCTCACAATCACACATGTGGACCACAAACATAAGCATTGCATATGTCTGTCATTCTGAATAAGCCCAATGAGGGATCTGAATAAGTGCATGTTCTAAATAAGCTGCTCAAGACTCATAAGCATAAGCATGGCATACGTATGATATTTTGAATAAGCATGGCTTGGGCATGGTCCGTATCCTCCAAAAGTGGCATGTCACTGAATGATTTGAATAAGTGCATAAACATAAGTATCTCACAAGCACGTGGTCTCATGAGCATAAGCATCTCATAAGTATATTGTCTTCTAAGTCTAAGATTCTCAAAAGTACACACGAGTCAAGGTGATGATATGATATATATGAGCACATGTCCTTTCACACTCTGATTATGTAATTATGTTATTGTTATGGTTCTAACTAAGTGCAGGTATATTATTATTGTTGGTTGGATTTTATATACACTGAGTACTTTTGTACTCAGCCAGACTTTGTCTTGGCAAGTTTAGAGCAGGAGCACACGGCGAAGCCGTGGATTGAGGAGGCATAAGTCGAGGAAGGAGGAGAAAGTGAGCCTTCCGAGGAAAGAGCTGGGGGCTTGGATGGTTACACCTACTAGTTCATGTTTTGTTTTGTTTAAGAGATTTGTAATAGACTTTTAGATGATGTTGCTCATTGGATTATTTTACAGTTGGGTATTAGACTATTTGTTTTATTATGGGTGGTTATGTTGAGTGTAGATTTGAGCATGATGACTTGGTTTTATATATATCGAAATTTTATTATCCTCATTTTTGGAGACTCGTGTTAGTACGCTTTGTATGTATGAATTTTAAGCAGGTTAAGGAAATGTGACGATTCCAAAGTCCTATTTTAGCCTTGTAAGATTTTGAGGTCGTTACAGAGGTGATATCAAAGCACAAGGCATTAGAGTCCTTAGGGCTAAGATATTAAGTATAGGATAAGGGGATTTTTCTACCTTAGGGAAGCAACATCAAACTTAGGACTTTAAAATTGTTGAAGATTGAGCTTTGATTAAGCATAGACTTAAGAATTTATGTGAGTGTGTTTCTAAATGGATTATTTCCTTCTTCTCAAGACTGTAGGCATGAGGAGAGGCGGAAGAAACAATAGAAATGGAGGGGGCAGTGTGACCGATGGGGATACTCCAGAGGGTACTCCCCAAGGAAATGTGAGTCGGGCTATGGAGACTATCGCTGCAACCATGGAGCGGCAGGCTGAGATTATGGGTCAGCAAACAACATTGCTAGCTGCTGGTCAAGGTAGGCAAGAGAGGCCGGTTGATGTTCATCCACCCCAACATAATGGAGTGGAAGCTTTTAGGAGAATGAGTCCTCCAGCCTTTTATGGTAGTACGGATCCTGCAATTGTTGAATTGTGGATCATGCAACTAGAGAAGATTTTCTCCGTGCTGGAGGCCACCGATGAACAGAGGGTGAAATGGGCCTCCTTCGTCATGGAAGACGAAGCTGAACATTGGTGGAGGGCCGCATCTAGGCAGAGAAATGAAATGCGAGCCAAACAAGAGTGGACTTGGGGAGAGTTCCTCGACATCTTCTACAAAAGATACTTTCCGGTGTTTGTGAGAGATCAGAAAGAGATTGAATTCTCTACCTTGGAGCAAGGGAGAATATCAGTAGCCGAGTATGAGGCCAAGTTTGTAGAGCTTTCTAGGTTCGCTCCTCACTTAATTGCTACGGAGATAATGAAGGCAAAGAAGTTTGAGCGAGGCTTAAAGGATTTTATCAGGGAGAAGGTTTCGATACTTCAGCTCGAAACATATAGGAAGGTGTACCAGCATGCTTGATAGCTGAGAAAAATTCAGAGGAATTTTTGAAGAAGAGGGAGAAAATACAAGCAAGCAGGTTTGGTCCTTAGGACAAGAGGCCGAGGATGTCAGGTCCTATGTCGATTGTTAGGCCTACCCGCATCAGAGGCCTACTCAGGCAGCCCCTCGAACATCTCAGGTTACTCTGCCTACTACTGGGACACAGTTGTATAATGTATGCAGCCAGTGTGGAAAGAGGCATAGAGCAGGAGAGTATAGGGCAATTACTGGAGGTTGTTTTCATTGTGGAGATATTTCACACCGGATCTGAGATTGCCCACTCCGCATTCAGCTGACTCAGTCACAGGGAGACAAGCTACTGATGCAGCAGAGGCCACCACAAGGCCTTAGACCTCAGCTACCTCGCTAGCCAACTCAGGGTCGAGTGTTTGCTACCTCGGAGCAAGATGCACAGGCGTCCGACGACGTTGTGCAGGGTACGTATAGTGTGTAAATTTCAGGTTTGTATGTTATATGTATTATATGTTTTGATGATGTTTGTTGTTATGTATCGACATGCTATATATATATTATCTGCTTGTGCACAAGAGGAGTGCTAGCCCCAGTCGCATTTATTCCAAAAATTTCCACATACCCAAGAGTAGGCATAACATATTTGATATTTTAACATATTAATAAAATAATTTAAATATAAAGAGGAGCTCTGCATCACCACGTTGTGCGGAGCTCCCCTTTTTACACTACCAGGTGGCAAATGTGTAATTATGGTGTGTTGCAAAAATACCCCAACCTCCATCAATAATTACAAACATGCCACTCGGTAGTGTAAAAAGGGAGCTTCACATGATGCAAAGCTCTGGCTGAAAATTAATCTCTTAATAAAAATAATAAACAAGAAATGTTTGACATTTGTAGCCACCAAGTTGTCTTTGGAATATTTGCTAGGGCTAGCAAAATCCTTTTCACAGTTGTACTATCAGTAGATGCTAGGCAAAAAGTACACTTCCATTTTTTCCTTTTCAATTATTTTTGTCTTTTCCAATGTTTTTTTTTTAATAAATTAGTAATCTATACAAATAGACTAAAACTACCATATTTTAGGGAGTTCCGAATGTTAACTTTCACTAAGACTAGTGGGTTTATTAATAAATAAAAAAAGTAAAGAGATCTTAGTAAGGGTTATCAAGTTTACTAACACAATGATGGCTAGTAACACCCTAAGAAGTATAATTTTACTTTTCTTATACCGTCTCCTCATTTAATAAATTATTTCCTTTAAGAATATCAAAATAACCTTATATTTAATTGAATGATATTCAATACATAGGGGTAAAAAAACAGATGAATTTTATCAAGTTCACTAGTTAAAGTTTACTAGTCATATTGAACAATATATAAGGTTAGCAACACACACACACACACATATATATATATATATATATATATGGGGAATGCTATCATTCACTCATATGAATGAACTTATTAACTTTCATTATCTTTTTTACACCTATGTATAGAATATCATTTTATTAAATATATGCATATTTTCATAGGAGACAATCCATTACTGAGGTGAGAGAAAAGGTATAAGAAAAGTCAAATTAGATTTTCTCTCATGTATTTAATGACTGGTCTCCTATGAAAATAGTAAACTACCATTAACTTTAATGAGAAGGGTAATTAATGAGGGGTAAAAATGTATTGTGAAGGTTAAATATATGAATTATTTTCATGAGACCAAATCCTCTACGGTGATAACCGGATTTGGAAAATCCGGTTATCACCCTCTAAGGTCACCACGTGTTCCTTTTGACACCCCTTAACTGTGGTTAAGATTCACTCGCCCCTAGGGTTCACCCACCCATCCATGGTTAGATAAAAATTTTAAAATTTTTTAAATATTAAATACATATTTTTAGTGTTTTTTTAATATTAAAATATTAAAAAAAATGAATTAGTATTTTTTTTCTAAAAACCAAGGATGGGTGGGTGAACCCTAGGGGTGGGTGAATCTTAACTACAGTTAAGGGGTGTCAAAAGGGACACATGGCGATCTCAGGGGCATAGAGGATTTGGCTTCTATTTTCATTGGAGAGAATCCATTAAATAAGAGAGAGAAAAGGTATAAGAAAAGTCAAACTACATTTTCTCTCTCATTTATTTATTAATTGGTCCCCTATAAAAAGATTAGACTATCCTTAACTTTAATTAAAAGGTAATTAATGCAGGGAAAAATGTATTGATGAAGATGTTAGTTCGTACACTTAGTGAACGTTATCTCCCCCCACACGGTCTGCGCACAAACACACACACATATATATATATATATATATATATGGGTCTTGCTAACGACCACTCGTTAGCTTACTTTCATATGCTAACAATTTCACAAATTGAGTGGTCGTTAGTATTTCCATACATATATATATATATATATATATATATATATATATATATATGGATCATGCCATAGCATTCACGTAGGCAAACCATCAAAGGTATAAATAACACTTTTGTAATTAATTAAAACAAGAATAGCATTTTAATAAAATCAATTAAAAAAAGTATTTTCAAGAATGCCCTTGCCCCTTTTATCACTTACCAAGAATGTCCTTGATTTTGGCCTGTGTGAACACTATCAAAATTCATGCATTGGGTGACTCTTATATATATGTATGGGGAATGTTATCCTTTACTCATTTGAATACTCATTTGAATGAACTTGTTAACCTTCCTTAGTCTTTTTTATCCCTATGTATAGTATTCTGTTAAATAGAATATATGAATATTTTCACAGGAGACAATCAATTAAATAGGAGAGAGAAAAAGTATAGGAAAAGTCAAACAGAATATTCTCTATTATATTTAATGACTTATCCCTTATGAAAATACTAAACAATCTTTAACTTTATTGAGTTAAAAGTAATTAATTCAAGTGTAAAAATGTAATGGTGAAGGTTAACAAGTTCATACACGATATAGAGAGCAAGTGGTCTAGTTGGCCCCTAATATCAAATTTGGTATAGGGGCCCACATACCCAAAAGCATCCCACCACCTCAAAAGAGCATTTGTTATGTCTTATTTAATGCAATCATGGTATCTAAACCCAAGAAAGGGTAATATGGTTACAATTTTTTATTTTTTGTTTGCCTCTTATCCTTATTTGCTTTTTTGCCTTTTGTCTTCTTCGGTGGTATCTAACCCAAAGAAAGGATGAAAATATTATTTTACTTTTGGAGCCAAATCATCTTCGGTGATAACAGGATTTGACAAATCCGGTTATCACCCCTAGAGGTCGCCACGTGTCTCCTTTGACACCCCTTAACAATGGGTATAGTTCACCTACCCTAGGGTTCACCCACTCATTCTTGGGTTTTGTTTTTTAAGTATTAATTCTTTTTTAAAAATTAAGAAACTGTTTTTAAAATTAAAAAAACTCTAAAAATGGTTTCTTAATTTTAAAAAAAGAATTAATATTAAAAAAAAAAAAACCAAAGGATGGGTGGGTGAACCTTACGGTTAAGGGGTGTCAAAGGAGACACGTGGCAACCTCTAGGGGTGATAACTGGATTTACCAAATCCGGTTATTACCGTAGAGGATTTGACTCCTTTACTTTTTGCCTTTTGGTCCTCCTCCATGAAAGGTTCTCATCTCCTATCTTCCCAATTTTTTTTCCTTTGGAATCACTTCCTGACTTAGTATTTCCTCCTGTATCACCGTGTTACCTGAGATTTTAGGGGTCTGGGGTCTTGACAAAAAATGTTTTCTCCACCATAATACTGACAAGGTATAATCAAGTAACATTATTCATATGCAATTCCTATAGTTTAGGCATAACATTGTTCATATGTAATTCCTGTAGTTTAGGTATATGACATTCGGTTGGGCCTGTTACATATTTGTACTAAAAAATCACTTTGTCACAGGAATGTTGTTCTTGCCCATTTGAGATCAAGGTTCTCATTGGTTTTTTTCAAATATAGATATCTCATTTCTTTTTTTTAGGGAGAATAACATATTGATGCCAAAATCTAATCGATCTCATTGATGTCAAATTTAATTAAATTTGTCAAACACAACATAAAACCATAACTATTAACAAGAACACTTAAGAGAAACAAGGATTTGTTGAAAATGTTGAAAAACCATTAAAAAGAAAATTTTAAATAAATTGAAAATGTTAATTGACTCCACTAATTGATCCACTCATGTGGTGTGATCCTTCTTCTTGATTTTGTTGAGAACTACAGCCTTGGAATCCTTGGTGCATGCTATAATTATGGTCTGGAGTGTCTTGTAAAATAATAAACTCTCAATAAAGCTCAACAAATTGTTAATCATATAAACTTTTGAAAAATATTATCTGCCAAAATATAAATTTATTATCATATTAAATATATAAATGTCGATAAATCACACCTGACTAAAGTGTGTCATATCAAGAAAGCTCTGTTGGTGCACGCCGGGATTGGGTTGTAGATACATGTATGGTGTCAACTGCACATGCATGGAGCCAATAGTATCACATGCGGAACTCGATGTTATGTAATGACCACTTACAAATTCATTAAAATAAGACTGCTACATAACATTTGGAGAAATCAACGATAAGATTTAGTAGTTTATTGAAATTTCACATAACACAACATATAAAATTAGAACATTATTGAAGATAAACAAAGTGCTACCTGAGTGAACTGATTTGGTATATGGAACGGTAGTGGGAAGTATGTTGCAGGATTCATGTGAACGGAAGGAATAGTATCAAGTAGTGTAGGTACTTCCTTGCTCTTCCATTCGGCTGGTGTCTCTTTAGTTTGCCCTAAAATAAAATAAAATAATTAAGTTTGTTAGTTAATAACAAGATGATTATTTTCATAAATCAAAAAATCAGACTTAAAAGCACATGAACTTTGAAACACATTACTAAGGTGCCTAGCTGCATTTTGGTATATATGCCAAACACAAAGGCGATGTTGTGTTTGTGGAAATACCAAAGCGATTGCATTCGCCATTGTTGGACATTGATCAGTGAGAATTATCTTTGGTTGTCTTCTAGACATTGCTTTCAAGAATGTTTCAAATAACCACTTAAATGATTCTTTTGTTTCATCATAAAGCAATGCAGCACCAAATATGATTGATTGTTTTTGGTGATTTACTCCCACAAACGGTGCAAATGGTCAACCACAATTATTCGTTCTATATGTGGTATCAAAACAAAGCACATCCCCAAAGTGAAAATAGTCTATTATAGACTTTGCATCCGCCCAAAAAAAGTTGGTCATTTGATCCTCGTTATCAAATTGTATGGAATAAAAGAAAGATGGATTCTCTAATTGCATCCCCTCAAAATATTCTAAAATGCTTGCTGCCTCTCTCTTTTGCATTTCCTTCATTCTCTTGGTACGCAGATAATTTCTAGTCTTCTATAAGAAAACTCCTATTCTCATGACCTCCAACTTCTTTACTCATGAACTCTACAGTTTCTTTTGGTGGTATTCCTAAATCATCTGCCTTCTTTGCTTGAGCAATCTGACCAACTGATAATGTCCTATGTGATCGTAACATATGTTTTCTTGATGGGGTTACAAGTCCATGATTATGTTCTTCAATAAATTCACTGACAACGTATTTACCATTTTGTTTTAGTTTAATGACCATACGTGCTTCGCAAATGGTTCTTGTATTTGGACGATGCTTTTTCACTCTGTCATCTCTTCGATCCTGTCGGCGGTACCCTTCTCTTGAACATAAAAATTTTCTCGATTGCAATACATTTTCTGAATTCCAGTCTAAAGGACCTCTACGTATACTAAAACCCTTGTTTCCACCATACCTGTTATAAAAATCATATGCTTTCTCTTCGGATTCGAACTCTATATTAACTGTTGGAACCCAACTATTATCATCTTGCATGGAAGCATGATACTCAAAGGATTCTGGTGTTTTCTCTTCTCTATTCAAAGATTTGTGAACAACTTCTTCAATTTCACCATCATCTAGGTTGAAGGACAACCTACATTTTACAGATTGTTGCACTTTGGAAATTGAGAAATCCAGAATACCCACATCTTCCTCCTTTTCATATGAACTATCCAAGATACTATCAATGTCTTTATCCATTGACCTAATGACGAGTTCAATATTATGCAAAATTAACAAACAACATGCAACTGTGAAAAAAAAAACCCAAACAACCTGAAATGGGAGAAAATCCTTAACAAAAAAAAAAAAAAAAAAACCTGAAAATAAAGAGCTTTGCAATCAAATCTTAATTCCAATAAAAAGTATTAGTGTCTTCTTCTGATTCTCAACCTACAAAATTATTATTAAAAATCAATTATAAAAACAAAGAGAGTTTAGATAGGGAAATACAGATAAATTAAAATCATTCCAATAATAGGGAATGCTAGCCCAAGTTTCCTTGAAACTAACTTTCCCTATAACAGTGACACGATTAGTTGCTTTTCCCGGTTGCTTTTGCAGCCGGTTCAAGCTTCATCCACAATAGCTATTTTAACATTCTCCTTCATAGTTTCTAATTTATAAACAACACCTCAAAAGTGTTACATCAGCATGAGCGGAGTGGGCATTGGTTATTGTGGTCATTACGTAGGCGGTCGGCAATCGTCGGCCGGATTCAATCCTCCTAACGATTACACGAATCTGAGCGAAGTTCTTCCAGAGGGTTTCTTGGAACGGACGGATGAGAAGGGATTGGTTTGTGGGTGGACACCGAAGGTGGCTATCCTGGCCCACCATGCAATTGGAGGGTTTTTTTCTCATAGTGGGTGGAACTCGGTTTTGGAGAGCATGTGGCTTGGTGTACCGATCGCGGTGTGCAGAGCAGAAGCTGAACACGTTTGAGCTGGTGAAGGATCTGGGATTGGCGGTGGAGATGAGCGTGGATTACAGGGAGGGTGGTGATGATTTGGTAGTGGCGGAAGAGGTGGAGAGAGGAGTGAGGAGTGTGATCGTGATGGTCTATGATAACGAAGTGAGGAAGAGGGTAAAGGAGATGGGAGAGAACAGTAGGAAAGCTTTAATGGAGGGTGGGTCTTCATTTGCTTCCTTGAGTTGGCTGATCTGATGGAGAGGATTTGAAGGTTCGGGTTGTGTGTTATTAGTTATTTTGTGTTAGATTTCATTTTTTTTTATAAAAGAAAGAGGTTAATCCCGAAAAGAAAATAATAGGGCAATCGCCTCTACTTCTAAATGCTACATGGTCAAAGCACCTTTAGAATGACAAAAAAAAAAAAAAATTGGAGTTGCAGAGGGACACGGGGTTAAAGGAGGGTTTAACATAGAAGGTAATCGTGATTTAGCCCTCAGGAACAAATTGATTGATGCTTTGAAGGAAGAACATCTTGTTCCAATTTCATGGTGGTGCGAGATGAATAAGGGAATGGTTCGATTGACCGGTGATTGATGGATAATGAGGAAGATGATAAATGTTTGTGCATAAGAGAAATATTACTAAATACTTCTCTTACAAGAATGTTACTTTGATTTTTTTTTTGCTGTCAATGTTGCTTCATTGATAGATTTCAACGCTTCAAGAACTCTTCAAGATAGTAAATAATGGGGTTTTTGGCATATCATGCCAACATCAACCAGAGAGAAAGTGTGGCTGGAGAATTAAAATGAACGTCACAGGAAGCGGAGAGACGGAGGTGAGAGAAAAAGTTGGGTGGGTTTGGGAAGTGTTGTTTTTAATATTTTATGGGGTTTTTTTTTATTAATTACAACACAAAGAACGGGCGAATCTTAAATAACTAGTATTGTTGAAGGGTTGCCTGGCTGCAAAAGCAGCCGGGAATATCAGTTACACGTGTTAGCATGCTAGAGAAAGTGAAGAAAAAGTAAATTGGGGCTAGCATTCTCCACATCTTTCAAGATACTATCAATGTCTTTATCCATTGACCTAATGACGAGTTCAATAATGTGCAAAATTGACAAACAACATGCAACTGTGAAAGAAAAACCCAAACAACCTAAAATGAGAGAAAATCTTTAACAAAAAGAAAAAAAAAAAAACCACCTGAAAATAAAGAGCTTTGCAATCAAATCTTAATTCTAATAAAAGTATTAGCGTCTTCTTCTTATTCTCAAACTACAAAATTATTATTAAAAATCAATTACAAAAACAATAAAGAGTTTAGATAGGGAAATACAAATAAATTAACATCATTCCAATAATAAATTAACATCATTCCAAGCAAAAAAAATAAAAATAAAAATAAATCTTATAATCGAACTTTCAAAAACTTTAATAAAAAATGAGTGATGATAAAATATACTTGTGTTTTTATGTTTAAGGGGACGAAGCTTGTAGAAGACACTGTCGTACTCGTAGAAGAAACCAAAGAAAATTGAGAAAGTAAAGGGAGATGAGGCGTTTTGCAAAGAAGGACAAAAGGCAAAAAGCAAATCAAGGATAAAAGGTCAAAAACAGATATGACCATATTACCCTTTCTTGGCTTTAGATACCACCGAAAAAGACAAAAGGAAAAAATAATAAATTGTGACCATATTACCCGGTTTAGATAACTGCATTAAATAAGACATAACAAATGCTCTTTTGAGGTGTAGCGATGCTATTGGGTATGTGAGCCCCTAATACCAATTTTGGTATTAGGGGCCGACTAGACGATTTGTTCTCCACGAGATATATTATATATATATATATAGCTGTTGGTATCCATGTGGATACCTTCAGCAAGCTCGATTTGAACCCCCAGTTATTGCCACGTGGCTATACTATTTAATAATGTAGGCCCCACACCCAAATTAGCTAACCTGTTCTCCTCTAGACACCTGACTTAGATAACCCGTTCTCCAATACACTCCTTCTTCTCGCTCCTTCTTCTTCCTATTAACACCTCCTGTAACTGTTTATTAAATCCCTCCTCTCTCTCCATTCGTCTTCCCAAGTAAACCCCATCTCTTTAAAACATACATCATGTATTTAGTAAGATTAC
Organism: Tetracentron sinense; assembly: GCA_015143295.1. NCBI lineage: Eukaryota > Viridiplantae > Streptophyta > Magnoliopsida > Trochodendrales > Trochodendraceae > Tetracentron > Tetracentron sinense. The sequence continues at coordinate 21,285,902 of CM026566.1, forward strand.
TCTTAATTTAGTAAGTCGTTTAATGAGCTTATTAATTAATTTTTTTTCCTCTTAAAAGTAACCACCCTCGCATTATATCCTAATTTTTTTCTCTACAACCTCTCTCCGTGAAAAGAGACGACCCTCTCTCTCCATAAGGCATAATCAATCGTCACTAACGCTTCAACGCTTCACTTTCTTCATTGTCCCTATCTCAAATCGCTCCGTATTCATCAAAAACTATCCAAATTCACTGACTCTTAAAGATCTCATGAAATCTATTCTTTAAGAACCCATTATGTATTACGACTCTTTAAAAACGGTCCAGAACTCTTTCAACGATGCTTCTCAAGGGTCTGGTTTCGAACATCTCTTCCTCCTTGAGCTGGAGACGTCTTGAAGCAATCGAGGACATTCTCTGACCTGGATATGCTTGAGTATTCGAAGCTATGCCACGACTTGAATCCTCTACATTCGCTTGAAACGCTGGATTTGAAGATCGACTGGTTCATGGGATGCTCTTCGCTTTCCTCTTCCCTCGGATCATCGCTTCTTATTTCCAAAGTCCAGTACTAGGGTTTGTAACCCTCTCTTCTCTTTCTCGAGTTGTTTCATGGAAATTAGCGTATTGCCTTTGAAAAAGAAATATTATTGAATTGGGGTTTGATTGTTCATCAGCACAATGAATAGAAATTTTTTAAATAAAATTGAATGAAATTTGGTTTTTAAAATTGTAATTTTATGGGGCCAAAAATCTGATCCTTATTTTCCAGAATTGTTCAATAAATGTGTAGCCTGGAGCTGTATATTTTTCACAAATTTTGCAGTTTTAATTGCCGTTCTACATTGGAGAGGAGATCGTCGGCAAAGTGCAAGCAGTTAAATCTAAGAGAAAACAAGAAGAGATTCATGTATGTTGTCTCATCCAAAATTCATAAGCGTTTTTTTCTACCAGTTTTATGATGAGAAATGTTTAGTTAATTTGATGAAAATTGGATGCACTTACATGTTCGTTGTAACGCAGAGTGAAATTCTCAGCAAAGTGCTCTGAAAAGGGGGAGCTTCATGTTCTCGCTGGTGAGGGTATGGCAATCCTGCCAACTCTAACCAGGGAACATTGGCAATCTATGGAATGATTGAAGCCGATTTCAGCCAATAAACTCCATCTGTATTGCATCACCATTGTTCTTGAAGCAAGCCATGAAATAAAGGTTATTGCATCTTTAAGAGCGAATCCAGTTGGGTAATTCATTTCAACAGAGCTATTTGTGGACGATGCCAACTAATGCTCAATCTCACATCCAGTAGTTCAAGTAAGATAAAATTTTTGGAACCAGTTTATAAGAGTGCATACATTTACTGTTAGACACTTCCTTGTCAATTTGGCTTTTGAATTCTGATACAAATGAAGGATATTTTCAAGGAGGGATTATGTTAAGCCATCGGAATTATTGGTAGAATCATTACTGATGTGATTTAGGTTCATTTATTCTTTGAAATTCTAGGAACTATGGTTCTGGTTATTTGTGTGGCTCTTTTCTGTAAGCTCTGAGATGTGCTGCTACTAAATTTTTGGACTGCATTCTGCTCCTAAAATTAACCATGAAAGGCAAGTTATTATTTAAAATAGTGAGATCTACAGCTACATTGTGGTTCTCCGTCTCCATCATCTGGATACCATCTTTGAATGGAGCACCATATTTCGTCCCTACATGTGGCATATATGTGGTGTATGTTAAGTGACTCACTTTTTGATGGGTCTGGACATCAGGTAAACAGCTTGGTTATATATCATACCCATATGAGCTATTTTTTAAAATGGGAATTGAGGCTATAAGTCAGACAAATGTGATTGCCTATGATGTTGAGTATTTGCCTAGGATGGCCCCTAGGCTAGACCATTCAATGGTAGGTGCTAACCAATCCATACAAAGAAAAACAGAAGTCAGCCATTCAATGGTAGGTGCCAACCAATCCATACAAAGAAAGACAGCAGTCTACTATCCTCCTGGACTGTCCTCTCAAATGAGAGGGGGATGTGCTATCAGCCTAATATCTTTTTTCATCAGGCTCTTACATGAGTATATATATATATATATACTTTTGTAACTCAATCATTATGATTACTCTTAAGCTTTATTATTTTCCCTATTAGTCTAACATCTAACTTTTTGCGACAAATGTGAAACAAATGCATGCACTTCCTCCATTTGGAAGGACTAACAGGCATGGCTAGCACAAAGCAATCACGATGTGTTACAGTGGATTAACTATATCTCTATTTGGAAATAACCCATCTGAGCTCACCTCTCACCATGTTTTCCACCATGCTACACCTGCAAACTACCCAGATTTATCCCAACTGTTGCCCTCTTATACAATTGCTGAGCCAACATCTTTAGTTTATAGTTCCAAAGGGTCATACTGGTATTCTCATGCCTTCTAATATTTTTCACTGTTGTACTTGAAAATTATATGTTTTCAGAGAATGGAATTGTTGTTTTAGTTGTTTCCTTTAAAATTTAACTCAATATGTGTTTGTCTCCAGTCAATATTATTAATTTGACATGCATCTTATTAGTTATGGAAACTTGGACTACATTTCATTTATATTCATGTGGAACTGTTTACAGGAAATGAGGTATATTTTGTGGTCTTGAGATTCCTTATGTCTGTATCCATGTTTTGAATTTGATCTGAGTTATTAGAATTTGATGAGTCATATTGCAACACGTTAGAGACACCTTTGCTTTGCGAGATATTGGATCACATATGAACTTCAAGTGGAATGACTCAGCAACCAGATACTGAAAGTGAACTTTAGTTCCTTTGTATGTAGGTGGTTTCCATCTAAAGAAACCTTTCCCCCTGCAAGAGCTCTAATGAGACTGAATGACTGGATCTCATAGGAGCTCTAATGAGACTGACAAATGTGAGGGAATTTGTTACATCTTCTATATAAAGTTTGTTTTGTCCAGAATTCTGTTCTGTATACAAGTTACACACAAATATGTAGCACCAACAATGAGTTCTGTATACAGGCGACACCCTACATAAAAATCTGATCCATATTAGTGGTTTAATCCATCAGATAATGTTAGCATCATTTTCTTTTAGGATAATGCTAAAACAACTTTCTTTCAAGACTCACTTTTTTTTTTTTATTGGACTTAGTGTTAGTGCAAAACATGAGTCTTCTCATTGAAGAAAGCGAGTTTAAAAGAAAGTGGAGGTAGCATTACCCTTTCTTTTAAGACTCACTCTCTTTTTGATTGGAGAGAGTGTTAGTGGAAAGCACATGTCCTTCCCTTATTGGAAGACAATAACACATCTTTTCCATAAAGAAAGTGAAGTCAGCATTGACCTAATCCATATTGATTCACATTACATAATTCTATGAAATCATATTTAATCAATAATCTGATAGAGAAAGTCATATATATTTTTTAATTCTCACCATTTTTTTGCCTATTTTCTTTTTATTTCCCGTGCATCGCACGGGGTGTTTGCTAGTATATATATATATATATATATATATATATATAAAGTAGTACCTTTATAAATATATTGCTTCGGTGTTGAGTATCTAATTGAAGAATGTCAAGAACAGTGAGACTTTCTATGTTCTCGGCTCTCAAGTCCACTTCAGGTTTGGCAGCAAGTATCCCCACAATTGTAGGCAGGCGGTAGATGGTAGCCAGATGCAGAGCGGTGTTTCCATCAATATCTCTTTGGTTAAAAATCCCATCAAGCTTGTAGTTACATGACAGATACTTGACAAATAACAACAGATGATTTTCTACTCTTGATGGCAACATGAAGAGCATTTTGGCCTCTCACATCGTATAGATCCATGATATCCGGGCAGTGTTGAAGGAGTTCTTTCATTATGTCGATGTGGCCATTAATGGCGGCTTAATGAAGAAGTGAACTACCTGATAGTTGAGAGTGAACAAGTACGGGAGAGAAAAGAAAAAGATGGGAATGAGTTACTTCTGTAGAGCTCACTATAACACAATAGATAAACCTTTTATTCAAACTTCTTTGTTTTTCTTGATTACAACTCAAAAGATACAATCCTATATATATAGGAAATTCCACCGACTTGTTCTTACACTAGAGCATTAAATGATCTCACATAATTACATGGGGAATTATGTGGAAGATACAGGACTTTTCCTAAAGCATCTCTAGAAGACTACTCTAGACTACTCAGGAAAGTAAATTAGGCTTAGGCTTTTCAACACACCCCATAATTTACTTTCTTTTAACTCCAATCATTTCTCGTAAATAAGAGAACTTTTCTTTGGATAATGCTTTTGTAAAAATGTATGCCAATTGCTCTCCTGTCTTGCAATACTTCAACTGTATTTCACCTCGATCAACAATTTCTCTAATGACATGATGCTTAATTGCAATATGCTTTGTCTTATCATGGCTAACTGGATTCTTGGACATAGCAATCGTGGATTTGTTGTCACAATAAATAATTGTGTTTTCTTCTTGTTTTTGACCAATATCTTCAAGAATTCTCCGTAGCCAAATTGCTTGAGAAGCTGCCTTAGCTGCTGCAACATACTCTGCTTCAGCAGAAGATTGAGCCACAGATTTTTGCTTTTTTGAAATCCATGAGAAAATGCCAGAACCAAGAGAAAAAGCATATCCAAAAGTACTCCTATCATCAAGTGATCCAGCCCAATCACTATCAGAGTAACCAATCAACTGTGAACTAGTAGTGGATTTATACCAAATTCCATAGTCGAGTGACCCCTGCAAATACCTTAGAACTCGTCTTGCAACTCCGAAATGAATTTGACTTGGGCTTTGAATGAATCTAGATAGAAGACTTGCAGCAAACATAATATCTGGTCGGGTAGCTGTTAGATATAAAAGACTTCCAATCAAACTTCGATATATAGATGCATCAACTTTCTTTGCTCCATCTTCTAATATGTATTTTTCATTAGCTACTAAAGGAGTAGCTACTGATTTGCATCCATACATCCTGAACTTCTTGAGGATATTTTCAGTGTATTTCTTTTGAGTGATAAAAATTCCATCATCTCCTTGATTTATTTCTATCCCCAGAAAATAATTCATTAACCCCAAATCACTCATTTCATATTCAGTCATCATATCCTTTTTAAACTCTTGTATCATTTTTTCATTATTTCCAGTAAATATTAAATCATCAACATATAGAGAAACAATGAGGATATAAGACGTACCTTCAGTTTTGATATATAGCGTAGGCTCACATTTGCTCTTTTGAAAGCCATTTCTAAAAAAATAATTGTTAATCTCATTATACCATGCTCGGGGTGCTTGCTTTAATCCGTAAAGAGCCTTCTTTAGCTTGTAGACCTTGTTCTCTTCCACAATAAATCCTTGTGGTTGTTCTACATATATTTCTTCATTTAGCTTTCCATTCAAAAAAGCTGACTTCACATCAAGTTGATATAACTTCCATTTCTTTTGTGCAGCAAGAGAAATAAGAGTTCTAATAGTTTCTAATCTTGCAACAGGAGCAAAAGTTTCATGGAAGTCAATACCTGGTTGTTGTGAGTATCCTTTTGCCACGAGCCTAGCCTTGTGTTTTTGAATTGAACCATCTGGTTTGGGTTTTGTCTTGTATATCCATTTTACTCCAATCACATCTCTGCCTTCAGGCCAATCAACCAATTCCCAAGTGTGATTTTTTTCAATCATTTTTATTTCTTCTTACATGGCCTTTACCCAAACTTCATGTTTTTCTGCTTCATCAAAGCTTTCTGGTTCAATGACAGAAAAATTGCATGAGTCATAAATATCTTTTAAACTTCTCACCTTTCTTGGAGTTGATGCTGGAGAAGAGGAATTTGATGATGTACTCATTGGAGATGACTGTCTTGAGGAACCTTCTCCAGTTTCTTGATCTTGGATTCTTGGAGGAGCCTTTTGTTGTTCTTCTTCTTGAAAAATGAGGGGCAATTCCTGCACTTTATGTTCTTTCCAATCCCAAGAATATTTTTCATCAAAGATTACATCCCTACTAATAATAAATTTCTTTTTCTCCAAATTATAAAGCCTGTAACCTTTTGATTTACTACTATATCCAACAAAAATGCATTTTTCACTTTTTTCATCAAGCTTCTGCCGTTTTTCAGATGGAATATGTGAATAACATATGCAACCAAATATTCTAAGATGACTTACCAAGGGTTTTATCCCACTCCATACTTCAATTGGTGTTTTGTCTTGAATTGACTTGGTCGGGCATCTGTTGAGTACGTATACTGCACTATAAACAGCTTCTGCCCAGAAATTGTTTGGCATTCCTTTCTCCTTAAGCATCAATCTTGCCATTTCCACAATTGTTCTATTCCTCCTTTCTGCTACTCCATTTTGTTGTGGGCTATAGGCAACAGTTAGCTGTCTGTGAATGCCTTCTTCTTCACAAAAGTTTTCAAATTCATGAGAAGTGAATTCACCGCCTCTATCACCTTAGAGTTTGTATACTATATCCACTTTGCTTTTCTACAAGCATTTTAACCTTTTAAAAATTGAAAAAGCTTCTGATTTTTCCTTCAAAAAATATACCCATGTCATTCTAGAAAAATCATCAACAAAGATAAGAAAATACCTGTTTTGATTAAGAGATGGAGTTTGCATATGTCCACATATATCAGTATGAACGATCTCCAATGGAGTTTTTGCCCTCCATGATTTTCCTGTGGGAAAGGACAAGCGATGTTGCTTCCCTAGCACACATCCTTCACATACATCGTTCTTTCCTTCAATTTCCGGTAATCCTTTTACCATTTTTTCTTATGCAATAATTTCAGCCCTTGAAACTTTAGATGACAATATCTTTTATGCCACAACCAAGCCTCATCAATAACATCACTTCTTAAAGCAAGATTTCTTCCATATTGAAATTCAATAGGAAAAATTCTATTTCTTTCCTTCTTTATGTTTGCAATTAATTGATTTCTTGCATCATATATTTTGCAAGAATCATCTTCAAAATGAACAAAGTATCCATTTTGAACTAATTGTCCAACACTTAACAAATTTTGTTCTAGATTTGGTACAAGCAAAACATCTCGGATATACTTTGTTCCTTTTTTAGTTTCAATAGCTATAGTGCCCTTGCCTTTTGCTTGTGCCAAGGATCCATTTCCCATTCTTACTTTGGAATTAATAGAAGTATCCATATCAAGAAAGATTTTTTCATTTCCGGTCATGTGATTACTACACCCACTGTCAATGTACCAAGTGTTATTTTTTTCTTGTGTATTATTTTGGAATGCAGAGAATAGAATTCCTTCTCCTTTCTTTTCTTCAGAAAAATTAACTTGATTATCATTTCTAAATCTGCATTCCTTTTGTGTATGACCAATTTTTTTGCAATTATAACATTGAGGTTTTCCTCTATACCAACAAGCATTAGTAGAATGATTTGATTTCTTGCAAATATTGCAATGAGCTTTAAAATTTTCAGAACCCATACCTCTTTCATTCTGCTTTTCTCCTCTTGCATTGAAATTTTGTTCCTTTCCTCTTCTTGTATCTTCTTTTCTCTTATTGCCACCTGTAACATTTTTCTTAAAAAATTTCTGAGAACCAAAGGTTAGCTTGGATTGGAAAGCACTTTCAACAGATTTATCAGTATGCCTTATTTTTCTTTGTTCATGTGAAAGTAGAGACCCCATTAATTCTTGCACAGTTAAAGAGGTAAGATCTTTAGCTTCTTCTATTGCAGCAACAACATAATCATATTTCTCAGGTAAACTAATGAGAATTTTCTCAACAATCTTTTGATCAGAAATAGTTTCACCATAGGATCTCATTTGATTTATGATTTCCATAACTTTAGAAAAATAATCTGTCATGGATTGTGATTCAGTCATTTTAAGATTTTCTAATTCTCTTCTCAAGGATTGAAGTTTGATACTTATTACCTTGCTATTACCTTGAAATTCTTGCAGTAAAATATCTCATGCTTCTTTGGCTTTATTAGCTCCAATGATTCTTGGGAAAATAGTCTTTGACAATCCTTGTTGAATGAGAAAAAGGGCTTTTGCATCCTTCATTCGATCCTCGTCCAACTGTGCTTTCTCGGTATCGGTTAACTGGGTTTCATCCTTTGGCTCGGTGTAGCCTTTCTCCACCAAGATCCATAAGTTCTGTGATAGCAGCAAGGTCTTCATCTTGATCTTCCAAAAATCATAATGTTCTCCACCAAATGGTTGGATGAACTGTTGAGGAAAACCAACACTTGCTCCCGTGCTCAATGCCATTTCGTTGCTTGAGGGATTTCCCCTTTTGAGCCGCCCACCAGCCTTCCTTTTTGAAGTTGCCCAAACTGATCAAGAAGCTCTGATACCACTTTGATAGTTGAGAGTGAACAAGTACGGGAGAGAAAAGAAAAAGATGGGAATGAGTTACTTCTGTAGAGCTCACTATAACACAATAGATAAACCTTTTATTCAAACTTCTTTGTTTTTCTTGATTACAACTCAAAAGATACAATCCTATATATATAGGAAATTCCACCGACTTGGTCTTACACTTGAGCATTAAATGATCTCACATAATTACATGGGGAAGATACAAGACTTTTCCTAAAGCATCTCTAGAAGACTACTCTAGAAGACTACTCTAGACTACTCTGGAAAGTAAATTAGGCTTAGGCTTTTCAGCACGACCATCTATGTCTAAGATAAATGCAGCAGAATGCTCAAATTTCAGTAATAGTTGGATTGTCGTGATATCAGGGATTGATGCTGCATAATGAAAAGCAGTCCTCCCGTTACTGTCTTTTTCTTTGATGAGTTCTTGCCTTTCTTCAACCAGTATTCTAGTTAAACCTGGAATTTGAAAAGAAAAAAATAGTTAACGAAGATATGAGATTCTCTCAAGTTAAAACTGGTATCAAAGAGACAGAACCATATCGTCTGTGTTATTTGGTGTGGCTTTCCCTGTGTTGTTGGTATTTAAAGGCCAGGAACTCCTGTTCAGTTGGTTACAATTGTTAAATTCCTATGGTATTTAAAGGCCAGGAACTCCTGTTCAGTTGGTTACAATTGTTAAATTCCTACAAGTCAAGATCTTGGCCTTTGAACCTTCAAGAACACAGGGAAGGCCACACCAAATATTGGTTCCCAAAGAAACCAGTTACAACCTTGTAGAGTGTTATGAATTTGGGCACACGCCCATGAGGCACTCACGTGAGGATTCATTTAGAAGCCTTATATTCTTAGGACAACACTAGAAAAATGAAATTTCAGCAAAGGAGTTTCTTCAAAAGGGGTGTTAAGGTTTTCTTCATGCTTGATTTCCAACCACGATTCTCAAATACATTGTAGTACTGTCTTTACATGTTCGGTATTTCTCCAACTTGATTGTTTGTGTAAGGAATTTATGGGTCGGGCTGGGCTGGGCTGGGCCTGACCCAAGCTTTTAATCCGCCCACATGGTTTACGGGTCATGAGGACCCAGATGAGTAGTCCATGTAGGGAATCTGATAAGTTCAGATAACCTTCATGTTATCCACTAACACAATAATAGGGATAACTTCCCAAGAGGTTGTGAGTTAGTGAGAGACTATTATATATAAGATAATTCCTTATCAGAAGAATACACGTATCTTCCATAATTCTCTTCTCTCTCAGAAAAAGGAAATTCTCTCTGTGAGAATATCCAAGTTCTCTCTCTTGGATTTGAACCGTGGAATCGCAAAGGGGAAACTCGATCGTAGCTACCTTTATCCTACGAGAACAGGACGTACACAGGGGCTAAAGATGATCGTGACAGTGTAACGAATCGACGAAGGATCCGGGTCTTCCGCTATTGAGTAAGAACTCTAACCCAGTCCATATTTATTTGCAGGACCACATTTAATTGCTCTATGCATGTAGATAAATTATATAACATTGGTATCAGAGCCAGGTTAGGCTCGTTTCGATTCAGTTTGCTGAATAATGTGTTGTTATTTTACGCGAAATTATTATGGATTTTTTCTGTAAAAATTCAAAAAGATTTTTCCAAAATTATTTATTGGGTTGTGTTCTACTCATCAAGATGAACAAACAAATTTAATTTCATGTAAAAAGAATTTTGTGAGAGAGAGAAAATTCAAATCCTATTATTTAGGATCTAAGTTTTCCTCAATCTTTGTGTAATTTTTTGAATGCCCTAATAAATTAATCTAGGTGTTTTAAAGACCTATTGTCATAGAGGGCCGCGAGATCTTCGAAACGGTTTTTATTTGTATTTTTTGGATTAAAAACGAGTAAGATATGATCTTCTAAAGTAGGCCTCGAATAAATCAAATTTATTTTGATTTTAGATGAGCCCAAGTGTCTCTTTTTTATTTATTGTGGAGTTGACCATAGCGCCACATCAGCTGCCACGGGTTACAGTGACACGCCACCATGCCACGTCAGCTGCCACATCACCAACCATATGGGTTACCGTGACACGTCAGCATGGGGATCCAATCATCGTGCCACGTCATTTTAGAGTGCCTAGTCAGCTGCCACATGGGCAAGCTGACCCCTAAACTTTAAAAGGCTCGTATGGGCTCGTTTTAACTCTGATTTGACGTCGTTTTCACCGTTGGATCACAAATTTTATGCCCTATCTGACTATGTGTTCAGAAAAAATTTTAAACTTCTGTAATTTTTATTTTCTAATTTATAAGCATATTTTTCTTATTAAAAAATGCTCAAATTATTTTTAAATGAAATTTAAAAATTATAGAGGCTAATTTTAAAATTCCAGTATATTATTGGACATTATTATGACTATTGGTTGGACACCTAGGGGTTTAATTTATTAATGGATTCATTAAATTGCATAATTAAAGCCTTTGTGAATTTATTTTTTGTTACATATTATACATGTGTATTGAAGATTTTGTATCTTCAATGATGTTTGAGTTTATGTGACTTGCTCGCTCCCTTAGTGGTTGAGTGGGGTTTTGATGATGCTTTTTATATATATATGTTAATATAAATGCATGTGGAAATATTAAGCGAGGTATCTGTAACCCTGATATATACATTTGATCAAATAAATAAATAAGTAAATATATTCTTATTCAACACAATTTGGGAGATGATTCTGAGCTTAGCAGAGTTTCGATCTTAAATATGTTGAGAAGATAATATTTATTAATTGGATTTTTGAGCAAATAAAGGAGATGTGCACAATAACTAATAATGTCACCCTTGTAATCTGAATGTATAGAAATGGCAGCAAAGAATGTAGTAGCTGATCTTGTTAGGGGCGAAAAACTGACAGGAAGTAACTATGACATCTGACACAAGAAGATTCAGTATCTTCTGAGTGAACAAGAGCTCCTGGAAGTTTTGTCCAGTAAGATGTCCAAACTTGAGGAAGGGCAAACGGCCCAACACTCTCGTGATTTGGAGGCCTACCAATCTTGGTATAAGAAGGATCAAAGCACGTGCTTTACTATGTTAAGCAGCATGCACGATGACCTCATTGGAGAGTATGAGGCTTTCCAAACAGCCAAAGACATGTGGGACCAACTCAAGTTTGACTTTGGAGGTACATCAACAACAAGGCTAAGGAGCCTAGTACTTAAATTTGAGGTGTACCGTAAAGATCCCAAGCAAACGATGACTGAACATCTTAGGGTGATATCCGGGATGATTCGAAACTTGAAAGCTGCTGGGAATGTCCTTACAGATGAACAACAGGTTCAGTCTGTGATCCGATCTCTGCCAGATTCATGGGTAAACATGAAGCAAATCATGACCCATAACGAGAATATCAAGAATTTATCTGATATTTCTCATCATGTGGAATTGGAAGCGGAGCGCCAAGAGGCGACCAAATTTGCAGCTCTAATCGCCCATGGAGGCTAGCACAAACCACATGGGTTTAGTCACAAAGATAAGAGTAAGGCAGCATGGCAGGGTGGGGCAAGCTTGAGTGCTCCCAAAGGAGGTCCAAAGTTCAAACAGGAAAATCCCAAACATAAGAGGGGTAAGCGCGGGGGCAAGAAAATTGTATCCAAGGTGAAGTGCTATAATTGTGGGCAGTTAGGTCATTTCGCTCGTGATTGCACTGAGCCGAAAAAGGTAACCCCTTCACTCAAATCCTTTAGCACTTATGTATGCTCTCATGTATTTGTTGCTGAATCTATGTCTGATTGAATTATAGATACGGGAGCAACAAGACATGTAGCTCGAGAGCGAGCAGGGTTTGTGGATTATAAGAGAGTTCCGGCTGGGACACATGTTGTGTACATGGGCAACGGAAGTCATGAAGAAGCTCGAGGAGTTGGTTCATACCAGCTTCATTTGCGTACTGGATGCAAATTACTTCTACATGACGTTCTATATGTGCCAGGAATTCACCATAATCTTTTATCTGTATTGACTTTATTACAGTTTAAATACAATTTTCATTTTTCTTTAGATGGTTTGGATATTATGTTGGATGATGTGGTTTTTGGACATGGTTCTATTTATGGTAGTTTATTTAAAATAGATTTGTTTGATTCTTTTCCCTCATTTACTTATTATAATGTGATTATAAGTTCACCTACATGGCATGCTAGACTAGGGCATATAGGAAGAGATAGGATGACCAAGCTAGCTCGAAAAGGTCTTCTAGGCCCACTCGCTAAGGTCGACCTACCTATATGTGAGCCCTGTTTAGCAGGCAAGGCATGTAGAAAGCCTTTTGGTAAGGCTAAGAGAGCTACTCAACCGTTAGAGTTAGTACACTCTGATATATGCGGACCTATGAATTTCAAGGCACGTCATGGCGCCTCTTACTTCCTTACTTTTATTGATGACTATATGCGATATGGTTATGTTCAGTTGATCGCTCACCGCCATGAAGCTTTGGATTGTTTCAAATGCTTTGTGACAGAGGTTGAGAATCAACAAGATAAAAGCCTAAAAACTTTTCGGACTGAACGAGGACGCGAGTACTTATCAGATCAATTTAAGGATCTATGTGAGGAAAAGGGGATACGCAGACATCTCACTATTCCTTATACTCCGCAACAAAATGGTGTAGCGGAGAGAATGAATAGAACCCTTTTGGAGATGGTTAGGTCTATGATGGCGCAGAAAAACCTCCCTATAACCTTTTAGGGGGATGCTCTATTGATTGCAGCCTACATACTTAATTGAGTGTCTTCTCAGTCAGTTTCTTCCACCCCATATGAGTTTTGGAAAGGCGAAAAGCCCAATTTGGAGCATTTGTGCCCTTGGGGGGCTACTGGTTTTGTACATAGCACCTCACATGAGTATGAGAAATTGGACCCTAGAGCTAGAAAGAATATCTTCATAAGGTATTCTGAAAGCTCAAAAGGCTATGTGATGTATGGTGAACATCCAAACAGAGGAATGACTGAGGTAGAGTCCCGCGATATTGATTTCATCGAGACTAATTTTCCTAGCATAGGCGATGCTAATAAAGATCTTGACCTCTATGAGTTAGAAGAAGATGAAGTCATCCTACCATCTTCAAGTGAGGGTGGGGAATTAGTTCTTCGTCCTGTAATCGCTGAAGATAGTGGGAGTAGTCTTCAACCCAGTGGGAGTGACCCACAGGAACAAGATCAAGCTCGCAGAGTTAGTAATAGATGGCACATTCCTCGTCATCATTTTGAGATTGAGGGGAATGTTCTCTTGTGTGCTACTAAGGATGAAGATGAGCCTGCTTCTTTCAGTGAAACACTTTCTTCATCAGCTAGTGATGAGTGGATGACTGCCATGCAGGATGAGATGAGCTCCATGGACAAGAATGGTGTTTGGGAGTTAGTTGACCTTCCGCCTAGGCGCAAGGCCATTGGAAACAAATGGGTTTTAAAGGTCAAACACACGGCAGATGGCTTAATTGACAAGTACAAGGCGCGCCTAGTGGCGAAAGGCTATACCCAATGAGAGGATGTTGACTATGAGGACACATTCTCTCCAGTGGTGAGAATTGCCTCCATACGCCTTATACTCACCATTGTAGCACAACATGATTTAGAGCTTTATCAGATGGACGTTAAGACAACATTTCTCAATGGAGAACTAGACGAGATGATATATATGGCTCAACTAGTGGATTTTGAAGTCCAGGGACATGGGCGCAAAGTGTGCCGTCTCAAACGTTCCATCTATCGTCTCAAACAGTCGTCTAGGCAGTGGTACTTAAGATTTCATGATTCCATTACCTCAGTTGGTTTTGAGATGATTGAAGAGGATCATTGTGTGTATATTAAATGATCCAAGAAAAGCATCATTATCTTGTCATTATATGTTGATGATATCCTGTTGGCTGGGAATGACTTGGATTCCATTGTCGCCACTAAAAAGTGGTTGTCCTCTGTTTTTGAGATGAAGGACATGGGTGAAGCAAATTTTGTACGGGGAATTAAGATCATGAGGGATAGTTCAAGGAAATTTCTTAGTTTATCCCAAGGGACATACATCAAGAAGATTCTTGAACGTTTCCAAATGCATAACTCCAAACTCATTGACACACCAATGGAAAAGGGATGTGCCCTAAGTCTAGACCAATGTCCTAAGAATGATGAGGAAAAGAAACAAATGTCCAAAGTACCTTATGCAGTTGCAATTGGGAGTCTGATGTATGCGATGTTGTGTACGCGTCCAGACATATGTTTTGCAGTTGGCATGGTTAGTCGTTATCAAAGCAATCCTGGACCTGCTCATTGGAGAGCGGTCAAGAGGATTCTTCGGTACCTTCGTGGAACTACTGATCATGCTCTATGTTATCACGGTGGAGACCTGAGATTGAGAGGTTATAGTGATGCTGATTGGGCCAGTGACAAAGATGAGCGCAAATCTACTTCAGGTTATGCATTCATACTAGGAGGTGGAGCTGTTTCTTGGTGTAGCAAGAAACAGTCATGCATTGTACTTTCTACCATGGAGTCAGAGTATGTGGCTTGTTCAGCAGCTGTCTAGGAAGCTATTTGGCTTAGGAGATTTTTGCAACGCTTGGGTGTTACAGCTCATTCTAAGGATGCTGTGTTGCTCTATTTTGATAGTACATCAGTACTAACGTATGCAAAAGATCCCAAGTACCATGGGAAAGCTAAACACATTGAGCTTCGGTACCATTACATTCGAGATATGGTTTCACAAGGGGAAGTAATTTTACAGTATATATCTACAGGAAGCATGGTGGCTGATCCTTTGACCAAGCCTATTGCTAGAGATGCGTTCTTATCTCATGCTAGGAGTATGGGATTACGTAGGATATGATGTATGTAGTTACTTGGTTTTAGTACCAACATTATTATTATTGTTTTATGATATAAGTATGCATTTTCATCAGCATTATTCTTATGTAGTTCATTGTTGATAGCACATCTTCATAATATGTCACCGGGCTCGAATCGGCCCTCTCACACGGGTGATTCACCTTGGCGCTGAGACAGCGAGCAAGATGAGATGTTTATGTCTTTAGGCGTTAAGATAGCGAATTAAGACATTTATATATTTTTGGAGCCTGATCGGCGAACAAAATATATGTTACTGATATGTCACCTTAGATAGAGCTAAGATGAGACCTTTTTTTAGTAGGTCGATTATAGAGTACTACCACAACTCTATGTAGCCTGCATCATAGCCGAATGTGAGATTTCAGGCAGGTGCTTACAAAGTGACTGGGCTGAAAAACTCAGCTTAGGCGCTTGTATAGCGACTAGACCCAAATTCGTATGGCGTTCCTAATTATTAGAAGTGACATGCTCATTTTTATGAGATAACGCCATAGCATACATTTCATACTGTATGTGCTTTAAGCGAACTGATAGTTGGAGTGATGAATGATTCCTGCTTCATCATTGTGTGAGCCACTTGGATCAATGATCCTAATTGTACCATTTGTTGACCTGAGACTATGTCATGAAGATGATGCTCAGTGTTGTTACTTTAGCATGCAAACCGAGGATCATGAGAGATTCGATCTGACGGGGCATGACTGGGAAAGCTATTGAGTCTAGTTGAATTGACATGAGAGCTTGGGGAAGATTGATTGATAATACACCATGTTATGTGACTCATTGCTGGCCAGCGTCTATGTCGTAATATGTTTACGATATAGGACATGAGTGCATCACTTATTTCGGGTAAAGCACTGCTTATTATGAGGGATTAAGAGTGCTTAATCAGGTGTAGTCAAATCATCTAGGCTATAATCGAGATGTCCTCGAGTGATGCGTTTTTGTTGGTCATTTATGATTTGATAATTACGCTCCTGAGGCTGTATGTTCTCCTCGTAAGGTCGCACGGTTCATTTTCCTGTATGAGGAGGTGAGAATTTGAGATTGAGAAATACTGAGAAATTGCTTCACCCTATGTGGGAGAACAAATGATAAAACTCACCCTATGTGGGCGAGTGGGAGCTGTTAGAAATTTATGGGTCGGGCTGGGCCTGACCCAAGCTTTTAATTCGCCCACATGGATTGCGGGTCATGAGGGCCCAAATTAATAGTCCATGTAGCGAATCTGATAAGTTCAGATAACCTTCATGTTATCCACTAACACAATAATAGGGATAACTTCCCAAGAGGTTGTGAGTTAGTGGGTGACTATTATATATAAGATAATTCTTTATCAGAAGAATACACGTATCTTCCATAATTCTCTTCTCTCTCAGAAAAAGGAAATTCTCTCTGTGAGAATATCCAAGTTCTCTCTCTTGGATTTGAACTGTGAAATTGCAAAGGGGAAACTCGATCGTAACTACCTTTATCCTACAAGAACAGGACGTACACGGGGGCTAAAGAGGATCGTGACAGTGTAACGAGTCGACGAAGGATCCGAGTCTTCCGCTATTGAGTAAGAACTCTAACCCGGTCCATATTTATTTGCAGGACCATATTTAATTGCTCTATGCATGTGGATAAATTATATAATAGTTTGGAAGTGCTTTGTGGTGAGAAATTAGTTTGTAAAAGGCTAGCTAGAAGAGGTAACCCTTATTTTTCTTCCAAACATTGTAATACCTCAAGCTTTTTGGACAAAAACTTGAGAGAGAACTTTATATTTCCATTTATTTGCTATTCTGAATTACTCGAATTTGTCCCATGATTTTTCCCTCTTCATTAGAGGGTTTCCACCTAATTCTTAATATGTGTTGTGTTATTTGTTCATTATGTGTATGATATATTATCTCTTAAAGGTTTCTTTGAAATACATTGAATTCTCTAACTAGGTGATTACATCTAAAAAAGGTTTGATTAGTTTCTTTGATTCACACATTGACTTAGCTTATGGCCCAACATAGAGGACACTAGCAAAACTCCCGTGCGATGCATGGGTTGGGCCAAAAGGGAAGCAAAAAAATCAGATATGATTGTACCACCGTTGTATGTGAGAAGACCAATGCCCTTACATGATTTTGTAAAGAATGTTGAAATTGGATGCAAACTCATTACCTGATTAGTAGACATCTAAAAAAAAATATAAATATATTAGTATAATCTGTTAGTGTTATAAAGGGAATGCGATTGGAAGACCATTCGAACAAGGAGCATGGTATGGAAAATGAATTGAGAGCTCAGGAAAAACTCTTAAGAGGAAAAAAACCTGCTTTATGGAGGAGATGAATACTTTTAGAAGTAAAAAGTATTGAAAAAATAACAAAGAAAGGAGAAGGATAAAATCAAATGACAAAGATAGAAAAAAAAAAACATTAGTGGGTATCTAAAATAAAACTGTTTTAAGAGGAAGCTAAAGATATTGAGATTTGGAAGCAAAAAACATACCCTATCGATAGATTCACTTCGGTCATGCATTGTGATGAGAACAAGCGGTTTTGAGATCGAACCACAACCAATTAACTTAGTTTTAAATATAAGAGTTTTATTTCATGGCGTTTGAGCCGTTGGAACTATCATTTTTAATGTTTCAGATGGTAGACATTTTTCTCCTCTTAATTAAGATTGCAGTCACTTTATACTATACTAAAAGGGGAGCTCCGCTCAAATGCCATGAAACATATCTCATTCATCTTTAAACTCTAAATAAGATGGAGAAATTATATTCGTAGCCTCCACTTTTAACTTTTCTGTCATGGCTTGTGGGAATGTTACCGAAGACTAGTGTATTCACTTAGTCCTTTTTACCTGGAGACTTGTAATCATCTCTTGTAATTAGACTTGGGGGAGTTAGGTTACGCCACTAAAAATATTTAAAATATTTTAATATTTTTTTCAAAAAACCAAGGATATGTGGCTGAACCCTAGGCGTGGATGAATCTTAACCACAGTTACTTGATTCCCTGTCTGGTTACAATTGGAGAGGATTACGAGTCTATATTTTAATTTTTTTTTTATCAACCAAGTATAGGTGGGTGAACTCTGAAACTTAACCACAGTTAAGGGGTGCCAAAAGGGCAAAATGGTGCGACCTCAGTAGTGTAATTGGACTCCCCGCGCAAGTCTGGTTACAACTGGAGAGGATAACGAGTCTATATTTAAAAAAAAAAAAATCTATAAACTAAGGATAGGTGGGTGAATTCTGAATCTTAACCATAGTTAAGGGGTGTCAAAAGGGACACGTGGTGACCTCAGCAGCATAACTGGAATCTCCCGAGTCCGGTTACAAATGGAGAGGATTACGAGTCAGGGAGGAAATCAAATTTGTAAATTTACCTAAACGTCCGCCCATAATAGCACCGTGTAGAACCGTCCGGCCGTTGGGACCATGGTGAGAAATTGAGAAAGAAGTTGGTCTTCGTAGAGCTTGAAGCACGACCTCTTCAAAACCTTGTTGTGTAGCTAGATAGAGTGGTGACTCGCCTGCATTGTTAGTAAAGCACCACAGTCTGGGGTCCGCCTCTGTTAACAGTGTCACCACCTCAGGGTGACAGTTTCGGATAGCCTCGTGCAGGGCGGTGTTGTTCTCCGCATTTCCCATCCTCAATATATCATGGGCTTCAAGTTCACAATTTTCGACATCCCTGAGAGGTGTTACGGAGCCGCGGATTTCACTTAAAGGAGATTCCGTTACAGAGAAATATCCAGTCCTTGCTGCGATATGTATTGGGGTCTCAACTTTCCAGTTTTTCTTCCACAAGAGGGAACGACATTGCTGGTAGAGTTCCTCGCAGAACTCTTTTTGCCCGGATCTCACGGCGATATGGAGCGCTGAGTTTCCTAAGGGAGTAGTTGAATTTTGGAGGAGGTCAGAATTTATGAATGGTGGTTGCCTCAGGACTTTGACGTCACCCCTTGTAGCTGCCTCCACCAGTCTAGCGTCCATTCTCTCTCTCTCTCTCTCTCCAAGTTGATTGCTCTGACTAAGAACCTTTGTTTTTTCTTCGGAGTTTAGTTTTGAGGGGGAGCTTTGCTTCAAGAGCTCCCCTCCCTTTATAATGCGCAGGCAGTCTTATAACTACTTAGAAAAGTCAGGCAATTTTTTAAGGGATTTTTGATATACTGTTACGTAAAACAGATTTGCAAATTAACTTTCAACTGCAATCAAAAACGTTTAGAAAGTGCTCATAATTCGGGGTGTATTTGAGCCCGGCTTGGCCCTGCTCGGCTCGGTTTCGAATTGTTTCATCTATGTAGGCTCGGTTTGAAATTATTTCATCTATACTTGAGTTCGTCTTGGCTCGATATGTAAGTTCGATTAAGGGGAAGTTTCTACTAAGAAATTTGGCTTTTCTTATGGGGAGGGAAAGTAAAAGGCCAGTTCAGAAACAGAGGAGCTTAAGTCAGCCAAGGGAAACAGAGTTCAGCTCCGCTCGGCTTGATATGAGTTTGAAAAGCTTGGCTCGAATCTGTTCGGTTAGGCTCTTGCTCGGCTTGGCTTGAACAGTTTGAAAAGTTCGGCTCAAATATGTTAGGCTCGTGCTTGGCTTGGCTTGAGCACAGATTGATTGAAACTTTTACTTTTATTTTACGTTTCTTTTTCATTTATGCTTTTACTTTGCACGCTTTTGTTTCTCACAAGTTTTTTTTGATGACGAGGGTATCCGGGCCTCTTACAGCACCCGACTAGTTCCCCCGGGCACGTGCAGAGCCCTCTCTCCACACGCACCAGGAAAGCCGGGATAAATCCGGAGGGTGGCCAACGAGAGCAGGGAATCGAACTCAGGACCTCCGCTTCGTGAGGCGTGGTCCTGGCCATCAGCCCCAAACCCCGTTGGTTTGTTTCTCACAAGTTACTCATTCAGTTGTACAAGGGTGTGACAAATGACAACTGAAGAGGGCTAGCTGCGCCCTCGCATACATACCGGGCGCATACCAAATAGGACCATAGGACTGAACAGGCATTCCGAATAGATTTGTTTTTTTGTTCATAAACGTTGATATCCTGAGCGTTGAAGACTAAAACTATTTCCCTGTGCTGCATAAGGAATACCTTCTCCTCATATAACCTGTATGATACTGAGGGGAATCGACCACCTCCGCATTTACGGTTTGTCCTTTGGCCACTGGTCTACACCCGCCTCAATTATTAATTGCCAAACAAAGGGAAAATGTCAAAAATAATTTTCTGGTCCAAGATTAATAGTTTACCCGATTGGGGTAGTGCTCTCAAATAGAATTTATCAGCCAATTCTGAAAAGAGCAGTGATTAGCGGACTCGGGTCGCTTCTTAATTCACCGTCCTGTCCATTTAACCTTGGTTGGTTGGTTATGCTTAACTAAATTAAAGTTAAGATTTCTGTTTTTTTTTTTTTCTTCTTCTAAAAACTAAAGTTGAATTGCTTAACCTTAGGGGTGGGTGAATCTTAACCATAGTTCGTGAGTATTATAAATTGGGGCGTGGACCAATAACAATCGTGCATTTCGTTACATAACCGCAGGAAAGTTAAAGCATTACATTTCTTAAAATGGAGTATTAATCGAGCACGAGACGGATAGTTTGAATGAAGGACCTATTTGCTCCACCAAGTTTTTTTGGTGTAAGTCTACGTGTTCTACTCCCAAGTTTAAACTTTAAAACACTTTTTTTTTCTCTCTCTCACATTCATGCACATTCACTCACTCACTCAAGAGAGTTTTCTTTTATATTTATTTGGTTCAAGCTTTCATTGATTCTTAAGTCATTTTTTTTTTATATATCATAGGTTTAAAGAATAAGACCCTACCCAACTAATACTTTAAACCACTTTGCGCTCTCTCTCATTCATTCGGTCTAAGTATTCATTGACTTCTAAGTTTTTGTGTTTTTTTTTTCTTATTAATTGCCTCTTGCATAGCTTAACTTATAGATGAGACCACCATTTTTGTTAAGGGTAATGCTAGCTACAATGTCTTTTAAATTCACTTTTTCAAATGAATGACATGCTTTTTTGTCTTCCATTAAGAGAAACAAAATTGTTTTGAATCCAACACTCTTCCCACTCAAAACGAGAGTTAGTATTTAAAGATAGTTTTTTTTTTGAGCGACATTTTGATGTGCAAGGTTAGGCCGCTACCTCAGTTAGCACAGCTAGTATGTGTTCAAGGTTAGTGGAACGGATGTATATATCACCATCACACCCTCTCTGGACTGGATCTCGGATCGAAGTTGTGGTGAACTACACAAAACCGATGGGGGCAAACACTAGCATTCTTCTGTTAATTGCCTCTTGAACCCAAGCAGAGCAAGCTAGTACCCCATGTGCAGTACTTGCAATTTCGTAAAGGAGCCAAATCATCTCCGGTGATAACCGGATTTGGCAAATCCGGTTATCACCCCTAGAGGTCACCACGTGTCTCCTTTGACACCCCTTAACCATGGGTAAGGTTCACCCACCCATTTTTGGTTTTTTTTTTTTTTTAATATTAATTCTTTTTTTAAAATTAAAAAACTGTTTTAATATTAAAAAAATCTAAAAACAGTTCTTAATTTTTTAAAAAATAATTAATATTAAAAAAAAAAAAAACCAAATATGGGTGGGTGAACCTTAACCACGGTTAAAGGGTGTCAAAGGAGACATGTGGCGACCTCTAGGGGTGGCGACCTCTACGGATGATAACCGGATTTGCCAAATCCGGTTATCACCGTAGAGCATTTGACTCCTTTGGTAAATAATACCATAAAATGTTTGAGATGAGACTGCCATTTTTTGTTACTAATGTTTACCATAGAGGAATGCCAAACATACTCTCACAATTCAAAAAAAATTCTACCCTCCCCAAATTCTATAATAAACCAAATATTTTGTTAGCTCACTTATGCAATGTTATCAGAATTGGACCTGTCATCGAACCGGCTGAGTGGCCGGTTCCCGATTTGACCTGTTCAACCAGTTTGACCGGTCCGATTCGATCGTGTCTTTTTTTTATTATAAAAGTATTATTATTTTTTATTTTTACTCAGTTATGGTTAGTTCTCAATCGGTTCTGACCCGTTCTCAACCTGTTTTACCACCAGTTCTCGGTTGGGCGCTCAAAATTTTATTTGGGTGCTCAAATTTTATTTGACAGGCAAAACTTAAAATTTTGACCTTTAGCAGCGGTTTTTAGAAAACCCTTGCTAAAAATCTGGGGCATAAAATTTTATTTGAACGCCAAAACTTAATATTTGGACCTTTAGTGGCAATTTTTAGAAACCCCCGCTACAGGCCTAGTGCCAAAATTTTATTTTGTCAAAATATTAAATATTGAATCTTTAGTGGGGGTTTTGTAATTAGGTCCGGTTTTGGGGGGTTTAAGAACCGGTAGGGGACCGATTCCTAGTTTTTCCAGTTCGACTGGCTGGTCCGGTTCTAACAGCACTGCACTTATGCTTCCACAGTCCACACAAAGTCATTTATTCTATTATCTAAAAGAGTGAGCATTTGGAAAGGCCTCACACAATTATGATTAGCAATATATCACACATGTAATAATTAAGGAGAAAATGTTTGTTTTATGACACTAACTTTGAACAGGAGCTACGATTGAAAGGCATATTTGGTTGCTCCGATTTGCTTTGAACAAGTTCCTATTTTGTGCTATCGCATCATGACAGTGGGAATTATATCTTGGTAGCGTAGCATGCTTTGGTTGGCATTAGGGTAACCAACTCTAAGCGCGGAAAAAACAATCTGTTTCGAAGTTGGCCATGTGCCTTCCGTTGAATACAAAAAATCAAAACTACTAATTAAAATCAAATGAAAAAAATTATTATAAAAATAGCACACCCGTTGAATCCCACGAAAACACCCAACAACTACCTTAATGGCGACCTAGATGTGTCAACTCAGTTTGGGAGTTGGCCATGTTGTCACGGTCATAAGTTGTCCAGTACTGCCATGACCGTGATACGGGGCCGGGATGGCCTAAGCATGGGCAAAGGATGCCAATGCGGTGCCTAGGAGATAGGCGAGGCACTATGCAAGCGATAGCGTAGCGTGGTGCAAGGTCGGTGCCTTAGTGTTGGGTACCGAAGTAAAGAGACATGGAGATGTCTTGATGTGGTGTACGAGGTACTATGGTTTGGGTGAAGTGCACAAGAAGAGTTATGGAGTGAAGCTTGAGTTTGGTGTTTGGTCGGACACATGTGGGCGAGTGTTGTGGGGCCCACATGGTATACTGGAAGTAGGGTCGATAGTACCTTCATTCGAAGAGAAAGAGAATACGAGTTGAATGGTATAGACGGTTTGTGGATATCCACGTATACTGTTCCGTAAAAGACCAGTATGACTCCACCAGCAGTGGTGATGTTTCCTCCTGGAAAAGGGTGAAAGGTTTATCATCCACCTTGAGGAGAAGGGTGTAGCTCTACCTTCCCTTGTGGTACTTCTTGTACCACCTAATGAGCATCCCCAAAGGAGTTGGGGGCGGGCTCTGGGATCCTGAAGGGGATCTTGGAATCTCCTTGGAGCATCCAAGGACGGTGCAAAGGAGACGGACTTTCTAGCACTGCGCAAGAGCCTTCGGGCAAGAGGTTTCATCCTAGTATGGCCTTTAAGCGTGCGGTATGCATCATGGTCGTCTAGGAGGGATCCGTGGTATGGTTGGGATACTCGGTCAGAGGACCGAGGATCGCGTTGTGGGCGTCATGTCCTCAATGCTCGGTAAACGGGGCAGTGATGCTCCTAAGCTATCCGCGATGCATGGGGATGACCAATAGTCGTGTTCGAGAGTATCGGGTCGTGTTGGATGTTCGGCTTGATCGAGGAACCTTAGCATCATGGGAGATGCGCGAGACGGAACCTCGGTGACGCGGGAACCTTATGTGTTGGACGAGTGTCGGGTGGGACACAATGAAGTGATGCGTAAGCCAGCTGAGCGTAGCTTAGCGGATGAGACTCAGTAGTGGGTCGTACCTTGTCGTAGCATTGTAGCACGAGACATTGGGTCGGTTAAGAGGACGGATAGTGTAATGGTGTAAGGCTGGCCAAGATCATGGGATGATCGAGGCGCCGCACGGTTGTTCCGGAAAATCAAAAAGTTGACCGTGACAGTTGGTATCAAAGCATGGTTGCTTGTGGGAGCATGGTTGCTCGTGAGAGCCTGAAGCTACAGTTTGCAACAGGTGATCAGTTGGGATGCACTAGATATTTATACTGTGGTTCCGAGTAGTGGGAGTGTTACTGGCTACAGAGTTTGTTGGCTTCTAGAGAGTGGACTTGTTACGGGAGAGACTTGTCCAGGATCGAGATGAAGTTCGACAACAATATAGGTGTTGGTCTCTAATGCAGTGGTGTGTTGGAGCAAGGCTACTAGTGGATGGTGGTCAATGGGATATTCAGGATTGAATGTGTACTCAGGGTGAAGACAGTGTTGGGACTTGAAGAGCACAGTGTTGGTTCAAGATGAAGACTCCAGGAGTTGATGTATCAAGACTACACGTAGTGAAATTGCACAGTGGTGCAAGGATCAGGTGAACTGCTCTCTCAGTTGAAGACACAGGATGTTGAGGTACTAGAGTCACGCAACTATGTTGGCAAGGTGCCAAGGACTTGAGTAATCAAATACTCTAGTCAAGGTTGGAAGCTCAATTGTATGAGAGGATGCAATGGAGTGGATGATTGTCATCTTAGGGTGAAGACTCAAGGAGTTGAGGTACTAGAGAGACACAACAAGGATGCAAGATGAAATGCAAGCTTGAGTGGGGTAGCACTCGAGCAAATCTCAGGATGGAAGCTCAGTTGTTTAAAAGGATACAATAGAGCGGATGATTGTCATCTCAGGGTGAAGACTCAAGGAGTTGAGGTACTAGAGTGGCACAACAAGAATACAAGATGTAAGGCAAGCTTGGGTGGGGCAGCACTTGGGCAAATATCAGAGGCATGAAGGGAAGACCTCAAGAGTGAGGCAAGGAGGGAAGTCCTCAAGAGTGAGGCAAGTTAAGAAGTCCTCAAGAGTGAGGCAAGTATGGAAGACCTCAAGAGTGAGGCAAGGAGGGAAGTCCTCAAGAGTGAGGCAAGTTAAGAAGTCCTCAAGAGTGAGGCAAGTATGGAAGACCTCAAGAGTGAGGCAAGTTGTTAAGGGTTGAAATGAGGTAGTGGCTTCAGACAACTTCACAGGTTGTTGGCTACGAAAAGTTGAGTTCAACGGATTGAGTTCAACACAAGTGATTGAGTGAAGAATCACAAGGAGAAGTGTGCCAATGGATCGGTACACAATCAAAGAAGATATACAAAGTGGTTTTGTACCAAGAATGGGAGAAACAGGATTAGTGCGCCAGGGACTTGATGCACCAATGGAGAGTTTCGCAAAGATTTGGCGTAGTGGACGCTATTGCGGCTTCGAGTAACGTGTAGGGTTGCTGGCCGTGTTGCATCAGAGGATGCATGGTATGTGTTGCGATTTCGAGTAACGTATAGGGTTGCTGGCCGTGTTGCATCGGAGGATGCGTGGTGTGTGTTTGCGACTTTGGGTAAAGAATGTGGATGTCGGTGCTATTATGGGATGGCTTCAGTGTTGGAATGGGACAACACGCCGATGCTTGCAGGCGTAAACTAAGGAAGCAGATCGCGGAGGAAGTACCGTATGAGATGCGATTGGCTTGCGAGCCTCGTCATGGGTGACGTACTTCATGTTCAAGGTGAACGCTGAGTATAGTTCGACGGAGTGAACTGCAGTGGATGAAGCTTCAAGAGTGAAGTGGATGGCAGCTGAATGCCTAGTGTTAACTGAAGATCAGGGCTGTGAGACCGAAGATCGAAGTACATGGTGAATTTCAGTGTCAGCATATTGCTTGGGACAGCCAAGTGATGGTCCTGGGAGGATCAAATATGCGCATGGAGATGTGCACTTGAAGAAATTCGAGGAAGATTACCCCTCTCAGAAGTTCGGGCAACAGGTTGAAGACAGAAATGTTGAAGATCAAGGCAGTGTACAGAGTCTCTAAGGCCAAGTTCAGTGTGAAATTGGGCGAAGTGTAGTGAATGTTTCAGACAAAATTCGTGAGAAGGGAAGTTTGAGACAGTAATCGATATGTTAGGCCATCAGAAGTGAGTTCTGATCAGTGGAAGGAGCAGGTGTGCAAGCTGTGTTGTAGAACTGATGAATACTCGGTGAGAGTCGATGAGGATATCAACCTAATCAGGTGGGGGAGAGTGTCACAGTCATAAGTTGTCCAGTACTGCCATGACCGTGATACGGGGCCAGGATGGCCTAAGCATAGGCAAAGGATGCTAATGCGGTGCCTAGGAGATAGGCGAGGCACTATGCAAGCGATAGCGTAGCGTGGTGCAAGGTTGGTGCCTTAGTGTTGGGTACCAAAGTAAACAGACATGGAGATGTCTTGATGTGGTGTACGAGGTACTATGGTTTGGGTGAAGTGCACAAGAAGAGTTATGGAGTGAAGCTTGAGTTTGGTGTTTGGTCGGACACATGTGGGCGAGTGTTGTGGGGCCCACATGGTATACTGGAAGTAGGGTCGATAGTACCTTCATTCGAAGAGAAAGAGAATACGAGTTGAATGGTATAGACGGTTTGTGGATATCCAAGTATACTGTTCCGTAAAAGACCAGTATGACTCCACCAGCAGTGGTGATGTTTCCTCCTGGAAAAGGATGAAAAGTTTATCATCCACCTTGAGGAGAAGGGTGTAGCTCTACCTTCCCTTGTGGTACTTCTTGTACCACCTAATGAGCATCCCCAAAGGAGTTGGGGGCGGGCTCTGGGATCCTGAAGGGGATCTTGGAGTCTCCTTGGAGCATCCAAGGACGGTGCAAAGGAGACGGACTTCCTAGCACTGCGCAAGAGCCTTCGGGCAAGAGGTTTCATCCTAGTATGGCCTTTAAGCGTGCGGTATGCATCATGGTCGTCTAGGAGGGATCCGTGGTATGGTTGGGATACTCGGTCAGAGGACCGAGGATCGCGTTGTGGGCGTCATGTCCTCAATGCTCGGTAAACGGGGCAGTGATGCTCCTAAGCTATCCGCGATGCGTGGGGATGACCGATAGTCGTGTTCGAGAGTATCGGGCCGTGTTGGATGTTCAGCTTGATCGGGGAACCTTAGCATCATGGGAGATGCGCGAGACGGAACCTCGGTGACGCGGGAACCTTATGTGTTGGACAAGTGTCGGGTGGGACACGATGAAGTGATGCGTAAGCCAGCTGAGCGTAGCTTAGCGGATGGGACTCAGTAGTGGGTCGTACCTTGTCGTAGCATTGTAGCACGAGACATTGGGTCGGTTAAGAGGACGAATAGTGTAATGGTGTAAGGCTGGCCAAGATCATGGGATGATCGAGGCGCCGCACGGTTGTTCCGCAAAATCAAAAAGTTGACCGTGACAATGTGCCGAGCATTAAGGTTTTTTGGTGTGTTTGAAAAAAGCATGTGTTAAGCACATTTACCCATCCTCTATGTGTGAGAGATTTAGGCTTCTGGTTTAGTTTTGATAGACTTTGAAGTCAACTATTATTTTTGTGCATGAAACTAGATTAGAGTGTTTAATTACAACTCCGATTACAATTACTCGATAATTTCCGCAATCGTAAATTCCACTTTTTGTTGGCCCAAAAATGCTATCCCAAAATGATCCATCTTTTTTCCAGTTTAATGGTTTTGTAATGAAAAGTCAAGGGTTTTGTTACCTCTCCAACTCTCTCTCTCCAGTAGGTAGGATTTTATTGTCCCAAGCGCTTATTTGTTGAGGAGAAACTGATCCAATTCGAAGTTGTAAAAGAAAAAAATTGGAGAGAGAATATTAGCAATTTGTTTATATGTAATCATTTATAAATACCCTTATAGTTAATCCACCGGGAAGATCTTTGAATCTCTCTCATGTTTCATGAAATAGCTCACCATCAATCGGAGCAAAGCTCATGATGGTTCGCCTTATCAAGTTGGTTTTGCCAATGGGAAAAATTTCATAAGAAATTCTTGTTGCAATTGAGCCCAAGTGGTAATAGAATTGGTCTCTAAATAGTTAAACCAATATTTGGATTTGTCTTTTAAAACAATGGAAAGAGGCACAATCTATGCGCATCATCTGAAAATCCCTGCAACTTAAAAGTAGTGCAAATCTCGTGAAATTCATCGAGATGTTTGTAAGGATCTTCATTATTAAGTCCATGATAGGATGGTATCATCTGAATGATGTTGGACTTAATTTCATAGTGGTTGTTGGAGTGTCCGGTAGCGGGATGCATAAAGGGCATGAATATATAGAAGGAGTAACATACTCCTTCAAAGTTTTCATTAGGTCATGTTCTTCCATCATGTTAGGGAAATGAATAGCTTCTAGGTTCTCTCTAGGGATGGTAGAAACTTTAGCTTCTGAATTTGATAGGAATAAGGCATAAGTCTTGAGGAACCTAACAGTACACTCTAACTCAGAATCAAGGGGGAATAGTTCAGGATTACAAGACCTTCAACCGTGCATACACCCCTATGTAAATACTCTATGTTTGATAGACACAAAATTTGAAATAAATATCTACTTAAGAAGTAAATACTTACAAACCTCTCATGCTTTCCAATGTGTTAAGCAAGTTTTTGAAATTTTACAATTTGAGCAATTCGGTACCTAAAAACACAAATATTTCAAATTAAATAAAGTAAAATAATATTTTTGGATTTTTTTATATGATTAATTTAAAGTTAATCTATCAAATTAACAATTAGACCATTCTAGCAGTCCCCGGCAACGGCGCCAAAAATTGGTCGATACTGTCGCGACCCAAAATACCCCTTACCAAAACATCATGTGCAACATATAAGATATATGATAGCAAAAGCATAATACAAAATCTTCTATACATACTATATCCTAGTCTATACATAAACCAAAATAAAGAGCGAATATGCTTGTTCATCAAAATTTATATACAAGACACTCCCTCTCATCACTCCACATCGGGCCACCATCTATCAATTACCCTCTAATGCTCCTGAAGCTCCTCCTGAGTAGGTACCTCTTCAATATACTCCTCGACCCACAGCTCCTGAGCGTGTGCATCCACGGGACCTGCCGACATAAATATGTATGGCTGAGTATTGAATACTCTGCGTTTATAAACCACTAGATAGTAATGTCATAAACAGTAATACAGCATATGTCGCAGTTTAATCATTTCACATGCATTCCTAAAATCAGAGCGCGGAAAACAAAATAATATCATGTGCATATATCTCGGAAAACATCTTCTTATCATCTTTTATTATCTTCTCATGTACGGGTATTTAAAATACCTTGGTATTCATCTTTTGCTACTTCGGGAGTCAGACAACTAGTACCTGTACACACATAAGCTGGGTGACCTAATATTATCCTCACCTTTGGCTACATTTGGAGTAGATGACCAGTATCCATTTCCCTTCCGGGCAGCCTGCTATCATCGGAGTCTGATGCCAGTATCCATTTCTCATTCAGGCAGGCTACTATTATGCCTCCTCGTCGGCTTTCACCATATACTTCCTGTACTTCATGTAACCTCTTTTGCTTCTTATACTTTCCATATACTTCTGTTGTTTCTTGTACTTTTCTTTTCTTATTCTTGTATTACATCTTATATACTTATACTTCTTCTTTTGGATGCCCATAATTTAGAAAAACTCGATCATGCATATGCATATGTGTCAGTGTAGCAATTGTGAATAACATGGTAGACATAAAGGAAACACTTTACATATAACCATATAGCTGATACTCAACATAATTCATCCATCGCAATAGCCCATATACAATTAAATCACATCATTCCAATTACTACGAAAATAAGGTTTTTCTCCTTTGTTTTTCCCAAAACTTATGTCTTTTAACATGCTTTTCATATTTGGATACTAAAATATAGAACATCTAACTATTTACCATATTTTATTCATTGGTTAAAGGCATGACATCATCACAAATTAACTCACATCACCATTCATAGGGTTTTATCTTGATATAGAAAAGGGTTTATGAAATCAAAAGCTAGGAGAGTGTATTTACACATATTCAATGCTATATATATATATACTTATCAAGAAACCCATGCTTCTCATTAGTGGTTTATGGAATTAAAATCTAGTAGAGTGTATCTACCTTAGTTGATAAAATCGCTTTGATCTAAGGCTTGAGAAACTTGAGGAAGTTTGTAGAAGTGAACCCCGAGCTTGAGAATGAAGATCCAAGTCCCAATGGTGTGTGGGAGTGAATTCCAAGCTCTAGGAAGCTTTGAGAAATGAGGATTCGAGCTCCTCCTTGGTCTCCAACAAAATTCCTCTTTGGAACCCTAGATTTTCTCTCATTTCTCTCCAAAATCCTTTCTTAAGTTTTGGTAACCTAAAACCCACAATTTGGGTAGAGGGTTGAAACCCTAAAAATCCCGCTATTTTAAAGTTGATTCGCGCACCTACGATCGTTTGTAGGCTTCCTACGATCGATCTTAGGTTTTCTAGTGAGTTTACCCAGTTTTCGGGACTCTACGAACGTTCGTAGCTTTTCTACGAACGTTCATAATTCTTCTACGATCGTTCGTACCTTCGATATAAACTTTCTAGATTTTTCATGCTTTGATATTTTGACCATAACTTTTGACTCGCTTATCGGATTTTGAAGATTTAACTTGCATTGGACTTATCATTCAAAGGGAAAATTTTTTATGACTAATGGTAAAATCCTAATTCTGAGTTTGTAATTACCTAAATGGGCTATAAAGCTGATTGGTCTGGAAATAGATTTCAGCAACCCAGATTTTTAGTAGACCTGACTCTAGAAATCCAACTTTTAACTTAACGCAGACTCAAACTTTTGAAAAATGATAAACATGAACCTCGAAGAGGGTTCTAATACATTTCCAAAATTTCAAGAGTCACTTGATTCCAAGCAACGGTGACTGAACTAGAGCTTCTTAAAGTTGAGGGTATGTTAAGACATACTTGTTTAACACGTAGAATATTTCGATTCCTTTCACACTCTTTTCCCTTAGGTCCAACACATTAAACACTGAGGGTATTTTATACCCTTGCTTTTATCCACTTAGAGTATCTTTATACTCTCTTTTTGAGACTCAAAACATGTACCTAAAAACCTCACTTGACTCACCATAATACTAAGAACACAAAGGAAGGCTTTAGGCCTTTATACGCACCATATAAGGGTACTATTTACTAACACTGTTCATAGTACATTGGCCCCCTTATAGAAATTCCGTCCTCGAAATTTGGACGATACTCAATCAAGCGGGAATACTTGTCCCACATTTCCCTTAAGTACCAATCTATCAAAATTTACATATAATTACTATAAGTAGTATGTTATATACACTTGCAACATATCACATAGCATTGCACATTCATACGTTAACAATATGAAATGAGCGTACCTTGCACAACATCCTCGGATGCATGTGCTCCTTGTTCTGTTAAGGCAAAGACTCTGCCTTGATTTGCCTGTCAAGACGGTTGTGTGGACAGCGGGGAACCAGAGGCCTGAGGATATCTCTGCTGAAGAACCGATCTCCTTGGGGCTGTGTAGCCTGTCGGGCTGGAGGCCTATTCCCTTGCGATTGCAATGGCAACTAGTGGCATGGACAATTTCTGTATTGATGTCCCCAATCACCACAGTGAAAACATGCACCTGTATGTGTACGATAATCCCTCTTGTGATTTCTTCCATAATGGCTACACGTCTCAGAGGTAGTCGATCCAGAAGACCCATATCGTGTGGCCTATGAAGTAGTAGGATGAGGAACCTGTGGTGCAAATGGAGGCCTCTGAACCGGTGCAGACATAGCAGTCTGGTACGAGGCAGGTCTAACCCTTCTCTTTGGTGGCATTGGACCACTGGACTGGCCTCGAACCATGCCTCTAACAGGCTACTGTCACTCCTCAAGAGAGACTCCTCGAAATGTCTCTCAGCAATCTTCGTCTTGCCCCATTTCCTTCCAGGTTTCTACGTGTAGTATAGTAACTGGCTCTCAAATGAAAGGTCTTAAGCCACCTTCAAACTTTCTGACTTGCACGCCCTCGGGTGCGACCAGTTCTGGAGTAAACTCACGAGTCCGACGACCTGGCCTCGTACTCAACCACGCTTATCTCTCCCTATTCCAAGAACATGAGCTCCCTCTCCTTCTGCTCCCTCACGAACCTGGGGAAATACTGTTCGTAAAAAGTATCAAGGAACTTCCCCCATGTCCATGGTGTCCCTGCCTTGGCAACACCCCTCTGCCTTATTGCAAGCCTCCACCAATGTTCGGATTTCACCTTCCATCATGAAGGAAGCCTAGTCGACTCTCTGCTCATCTGTGTAATGAAGGACCCTAAAGGTCTTTTCCAACTGCATGACCCAAGCCTCTGTGAACATGGGGTCAGTAGTCCAATAGAAGGTAGGAGGCCTCAGTCTCCAGAACACCTCAAGTCCTGCTGTGTGATGTACAAAAGGAGGTGCAGGTATAGGTACAACATCATCAGGAGTATCAACCCTGTCTGCAAGCCTAGTCATAGCTGCTGCCATAGCCCCAAGGATCTGAGTCAAATTTGGCTGCTCATCTCCAATAGGAATACCTCATCCGTTCCCTCGGGTCTGATACCCTCTACCTCGGAAGTCACGCCTCATGATCAAATTTTGAGGACAATAGCAAGACGTGAGTCTAACGGAAAACCAAGCTCTTTGAACATAACAATTCAATAAGGATATCTTGCCTATATAAGCATACCACATATAATCAAAATATCAAGATATACACATAATAGTATCGTATACACTTTGGTTTCCTAGCAAAGCTACATTCTAAAACTCGGTTACTACACTAACTGATTAAGACCAAGACTAATGATTAGTCCTTACTTAGAATATGACTCACTAACTTCCGCTCAGAAGACAATCTAGTCCTTAACCTAGATACTAATTTTATCATGGTATCACCCTATAAACGAGTTCATCTGAGTTCTAAATTCAACTCAAAGAACACCCTTCAGTCCCTCTGTTTCAAATGCCTAAGCTCTAATACCAAACCTGTCGCGACCCAAAATACCCCCTAGGAGTTATGATACCTTGGCTTCATGAACTCATTACCAAAACATCCTGTGCAACATATAATACATATGATAGCGGAAGCATAATACAAACTCTTCTATACATATTACATCTCAGTCTATACATAAACCAAAATAAAGAGCGAACATGCTTGCTCATTAAAATTTATATACAAGACACTCCCTCTCATCACTCAACACATGGCCACCATCTATCAATTACCCTCTGATGCTCCTAAAGCTCCTCTTCGATACGTAGGTACCTCCTCAAAATACTCCTCCTCAACCCACATAAGTTCGGTGGCCTAATATTATCCTCACATTTGGTTACCTTCGGAGTAGATGACCAGTATCCATTTCCTTTCCGGGCAGCCTGCTATCAACGGAGTCCGATGTCAGCATCCATTTCCCTTTCAAGCGGCCTGCTATCGTGCCTCCCTGTTGGCTTTCACCATATACATCATGTACTACTTGTAACCTCTTTTGCCTCTTATACTTTCCATATACTTCTGTTGTTTCTTGTACTTTCCTTTTCTTACTCTTGTATTACATCTTATATACTTATACTTCTTCTTTTGGATGCTCATAGTTTAGAAAAACTCGATCATGCACATGCAAATGTGTCAGTGTAGCAATTGTGAATAACTTGGTAGACATAAAGGAAACACTTTACATATAGTCATATAGCTGATACTCAACATAATTCATCCATCGCAATAACCCATATACAATTAAATCACACCATTCCAATTACGTTGAAAATAAGGTTTTTCTCTTTAGTTTTTCCCAAAACTTATGCCTTTTAACATGCTTTTCATCTTTGGATACTAAAATATAGAACCTCTAAATATTTACCATCTTTTATTCATTGGTTAAAGGCATGACATCATCACAAATTAACTCACATCACCGTTCATATGGTTTTATCTTCATATATAAAAGGGTTTATGAAATCAAAAGCTAGGAGAGTGTATTTACACATATATAAGGCTATATATATATATATATACTTGTCAAGAAACCCATGTTTCTCATTAATGGTTTATGGAATTAAAATCTAGTAGAGTTTATCTACCTTAGAGGATGAAATCCTTTCGATCCAAGGCTTGAGAAAGTTTGAGGAGGCTTGTAGAAGAGAACCCCGAGCTTATGGATGAAGATCCAAGCCCCAATGGCATGTGCGAGTGAGATTCAAGCTCGTGGAAGTTTTGAGAAGTAAGGATTCGAGCTCCTCCTTGGTCTCCAACAAAATACCTCTTTGGAACCCTAGATTTTCTCTCACTTCTCTCCCAAATCCTTTCTTAAGTGTTGGTAACCTAAAACCCACAATTTGGGTCCCTATTTATAGGCCAAGAGGGTTGAAACCCTAAAAATCCCGTTATTTTAAAGTTGATTCGCGAGCCTACAATTGTTCGTAGGCTTCCTACGATCCATCATAGGTTTTCCAGTGAGCTTACCCAGTTTTCAGGACTCTATGAACATTCGTAGCTTTTCTACGAACTTTCGTAGCTCTTCTACGAACGATCATTGGGTGTTTATGAACGTTTGTACCTTCAGCAGAAACTTTCCATATTTTTCAAGCTTTGGTATTTCGCCCATAACTTTTGACTCGCTTATCAGATTTTGACGATTCAACCTGCGTTGGACTCATCATTCAAAGTAAAAAATTTTATGTCTGATTGGAAAATCATAATTCTGAGTTTGTAATTACCTAAATGGGCTCTAAAGTTGACTGGTCTGGAAATGGATTTCAGCAACCCAGATTTTCAACAGACCCGACTCCGAAAATCCAACTTTTAACTTAACCTTAACTCAAAATCTGGAAAAATGATAAACATGAACCTCAAAGAGGGTTTTAATACCTTTCCAAAAATTTAAGAATCACTCGATTCCGAGGAACAGTGACTGAACTAGAGCTTCTTAAATTTGAGGGTATGTTAAGACATACCTCTTTAACACTCAGAACATTGTGATTGATTTCACACTCTTTTCCCTTGGGTCTAACACCCTACTCATACCTCATGACTCATTCCTCATTGGTTTGTAACTCACCTCAATGATCATTGAATTCACACCAATATACATGAAAGGCCCCGGCCTCTTTATGCCTCTCGCACTAGCATTATTCACCGCACTATTCACTTACAACCCATTAAACACTGAGGGTATTTTATACCCTCACTTTTATACACTTAGAGTATCTTTATACTCTCTTTTTGATACTCAAAACATGTACCTAAAACCCTCACTTGACTCACCATAATATCAAGAACTAAATTATTTTTTATAATAATAATTCTGTAGAATAGTACTAGTAAGGGTATCGAACCTCTAAGGACTGTGCTGATTTCGTTGCCTTTTATCTAGATTAATTCTAAACTAATGATTTAGAGAATTGATTTTTAATGGATTAAACTAAAGTAATTAATTAAATTAATGGAGATTTTTAATTTAATTATCAACTACTGGGTTTTAAAATCCTTTGGAAAGAAGATCTAGGATGTTCAAATCCACCACTAACCTCATAACTGATCAAAAAATGTACAAGAGATCAAACCCTAGGCTATCATGTCTTCGGTTAGCACAAATGATACACACTAATCTACGGTTGTGTAATCACTCGTCTTCCCTTAGCATAAAATATCTTAGGACTTAGTCTCTCGATATGTTAAAAACATTGCATAAAACCTATGTTGAAGTTCTAACGAAAATTAAGATAAGTGAGTTTAATTCCAATTTTCTAACACCTAAGACAATGATAGAAATTCCATTAAAATCAAATTTTAACAATAAAATCGGTTAATAAAACAACCCTCTCATTATGCAATCAATGTCTTACAAATAAGAAAATCTAAATAAAAACTAAATAAGAACACAATTACTTGGTTGGGGTTTCATCGAAACCCTAGAATGGAGAGTTAGTTCATCGTGAGAGAGGAGCACGTCATCTTCACAGACAAAAACGATGGACTCATCTTCATGGCTTCCTTGATCTCTAGAGCTCCTTCTTTTCTTTTGATCTAAAAATCTTTAACTCTTTTAAGGCCAACGAATCTTTTATTTATATGGAGAAAGAGAGAATTCAAATTAGGGTTCTTAGAAACTCATTAGGACTCAAACTCTTCTATTCCGGATGCTATTTACTAGCAAAAATGCTGATCTGCGATTGATCGCACAGCACCTACGATCGATCACATACAAAAGAAAATTTACAATAACTGTCTATCATCTTTGCGATCCATCGCACTCCTCTACATCTATCGCAGCTTAACCTGCGATCGATCGCAGACTAGCTATGATCTATCGCAGGTTACCAAAATTTTCCAGATTTTTTTTTTTGGTCTTCCACATGGTTGAACCTCTTTTGAGCATTTTAAAAATCTTTAAATCTTTATTTTTAACCTTATTTTCCTCGTATGAACCTGAAATCACTGAAGACAACTAAGTATCATAACATAGTTTAAAAAAAATACTCTAATGGATTAATAAGTGCAGTTTAAGGTGCATATATGTGTAACATCTAGCACCGATCAAGAGGAAAGAAATAAGATAATTTATCTTATAATGTTTTAATGAAGGAAAGACAAGGAAAAAGATAAATACCTGAAATTTATCCAGATCAATGATCTCTAAGACCTAGAGGGGGGGTGAATAGGTCTATCTAATTATTTCTAACCAATTTTAATTTTTTCAATTAATATGTTTAGAAATCAATGATTAATTCAATCAGACAATCCACACAAATCAAACACAGAAGATTTTTACGTGGAAAACCCTAACGGGAAAAAACCACGGGACCTTGTCCAGCAATAAACTTCACTATGAAAAGATATCAAGTACAAGATAAGACCTTACCAAAACAGAAACTACGTTCCTAGGTATCGACTCTTACTCTTGATTTCCACGAACCAGCAGGTTCGATCTCCGCCTTAGCAGCTTCGGTTCCACACCGACCAAATCTTTTCAAGCAACTTCAAAAACCACGATCACACACGATCGATCTCCTTCCACGAAGGCTCCGGATCAAACACCGGACAAACACACAAGGTGTAGGGTTGTGAATCAATTTGAAAGTTTCAAACCCTAGAGGGATCTCATACAGATCTGAGATCACACAATGCAAGATCAAAGATTTTGATCTATACTTGCATTCTCTAGGATCTAAGAAAGAGGAGGGATCAACAAAGATCTATTAAAAGCAATAAGAAAAACCCTAGAAGAGTTTCTCAGACCTCTACTCTTTCAAAAATTATCAAAGACACGAATTAGGTCTCTCAAAAGTTGTTTTTATAGGGTTAAAAAAAGAATCCAGAAAAAGAAAAATACTTTTTACGGGGACCGATCGATCGGTTCTCACAACCGATCGCTCGGTTCACATCCGATCGATCGGTTCTAATGACCGATCGCTCGGTCATAAAACATCCCTCTGGAAAATTTCCCCATACAAATATTTAGTCCAGTCGATAGCTACCGATCGCTCGGTAGGCCACCGATCGATCCGTCGCTATACCGAGCGATCGGTTGAGACATAATTTTTGCCAAAATTAATTCATTTAATTTTTATTTGATTCAACTAAGATCAAATAACTTTGGTAGGCTTAAAACTATCCTCCTAGGTATTTTTAGGGTTATCTAAGTCAAATCAAACCTAGGTAGGGGTCTCTAAGTCCATTACCTGTCTAGATCCGGAGTAGAACCTTTTTCTTCTCATTCTTCAATCTTCTTTAAGCTTTAGCTCTTCTCTTCTTTTCTGACAAGTTGAACATGACACGTCGACTCGACTCAACTGACCTATCTAATGATCACGGAATTTGCCAACACCTATTTAGGGATTTACAATCTCCCCCTTTGGCAATTCCGGGACAAAACAAAACTTATTCATATACTAGGTTCAAATTTTCCCAATTGATTCAAAAATGGAAAATTGACCTTTACATGACTCAAAAATAATTACATGACGTTTGACATGTTAACTTGTCATGATTTACCAAATTTAGAACCTGTTTCCCTGCACATGCTAAATCAAAAACCTGTGAAGCATGGGAAATAACATATAGGATGAAAATATGTATAACCATTCAAAACCATTCACAATCCAGGTTAGTATTCCAAAAACTCATCCATCATCCATAAAAAAACATAACAGGTTAGTATTCCAAAAACTCATCCATCATCCATAAAAAACATAACAGGTTAGTATTCCAAAAACTCATCCATCATCCATAAAAACTCATCCATAAAAACTCATCCATATAACACCCATAACACAAACACAATCCATCTATAATACCATTCTCCCCCTTTTTGGCTCGAAATGCCAAAGGTGGATTAGTAAAGGAAAGCAGAAACTATGGAAAGGAGATGAGATAGACAATAATGAGCATAAACCATTGAAATGTAGACATCCATAACAAGTCAGTAATAACCAAGAAGGTTTGTACTAAGTACAACCAAGACAAAATACAGCAAAATGGGAAACAAAGTCTGTCACTCGACCAAAAAACATTTCTATCACGAACCATCACTCCTGCTCATCTTCAGAAGTGAGCTGTGACTCATAGTAAGCCCGAAAATCTCGAACATCTCTCTGTACTCCAAGCACGGCTGCATCGAGAGATCCAAGTCTACCACGAACCTCTGTAGTAAACTCCTCGTATGAAGAAATATGAGTCCGGAGATCCATCTGCATCTCTCTCATCATCCTCCCAAGATCGTCCATAGTCGTCGGAGGAGGACGAGATGACCCCGCTCCAACTTCTGCTTCCTCCTCTGTATCTCGAACTGAGGCATGTGAAAAACTCTGAGCTAGGGTCTTTTTGGTGATTGGACCCTTAGGAACTCGAGTAGGAACACCAGGAGGAGCGATAACTCCTTGAGAACCAAGAAGTTTAGTGATGAGTGAACCAAATGGTAGGGCTCCAACTGCAGTATTAGTTTGATGGGCTTGGATCATCAAGTCAATGATGTGAGCGGCAAGATCAATATCTCTCCCACGTAGAAGACTAAACAAAAATCTAGCTCTTTCTTCTCTAAGGTCCGCAGTATGAACCTTTGGATGGATATTTGCACTCATAACTAGGTTTACTAGTCTAGCATCCTTAGTGAGTTTCGCCACTTCAATAAGAGATCCAACCCAAAACGTAGGAGTACCACTTAGAAAGGTAACAACATGTTCCATGGAGTC
Source organism: Tetracentron sinense (assembly GCA_015143295.1). Taxonomy (NCBI): domain Eukaryota; kingdom Viridiplantae; phylum Streptophyta; class Magnoliopsida; order Trochodendrales; family Trochodendraceae; genus Tetracentron; species Tetracentron sinense. The sequence continues at coordinate 21,325,406 of CM026566.1, forward strand.
TTTATCCTCATCAGTTTTATAATTATAAGGATAATATGCATTTGGAACTCGAGGACACCCAAGGAATTTAGAAACCAAATCAGCATTTATGACAACAGATTGTTCTAATGCTCGAGATTTGAATGACCATTTTTTCTGGTTGATTTCAGAAAAATTAGAGTAAAATTCTCTAACTAACTGGACAGATGCAGGACCAGATAAGGTAAGTATACCTTCCCATTGACGATCTGTAATGAGAGTAGGAAGATAATAATCACCAAAATCAGAAATATGTATGTCCCTTTCAACCATAACACCTTTCTTGCTAAAATACTCACTATAGAGTTGAGCAGCAGTAGGACTGATAAACTGGGATAACTTACTGGACTGGGAAGATGAAGCTTTACCTTTATTTTTCCGAGTTTTATCAGCCAGAGATTTTTGACGATTCTCAATCGTAGAATCTATCATTCTACGAATTGGCCTGTCCCCAATGGAAATACCATGCCCTATTGGAGTGAAAGTAAAGGGCTCTAGGTTTTCCTCATCTTGAGGAGGATCCTCTTGGTTGTTGAGGACCAACCTCCGACGTTTGGGAATGCCAGACATGAGATAGGCAAGAAGGATTAACGACAAAACGAATGCCATTGAAGAAAATGCAAGAAATGATGCCCTAGATGAGAAAATCAATCTAAAGCAAAGAAAATGCACAAATCTTACCTTTGAGATGCTTGGGAAACCTTTAGAATAGAATGGAATGTCCGTAGGAAAGATTTGGAGGAGAGGAAACCGAGAGATCGCTCTGGAGATCGGAGAACAAGTGAACAAAAAAATAGAAATGAGGGGTTTTATAACCCTGTTCACGAAAGACCGATCGATCGGTCTTTAGCACCGAGCGATCGGTGGTCTGAAAATTTTTCAAAATTTTTTATGTTAAAACCTTTTCTCCCCCTCAACCAATGGAACATTTAAAATACATTTTCACTTCAAAATGACCAACTGACCAAAAAAAATATGCTATATGTGATTTCATAAAAATCATAGATAATAATCACCCAAGAATTGATATATCAAGTATAGACATAAACAAGGATTATGAATACATTAATTGATTTTCACCGGTGATTAAATATGGTATTTGCATCAAATTCACAATCGGAGTCAAGATACAATAAGAAGTAATGTGAGTATGAAATCAAAATTCATTACTTGACTCGTTGAATTGGTTTTCTTCCTTAATCTAGATTTTGACATTATATTTCAAATGGGACTCTAAAATTTTCAAAAACTAGTTTTAAAACCAATAATCATCCATATTTATCTGATGAGCAATTTTTACCCCATATTTGACTAATAAATTTATTTCATTTCTTTTTCAGTCAAATTGTACTCATTATGTAAATTCTTTTTGGAGTACACATATTTAGATACTAGCACACTGGTGACTTTCACTCAAGTGAGAAGGTAGCTCTTTCTAATGACAGTAGGGGCTTTCACACTAGCAATCCATATAGATACCTACTGTTTGTCTAGGTAGCCATTACTCACTGTTTGCATTCACTAGTAGCTATCACATAGACTCACAGGTAGTCCTCTCCATGTCAATAATTTTTATATCTAGGGGGCTCACCTTATGGAATTTTTTATGACATTGGTTATTCTAGATTTGATTAATCTAGGGAACCATATGGTATAATATCAGAACCTTTATATAGGAACTAAAACCATCTAAAGAATTAGTCAGAGTGCTTGTGCAAATTAGAACATCATTGTATGCTCAACTCTAACTGAGGTTAATTAGCATGACCAAATTCAATCACAAGATCGAAGCAATAATTGAACTTTCCTATATTATTCAATCCTATGATATATTTATCCTTGGATTATATGGTTAAATATGATTTCAAGGAAATAACATTAAGCAAAAAGATAGGATAAATAAGGTCATACAAACACAATATTTTTTGCAATATTTTTCAATTTTTTGAATGTTTTTGGATTTTTATTACTTAAAGAAAAAAATAGCTCTATGACTTAAATAGAACATGAAGAACACCTAGGCTATGAAACAAGTACACCATTACTCAACTCCACACAAACCGATGGATTTCCTAAGGAGTTCAAACCTAAGGGAATCTAAAGGTTTTGTGAGAATGTCCGCATATTGATTCTCTGTTTGGACATACTCAATAGACACAACTTTTTGCTCAACAAGATCACGGATGAAGTGATGCCTAATGTCTATATGCTTTGTGCGAGAGTGTTGCACAGGATTTTTGGAGATATTGATTGCACTTGTGTTATCACAGTACACAATCATAGTGCTTTGATCAATCCCATAATCCTTCAACATCTGTTTCATCCACAGAAGTTGGGTGCAACAACTACCAGCTGCTATATACTCAGCCTCGGCTGTAGACAAGGAAATGGAATTCTGCTTTTTGCTAAGCCAAGCAACTAAGCAGTTTCCAATATAGAAACACCCGCCGGAGGTGCTCTTCCTATCATCAGTATTTCCAGCCCAATCAGCATCAGAATACCCCACAACAATGACATTTGTATCGAAAGAATACCAGAGGCCTAAGGACAAAGTTCCACTTACATAGCGAATGATACGCTTGACAGCAACTAAGTGAGACTCTTTGGGATTTGCTTGATAACGGGCACATGCTCCAACACTAAAGGCTATGTCGGGTCTAGTAGCAGTTAGGTAGAGCAAACTACCAATCATGCTTCTATAATTAGTTTGATCGACATCCTTCCCTGAAGTATCTTTACTAAGCTTTATAGTAGTACTCATAGGAGTCCTAGCATGCTTAGCAAAACTCATTCCAAATTTCTTCACTAGATTTTTTGCATATTTGATTTGAGATACTGAGATCCCAGAATCCAATTGCTTGATCTGAAGACCAAGGAAGAAACTTAGCTCACCAACCATGCTCATTTCAAATTCATTTTTCATTTGTTCAGCAAATGAATGAGCATGTAAGTCTAATGTGGAACCAAATACTATGTCATCAACATATATTTGGGCGATGACTATATCACCTTTCACTTTCTTTATGAAAAGGGTTCTGTCTACTCCCCCTCTCGAAAATCCGTTTTCCAAGAGATAAGTAGTCAGCCTCTCATACCAAGCTCTTGGAGCTTGTTTTAAACCATAGAGGGCCCTTTTTAGTCGATAAACTTGATCAAGGTGATGTGGATCTTCAAACCCTTTTGGTTGTTCCACATAGACTTCTTCATGTAGAATGCCATTCAGAAAGGCACTCTTAACATCCATTTGAAAAAGTTTGAATTTCATATTACAAGCCACAGCTAGAAGAATTCTTATTGATTCTAGTCTGGCTACAGGAGCAAAAGTTTCATCGAAGTCAATACCTTCAATTTGGGTGTATCCTTGTGCAACTAACCTAGCCTTATTTCTTATGATAGTACCTTTTTCATCAGATTTGTTCTTGAAAATCCATTTGGTACTTATCACATTTGTATTGTTAGGCCTAGGTACTAAATACCAAACATCATTCCTAGTAAACTGAAGTAACTCTTCTTGCATTGCATTTATCCAATTATCATCTGCAAGAGCTTCAGCAACATTCTTGGGTTCAAAAGATGAAGTATAGCAAATGTAGCTAACTTCATTTTCAATTTGTTTCCTCGTTCTCACTCCACTTTCAACATCACCAATAATATCAGTGGAGGTATGAGGACTCATGACCCTAGGATGTGTAGGCTTTAATGGAGATGATTGCTTATCAATAGGTGGAGTTGAAATAATTTCAACATCTTTATTTTCAGCACTTTCATCATCCTCACATTGCACATTTTCAACACCAGAGTCATCCACAATTACATTTATGGACTCCATAATTGTAGAGGTTCTCAAGTTATACACTCGATAAGCTCTACTGTTGGTGGAATACCCAAGAAATATCCCTTCATCACTCCGGGATTCAAATTTTCCCAGTTGCTCTCTATCCTTAAGGATATAGCATTTACTTCCGAATTCTCGAAAGTACTTGACACTAGGTTTCTTGTTATTCCACAACTCATATGGGGTTTTCCTTGTTCCAGGTCTTACAAAAACTCTATTAACTATATAGCAAGCAGTGTGAACTGCCTCAGCCCAGAAATGAGCAGCTAGATTGTTGCTATGAAGCATAACTCTAGCCATCTCTTGGAGAACCCTGTTCTTCCTCTCTACTACACCATTCTGCTGAGGTGTAATAGGTGCAGAAAATTCATGTTTGATACCAGACTCATCACAAAAGTCGTTGTACTTAGAGTTTTCAAACTCCTTTCCATGATCACTTCGAATTCGAGTGATTGGGCATCTTTTCTCATTTTGAATTTTCAGGTAAATACTTTTGAAATTGTCAAAAGCATCGGATTTCTCTCTTATAAATGCCACCCAAGACATTCTAGAGAAATCATCAACCATGACTAGGATGTATCGCTTTCCACCTAGACTTTCAGTTCTTGTAGGACCCATAAGGTCCATATGAATTAATTCCAGTGGATATGAAGTAGCAATACTTGAAGTCTTCTTATGTGGGGTCCTAATTTGTTTACCAATTTGACATGGCCCACACACAGCAGTAGAAGGCTTTCCTAGTTTGGGAACACCTCTCACAAGCTCTTGCTTAGAGATTTTACATAGGTCTTTGAAGTTCATGTGACCTAGTCTTCGGTGCCACAAATCAACCTCCTCAATTCTAGTCTTATAACAGACATTTGAGGGAATAGGACTGGGAGTTAGGCCGTAGCAATTGTCAGTGGTTCTCAATCCTTCTAGAACACACTTACCTTTACCATTAATGACTAAGCATTTATTTTGGGTAAAGTGCACAGCATGATTATCATCACATAATTGACTTATGCTAATTAAATTAGCTTTCAGTCCTTCAACAAACAAGGCATCTTTCAATTTAGGTATGCCTGGTGAATTGATGATACCCTTTCCTTTGACTAAAGACTTGCTTCCATCACCAGAAGTAACAGTCCCATCAGGACAGTCCTCAAATTGAATAAATAAGGACTTGTTACCTGTCATATGCCGAGAACACCCACTATCGAAGTACCACATTTCTGTGTTTTGGGCTTTCAAGGCAGTATGAATGACAAAGCACTTAAGGTCTTCCTTTCTCACATACACAGTCTTTAAACTTTGTTTAGATCTTTGATCATTAATCTGTGTAGTAGAGACCTTTTTCTTTTTTGTCCTCCTTGACCTTTTTCTGTTTTGTTCAGTTCTAGTTTTTTGATAAGTCAAATTATTTCCTCTTGAATAATCATTTGGAATAAATTGACCAGTCCTTGTCCTAGAAATTTGAGCAATTCTGTTAACATCATCGCTCAACATTCTAGACTTTTCAGCTAGAACCTGAATCTGCCTTTGAAGAGTCCCTTGACTCAGATTTTGGTTCCATGAACCATTTCGGGGAGCTCTCCTAAATGCATTACAATTAGGTCGAATATGACCTCTCACACCACAAAAGTGACATGTGGGTATGAATCTTGGTAGAGGAGGAAGATTTCTTCTAACTGGAATTTGATTCCTTAAAGCATTCACTCTAGGAGCTGTATATCTAGGCTTTACAAAATTTGTATAAGCCTTAGAACTTGATGTAGAAGGTAAATTTTCTTTGGGTTCAGAATGTATTGGTTCAAACACTGCACTAGCCATTGTTCCAACAGCTAAAGGACCAGTTGGTGTGTCAACATGTCCTATCCCAGATCTACTAGAATTTGATCCAGACTTTCTGACTAATTCATCTAGGCAGCTGGTGTTACCAAACATTCTCACTTCTTTTTCAAGAGTATAGACCTTCTGAATCAAGTCAGTCTTGTCTTTAAGGGTAATTTGATGTTCTTTTTCAAGAAATTTCACCTTATCAACAAGAGAGACTTTAAAAGTTTCCAGCTCCATTTGCAGAGTTCTTAACTCTTCAATTTCTTTCATGGAAGTGTCTCTTTCATCTTCTAATTTTCTGACCACATTAGTCAATGAGACATTCTCTTCCAAAAGACATTGAACTTTTATAACAAATGCTTCTTTTTCATTTTCCAACTGACTAACTAGAGCACTCTTCTCTTCTGCTACTAGTTTACAGATATCTCTTTCATTTTGAATGAATTTGAGTTTTTTGCTCAAAGAGATTTTTGTTTTAGTCAGTTTTAAACTTTCAGCATACAACTTATCATAAGTTGTTTTCAAATCTTCATCACTTTCAGAGTCAGTTTGACTCTTCTGTATGTCATCACTTGACTCAGTATGAATACTTTCATCACTTCTATCCTTTTCATCAACCGCAGAGGTAGTCTCAAGAATCCCAGATAGGGAAACAGTGAAAGCAGTATGATTTCCAGTATCTTCACTTGAAGAGGAACTGTCCGATTCTTCATTCTCGGAGTCACTGTCATCCCAACAGGCATTCATCACCTTGCCCTTACTCTTCTTCTTGTTAGGACAGTTAGGTGAAATATGTCCGAAGCCATGGCATTCATAACATTGAACACCTTGGGATTTCTTTTCGCCACTTTTGGAATTTTTCTTGTTTTCCCAGGGCTTAGACTTTGACTTATCAAAAGATTTTCCTCCCTGTTTGGGATTAAACCTCTTTTTCGTTCTAAAAAATTTTCGAAATTTTTTAACGAAAAGAGCCATTTCTTCCTCATTCATTTCTCCATCACTGTCATCCTCATCCAAAGTTTCCTTGATGGTTTTCAAGGCTAAAGATTTATTCTTCTTGGATGGACGTAGATTGAGTTCATAGGTTTGGAGTGATCCAACCAATTCCTCAATCTTCAGAGAGTCAACATTTTTACTCTCTTCGATTGCAGTGACTTTGGGTTGAAATCTCTCTGGGAGAGATCTAAGGACTTTTCTAACTATTTTGGACTCAGATATTTTTTCACCTAAATTGAAACTAGCGTTGACAATGTCACTAAGTTTTGCATAGAATTCATCAAAAGTGTCATTGTCTTCCATGTTTAAATGTTCAAATTTGGTGGTTAACATTTGGAGTTTTGAGATTTTAACAGTGGTAGTACCCTCATGGGTAATTTCAAGTATGTCCCAAGCCTCCTTTGCTGTTTCACATGAAGAAATTCGTCTGAATTCCTCAGCAGTGACTGCAGTAAAGATAGCATTGAGACCTTTAGTGTTCCATCCACTTGAATCAAGCTCATCTCTGGTCCATTCATCAGAATATTTGACGACAGTCAAATCACCTACAGTTTTTACGGGCGTAGTCCACCCATTCTGTATAGACATCCAAATTCTCTCGTCAATTGATTTGAGAAAGGCTCTCATTCTAGCTTTCCAGTATGCATAATTATTTCCATCAAAAAGTGGGGGACGAGAGACGGATCCTCCTTCTCTTAGAGTACTCATGATCACGGATAATACAGGATCACACTTAAGGGATTAGCCTTATTAGTGAACCTGCTCTGATACCAATTGAAATTTATCCAGATCAATGATCTCTAAGACCTAGAGGGGGGGTGAATAGGTCTATCTAATTATTTCTAACCAATTTTAATTTTTTCAATTAATATGTTTAGAAATCAATGATTAATTCAATCAGACAATCCACACAAATCAAACACAGAAGATTTTTACGTGGAAAACCCTAACGGGAAAAAACCACGGGACCTTGTCCAGCAATAAACTTCACTATGAAAAGATATCAAGTACAAGATAAGACCTTACCAAAACAGAAACTACGTTCCTAGGTATCGACTCTTACTCTTGATTTCCACGAACCAGCAGGTTCGATCTCCGCCTTAGCAGCTTCGGTTCCACACCGACCAAATCTTTTCAAGCAACTTCAAAAACCACGATCACACACGATCGATCTCCTTCCACGAAGGCTCCGGATCAAACACCGGACAAACACACAAGGTGTAGGGTTGTGAATCAATTTGAAAGTTTCAAACCCTAGAGGGATCTCATACAGATCTGAGATCACACAATGCAAGATCAAAGATTTTGATCTATACTTGCATTCTCTAGGATCTAAGAAAGAGGAGGGATCAACAAAGATCTATTAAAAGCAATAAGAAAAACCCTAGAAGAGTTTCTCAGACCTCTACTCTTTCAAAAATTATCAAAGACACGAATTAGGTCTCTCAAAAGTTGTTTTTATAGGGTTAAAAAAAGAATCCAGAAAAAGAAAAATACTTTTTACGGGGACCGATCGATCGGTTCTCACAACCGATCGCTCGGTTCACATCCGATCGATCGGTTCTAATGACCGATCGCTCGGTCATAAAACATCCCTCTGGAAAATTTCCCCATACAAATATTTAGTCCAGTCGATAGCTACCGATCGCTCGGTAGGCCACCGATCGATCCGTCGCTATACCGAGCGATCGGTTGAGACATAATTTTTGCCAAAATTAATTCATTTAATTTTTATTTGATTCAACTAAGATCAAATAACTTTGGTAGGCTTAAAACTATCCTCCTAGGTATTTTTAGGGTTATCTAAGTCAAATCAAACCTAGGTAGGGGTCTCTAAGTCCATTACCTGTCTAGATCCGGAGTAGAACCTTTTTCTTCTCATTCTTCAATCTTCTTTAAGCTTTAGCTCTTCTCTTCTTTTCTGACAAGTTGAACATGACACGTCGACTCGACTCAACTGACCTATCTAATGATCACGGAATTTGCCAACACCTATTTAGGGATTTACAATACCCTTATCTTAAAAGGTCTTAAGACAGATAGGTGAGCCCAAAAGGGAATACCGTTCGAAAATCATCTTGAGGAATTAAAGAAAATTTCAAGAGAGATGGGTGAGCCCTAAAGGGAATACTAGTCGGCAATCATCTTGAATGACATGATTAAGATAAGTCGGAAATAAATGACAAGATAAAAAGGGATCTCACGATCGGATTTACTCTTGAATTTCATTAGTGAAATTGTAAGTTTAAGTCGGGCCATGACACCTATGGTTAAAAAATCTAACCTTGGTTTTAAGAAACAATATTAAAAAAATTCACCGTGGTTATGATTTACTCTCATGTAGTTACTTTTTGAAAAATATTTTTTCTTAAAATCAAAGTTAGGGTATTAAATATTTCTAGGGGTGAGTGAATCTTAACCACCGTTAATAGTTGTCAAAAAAGACACATGGCGAGCTGAGAAGGTGTGCATGTACCGCCAAATGGAACATGGGCATACAAGCTATCAACCTCCTTAACTCAAAACTTTTCTGCGTAATGCCTGATTATTAATATTTAAGCATCTACCAGAGAAAATCAGTTGCCATTTTTTATTGCCTAATGGAGAGCTTAAGTTAGGGCATTACACAACCAAATCATTCTACTAATAAAAGTACAAGAAGTATACCAAATTAAATGAGGACAGCAGTGATTATCTTTAGTAAATGAAGCAACAGGAAGCAAGTTTTTAGTTAGAGATGAAACATAAAGAACAAATTTCAGATGAAACTTTGTTGTTGGAGTGGAGATTTGAGAATTTCCAAGGCGAGAGATTTCTGCCCTATTACTATTGCCAAAGAAAACCTAATCAATCCCTACAAATTCTGATTTGTAATGGAGAAGTTTTGGTCAAGTTTCATATGGCTAGTGATTCCGCTATGTGGGTGCCAATTCGAATCGGAGTCTTCTTTAATTGTGCTGCATGGCTGCAAATGACATTTGAAGAAAATCATCTTGATAAGTAGGGTGATATTGATGCCGACAGTTGATGATAGAATTTCCAGGTTGGAAGCATATTTGGCAACAAGGAAGAGCATGATTTGTTTTCATGTGCATGGAGTTGCACCCAGAATATTAGAGGAAGAAGGCCGTATGTAGTCGCGAGATTTTGCATAATAGATTCATGTCGAGGACGATTGGGTCGGTGGTGGCTAGATTGAACAGAAGAAGATGCGCTGCCCATGATGGGTAAAGAGGCATGCCTGAAGTTCCGAGAAAGTAATGGATTCCACCCTATTGGTAATGACATTGATAAATGCTTTATATTTAGAGGGTAGTCCTTCAAGAGTAAACATGACTAGATTAAAAGCTTAGGCAGGTAATTGAATATCAAACCTTGATCTTTCCTTCTCTTCATTCATGTATATACACAATACAAATCCTATTGTTACCCAAACACATGGAGATAAAATAGGGAAGTTTACAGCAGCCTTTAGATTGCTTTCCTAAGAGAGATATAAAGTATCTTATGTGAGATCTCTATGCTGTATAACTGGTTTTAGAAACTCCAAGAATAGTGGGATTTAGTGATTCATGAATATTGGTTAATACACCCCTCAAGTTGATGGCGATTGAGAAAGCAACTTGGATTGCAAACACCGAAACCTAGGACTAGGGAGTCCCTTAGTGAAAATGTCAGCTGGTTGATGTTCAGTGGAGATAAATGAGATTCAGAGATCATCTTGAACTATCCGTTCCTGAACAAAGTGATAATCTATATCCATATGCTTGGTGTGAGCATGGAATATAGGGTTTGAGGCCATGTAGGTTGCACTAACATTGTCACAATAACAGGAGTGGCTAGGCAAATGCATAAATCGTGTAGAAGATATCGAAGCCAAACAATTTCTGCACTAGTGAAGGCCAAGGCGCAATATTCAGCCTCGGCATTTGAGCAAGAGACAGTCTTGTTAGCTTGAAGGTTACAATCTTAGCTACCTTTAATAATTTTAGATGATAACACAATAATTAAATGACCATTTTATTATTAATGTCTCTATTTAATTTTTGTGAAATTCAGTATATAAGAGCATTAACACAATATTCAAGGCATAAGGCATGGAAATGACACCAATAATAAAAATGATCCACAAAGCAAGTCATCTAATCAAATTGAAGATCCAAAACAAAAAGAGCAAAAAACAACTCATGACATGAAGAAGAATATTCACTAAGAAACAATCTTGGTCATGAAGATGAATTCAAAGAAGCCAAATCAAGATCAAATTTGAAGGATACTAAAAATTCTCTAACTAGAAGATTAAAGGTGTTATATTTAAGTTTGAGAGTTCTCCGCTATGCCCGAGTATTAATATTCAAGCATCTACTAGAGAAAATCAGTTGCCCTTTTTTATTGCCTAATGAATAGCTTAAGTTAGGGCATTATACAAATAAATCATTCTACTAATAAAAGTACAAGGAGTCTACCAAATTAAATGTGGATAGAAGTGATTATCTTTAGTAAATGAAACAACATGAAGCAAGTTCTTAGTTAGAGATGAAACAGAAAGAACAAATTTCAGATGAAACTTTGTTGTGGGAGTAGAGATTTGAGAATTACCAATGCTAGAGATTTCTGCCCTATTACCATTGCCAAAGAAAACCTTATCAGTCCCTATAAATTCTGATGTGTAATGGAGAAGATTTGGTCAAGCTTCATATGGCTTGTGGTGCCGCTATGTAGGTACCAATTGGAATCGGAGTCATCTTTAATTGAGTTGCATGGCTGCAAATGACTTTTGAAGAGAATCATCTTGATAATTAGGATGATATTGATGCTGATAGCGGCTAGAATTTCCAGGTTGGAAGCAAATTTGGCAAGAAGAGCATGATTTGTTCTCATGTGCATCGAAGGACTTGCACCAAGAATTAATATATATATATATATATATATATATATATATATATATATTGAAAAAATCATAACTAGGAATCAAGTTTTTTATTTTTCATTTCTTATTAGATAATTATTTTGAAATTTTATTGATTTTTTTAAAATAAATTCCTACTAGAATAATTCTCAAACTCCGAATTGGTAACTATGTGTAGAAATAAATAGTGTCAAAGATTAAACCATTTCTGTTCTAGTGTAATAACTTCGGCTTCTATAATATTCATGATTTACGACACACAATGGTGAGGCTGTGCCCCTCTTATGAGGGAGGTCATTGGATCTAGTCCCCAAATGGACTTGCAGAGAGTTCCACTCATTGTTACTAACCACCAAACCATGACTCTTTACAATATGTAATTGATTTGAATATATATATATGTAGTAACCAAAAATTGTAAAAAAAAAGTACAACTCTACCTCAAATCCGAGAGCCTGACAGCTGTTATCCACTCTCTCCCCAAGCAATCAGGGTTACCTTCGAAGGCAATTCAGAAGCCTTGAGAGAGAGTGGGGAATGAATTCCAAGGTGGACTCCATACAAATACAATGGATACCTTGCCAAGAACCACATCTCCTACGCAAGACATGATTTGTTCTTAACCCTCCAACAAGGGCCTATAGCCTGTCGTACTTAACATGCAACATGACTGTATCCGAGACGACAAGGTCAGAAGCCCTTGAGGGAGAGTTGAACAACCAATGCCTTGAAGACACACGTGTTCATTTCTTGCTTGCTCGTTGGTTTAGCTCATTCAGGAGTGATCTGGCTTGGAGCCTTTTATAGGCCACAAAATATCCAAAAGTAAAATAATAATAAAAACTGAATTAATTGGTGGGGTCCCAATATCTTTGGCACTTGAAATTAGTGGCAAAACCAGATTCCTTTGTTTCTCAAATGGCTCTTGATTAATAACTAAGGTTGTCCCTTAAGAACCTTTGCAAGAAAATCCTGTTGTAAAATAGAATAAAGTAGCTTGGGCATCTCAACCCTATCCAAATATCACATAAAGTCTATACAAAAATAATTCCCCTTTGACATTCCTCAAATTTCATTTTTGTAATTCTTACGGATTGAGAGGATGTGATCTCAACATATGTGGGTATTTGATTTTTCCATTGTTCAATTAGAATATCTCATTGTCATTCAAAATGGGAATTCGAGTCTACTCTATTTGCACAACAGGGTGCAATGTGTAAGTTTATCTCGTCTGCCACTCGATTCCATCATAATCATGCCACATAATGGATAATTGAATAATTAGAAAATGAAACAATCTCAAGATATGAATGTAGATAGAATGGAACTGTAGGACATGATTCTTGTTGATGACCTCAAAGTAAGTAGAGTAAGGTACTCCCATTTTTGAGAGGCGTGTGTGGTTGTAGCTTAGGTTGAGACTTGGTCTATGTGTGTGAGTATAGTGTTTAAAAAAATCTTCACCAAAAAAAGCCAATGAGCTAGCTTTGTGTATGTGTAGACCTTTTAGTCCCACATCGTTTACCAATGGTCGGGTTGTCTCCTTGAGTACTCCCACCATGCCTCTCTTTTTTGAGAGGTGTGTGTGGTTGTAGCTTAGGTTGAGACTTGGTCTGTGTGTGTGAGTAGTCTGTTTAAAAAATCTTCACAAAAAAAAAAAAAGTAATGGCGTTAAAAATATTCAGTAATCTGATTCTACTGAAATCTTACCAAGAATGAATTTGATCCGGATAGATTATGTCTGCTTTGAGCTTTCGACCAGAGTCTGAAAGCTTATCTTATCATCTGATCAAAATCTATTCCTTTGATCATATCATCTATGAAATACTCAAACTACTTCAGGTTTAGTGAGTCAATCAGCATGCTTTGAGTTCGGATCATATATTTGAACGTGGCATACTTTAAGTGTTTGAACCCTCCAGATCATCATCATCCTTTTCCACGTGGCTTCTGACTAGCTTAAATTTTGATCTGACTAGGAAATAACTTCCACGTTGTTGCCTAAGTATTTGATGAAGGAGACTCCAAGTCCACGCCCTCTACTCTACAACTGTCTCCGCACATTGCAAGCTAAGCAACTAATTGGTATCTTGTGGGAATAGTAAGATTGTAGGAGGATATCGTATCCCAAGAGGCAACACATGCGTTCACTAGTTTGAGAGCTTGGGAAAGTTTCCTATTCTATGTTAAGAAAGTCTCCTACTCTATTGTATAGGAAAGTTTCCTATTTTGTGTTAAGAAAGTCTCCTAGTCTATTGCATGGGAAAGTTCCCTAATCTATGTTAAGGAAATTTCCTAGTCTATTGGAAAGTTTCTTATTCTATGATAAAGAAATTTCCTAGTCTATTGTAATCCTTTTATAAATATACAAAAGGAGTAGGGTGGTGTAATTCACGTTTTGAATTGTGAACGCCTACCCTCTTTCAAGAGCAACTCACGTTTTCTCTTCTCTCTTCATCTTCTTCTTATTTTTCTACATGGTATCAGAGCTTAGCTCTCTTGATACGGTATCTTCACCTACAATGGCGGATTCATCTTCAACGTCAAAATCATTCTCTCTTTCCGCTAGCTCTCTTCCCAATCTTATTAACATCATCTCTGTCAAGCTTAACTCCAATAATTTTCTTGTTTGGAGAACCCAGATTTTTCCTATCATAGGAAATTTGAAAGCTGCTCATATCTTATACGACGATGCGCCGGCCGAAATCATACAGAATGATAAGGGTGAGGCAATAACAAATCCAGTTTATGAGACATGGCAAGAAGGAGATCTTTTACTCCGGAGTTGGATTACCGAAACTCTTTCAGAAGAAGCACTTTATTTAATTGTCGGATGCAATTCTGCAAAAGAAGTTTGGAGATGTTTAGAAGATAATTTTCTACAAGCGACGAAGGATCGCGAGATTCAATTAAAGCAACAAATGCAAGATATGCGATTGGGGACTCAAACCCTAGCTGAGTATGTCAAGGCCTTCAAAAATATTTTTGATGGTCTTGCAGCTATTCAAAAGCCAGTACAGGATGAAGACAAAGTTATTTACATGAGCAGGGGTCTTGGACAACGGTACAATATTTTGGTTACTTCCATGCTTGCAAAACCCCCCTTCCCAACCTATTCTCAGTTTGTCACAGCCGTCCAAAGCTATGATTTAAGGATGAAAAATATGGAGCCCGAGCCAAAACCAATTGATCATAGTATGGCATTCTTTGGGCAGCGCTCCAATAGGGGACCGAATAATGGTCCTCGTAATTTTAATCCTGGATTTAATGGAGGTGGTAGAGGAAACAATGGGTACTTTAATGGTGGTCGCAGTAATGGCAGATGAAGGGGTGGCTACAATGGTCCAAACGCTAATGGTGGATTCAACTCACGTGGTCGTGGTTTTGCACCAGCCGGCCAACAAGGGTTTCGACCCTTTAATCAAAGCTTCAATCAAAATTTTAGACCACCACAACTGAATCAAGGATTTGGTCAACAACTTGGGCAAGGTAATCAGTTCAATGGTGGTAATCAATTTCATGGTTCTAACCCCAAGCCTGAAGGTACCCCTCCTGAGGAACAACCACCCATGGGATCTCAAGGAAATCACCCTGCCCAGAATGAATGTCAAATATGTGGCCGTATAGGCCACTTTGCAATTCGGTGCTGGTATAGGTGGGACTTCTCTTATATGGCACAAGATGAGATGCCACAAGCACTAGCTTCGATGACCCTGAATGAACCACAAGATCCTAATGTCTACTTGGACACTGGAGCGAGCGCACACATGACCAATGATCCAGGTAAATTAACCAACTTGATTCCATATTCTGGGTCTGATAAAGTTGTTATTGGTGATGGTTCACATTTAAATATATCTCATGTTGGGACTACGTCTATTCATTCTAGATTGGGAGAGATGAAATTAAATGATGTTTTGGTAGTACCTGAGCTGCATAAAAAGTTGCTTTCTGTGAGTTAGCTAGCTAAGGATAATTGTTGCACTATTGAATTTACTGACTATGGCTTTTGTATTAAGGATCGAGCAACGGGCAAAATTTTGGCAACAGGGAGTAAAAGGGAAACTTGTATGCCTTAGATGGAGATGCTGCTGCTGTCCTAGTAGCAGTAAGATCGGGAAAGGCACCAGAAAATATTTGGCATCAACGTTTAGGACATCCCAATTCTAAATTCTTGCAGTTTTTGAATTCTCAAAAAATAATTGATGTTAGTTCTTGGTTAAGTAGTCCTAGAATTTGTGAGAGTTGTCAGTTGGGAAAGAGCTGTAAGCTTCCTTTTTCGTTGAGTAATAAAAAAGCTCTTGTTCCTCTTACAAAAATTCATTGTGAATTGTGGGGACCTGCTCCTGTTGCTTCTTATCAAAACATGAGATATTATGTTGTTTTTGTCGACGATTACTCTAGATTCACTTGGATTTATCCTCTCAAAAATAAATCTGATTTTTATGATGCCTTTCGAAAATTTCAGAAATTGGTAGAAAATCAGTTTTCCAAGAAAATTAAAAAATTTCAGAGTGATGGTGGTGGGGAGTTTCAGTCTAAGAATTTTATTAACCATCTGGAAAATTGTGGTATTTTGAGACAGATGTCTTGCCCAGGAACTCCAGAGCAGAATGGTGTTGCTGAAAGAAAACTTCGACACATTGTTGAGATGGGATTAACATTACTTTTTCACTCCAAGCTGCCTAAGAGTTTATGGGTTAAAGCTTTTCTCACAGCTGTACATCTGATTAATAGATTGCCTTCTACTGTCATTGGTATGGAAACAACATTCTTTAAATTGTATGGAACTCAGCCGGATTATTCTTCCCTGAAGATATTTGGATGCAGATGCTTCCCCTATTTACGAGATCGAGCTACAACTAAATTCCAACCCAAGTCTTATCCATGCATCTTTGTTGGATATAGTCCCATGCACAAAGGCTTCCGGTGCTATTACCTCCCATCTCGGCGAGTTTTTCTCTCTCGGCATGTTGTGTTTGATGAGTCTGTTCTTCCCTATACAAATCCTCCATCCTCTTTGGCTTCATCCAAGGACTCCTTATCTATCACCACTTACTCAGACTTCTTAGAATGGAATGCTTTACCACAAGAGGTTGTTGAGCAAATTTCAGGGAATCAAGACTTTATAGGGGATGGGCTGCTTCCTGTACCCGTCAATATATCTCCTAAATCGATTGGAGTTCTTGAGGGTACAACACCTATTGTTGATATTTCGGTTCCTGCTAGTGAGGGGGAAAAGCCTACTGTTGAGAGTTCGAATTCTATTGTTGAGGGGGAAAAGTCTATTGCCGCCACTCCATGTACTGATATTTTTGTTTCTTTTCCTTATGATCCTGACACTTCTTCCACTTCTATTGTAGTTGATCAGGTTTCTAATAAGTTAATTGAACAAAACACAGACACTTCTGAAGAGGCTAATACCAATCAAAAGGCCACAACTGTGTTTGATGAGACTGGCTTACAGGGCACCTTTGTTATTGATCTTGGTCTCCCAAGTGAGGGATGCCCCCCTCCTAAAGTGGTGCTACCCCCTCCCCCCTCCACTGTTGGTGATCATCCTCATTACTCTCGGTCTAAAGCCAAACTCAGGGCATCTTCCACACTTGCTCTCACCGCCTCCCATGGCGTCCTTCATGAACCTCGCAACATCAAAGAAGCTATTCAGAGTCCCCACTGGATTACTGCTATGAAGGAGGAATTACAGGCCCTTGACCTCAATGCCACTTGGACTCTTGTGCCTCAAACAACTGATATGAATGTAGTTGGTTCTCGGTGGGTGTATAAGACCAAACTCAACTCGGATGGTTCCATTGATAGATACAAAGCTCGCCTTGTTGCTAAGGGATACAACCAAAAAGAGGGTATCGATTTCGATGAAACTTTTAGTCCTGTGATCAAGCCTACTACTATTCGCATTGTCCTGTCTCTTGCTGTCATACGTAATTGGCCTATTAGACAACTTGATGTGAAAAATGCCTTTTTGCATGGTTTTCTTCGTGAAACTGTTTACATGGAACAACCACCTGCCTTTGTTAATCCTCACTTTCCTAATCATGTCTGTCATCTCCACAAGGCCATCTATGGACTTAAACAAGCCCCTCGAGCTTGGTCTGACCATTTCAGTATGTTTTTGCTCTCTATTGGCTTTGTGTGTAGTAAGGCTGATTCCTCCCTCTTTGTTCTTCATTGTTCTCTTGGTGCTTTTCTATTGTTGCTATATGTTGATGATATTATCATTACTAGTGATAATACATCTCTTCTATCTCGTTTGTTTGTCAAATTAAGTTCTGAATTTGCAATGAAGGACTTCGGTCCTCTCCATTATTTTCTTGGCATCGAGGTACAACCCTTCTCTGGCGGTATTTTTCTCTCTCAAAATAAATATGCTCATGACATCCTGTCTCGTACTGATATGCTCCTTAGTAAGTATGCCAGTACTCCTCTAGCACAGAAACACAACTTACATGCTTCTTCGGAGAACTCTATTGATGGCACCAATTATAGAAGCATTGTTGGTGCTCTGCAGTACCTAACATTGACCTGACCAGACCTCTCATATGCTGTCAATCTAGTATGTCAATTTATGAATGCTCTAACTACACTTCATTATCAAGCTGTTAAAAGGATTCTTCGATATCTCAAAGGAACCAGTCACTATGGCATTTGGATTCTTTCTCAATCATCTATGAACTTGTATGCCTTCTTAGATGCAGACTGGGCAGGTTACCCTGACACAAGGAGGTCTACCACAGGCTATTGTGCTTTTCTAGGTTCCAATTGCATCTCATGGGTAGCAAAGAAACAGCCTACTATAGCCTGGTCCAGTGCAAAAGCTGAGTACCGTGCTCTAGCCTCCACTACTGCTGAGTTAACTTGGATTTCCTACATCTTGCGTGACATTGGGGTGTTCCTTGCCAAACCTCCAGTTTTATTTTGTGATAGTCTTAGTGCTCTCTATTTGACAGTGAATCCTGTGTTTCATGCTCGCACAAAGCATATTGAACTTGACTATCACTTCGTTCGTGAGAAAGTAGCCTTGGGGGCACTTGTTACTCAGTTTGTGTCTTCCTCTGGACAACTTGCAATATTTTCACTAAAGCCTTGCCTAAGGCTTCTTTTCAAAGTTTACGAGCCAAGCTGGGTGTGGTTTCTACACCACCCTCCAGCTTGCGGGGGAGTGATGAAGGAGACTACAAGTCCACACCCTCTACTCTACAGCTGTCTCCATACATTGCAAGCTAAGCAACTAATTGGTATCTTGTGGGAATAGTAAGATTGTAGGAGGATATCGCATCCCAAGAGGCAACACATGCGTTCACTAGTTTGAGAGCTTGGGAAAGTTTCCTATTCTATGTTAAGAATGTCTCCTACTCTATTGTATAGGAAAGTTTCCTATTTTGCATTAAGAAAGTCTCCTACTCTATTGTATAGGAAAGTTTCCTATTTTGTGTTAAGAAAGTCTCTTAGTCTATTGTATGGGAAAGTTCCCTAGTCTATGTTAAGGAAATTTCCTAGTCTATTGGAAAGTTTCTTATTCTATGATAAAGAAATTTCCTAGTCTATTGTAATCCTTTTATATATATACAAAAGGAGTAGGGTGGTGTAATTCACGTTTTGAATTGTGAACGCCTACCCTCTTTCAAGAGCAACTCACGTTTTCTCTTCTCTCTTCATCTTTTTCTTATTTTTCTACAGTATTGACCCTAGAGGGGGGGTGAATAGGGTCTTGGAAAATTTAGATTTCTACTTAGTCCCTTTTTGCGGAATTTAATTTAAATAGTTAACAAAGGAATTAAATATTACCAATTCTAAATTAAACAATAATAAAGAAAGGATGTGAGCTAGAGAGAGCAAACACGAGAATTTTTTTTGAGGTTCGGTACTCCCGCCTACATCCCCACCTCAATTTTTCCCTCTTAGAAGATTTCATGATACAGTATCGCAAGACTGCTTACGGGTGAAGCCCAAACCTTTACAACTTTCTTCAAGGGTGAAACTCAAGCCTTTCCAATCTTCTTATGGGTGAAAGATTAAGCCTTGGCATGCAAGAGAACAATCCTCTCTTCACCTTACATGAAGCTCCCTGCTTCAAGGACAAGAATCCTAGATTCTTGATTTCTTCAATACAAATTGAATATTTTCTTTCAATCCAGAAAGTGCTCCTTAGATGAGCTGAAAAGATTGCTTTGAAACTCTAATAAAATATCTCAAAGTATGGAGTTGAAATGCTCAAGAACATAGATTTGGGATTTTTCTCAATAAATGATTCAATGAGAATTGAATGAGAGTTAATGATTTTATCTATGGTGGTTCAATGGTTGTTTGTAGTTCATAAATGAACTCAATTTATAGTTCTTGGATGAATACTGCTATTCGAGAAACATTAAATGCCAAACTAGTCGTTGAAGCAATTTGGGTATTTCCGGCAGGAATTCGTCGCCGAGTGGAAGAGTGGTCTCTAGATTCGTCGCCGATTTCTAAGGGAGAAAGTTACAAAACTTTATGTAACTACACTCATCGTTGAGTTCAGACAGGCTCTATGGATTTGTCGACGAGTCCTCTATAATTTTGCAAAAATCTCATATTTGAAAGACCTTAATAATGGGAATAGTTTCCAATGTCTTTTGGCTTTCCTTAACCAATATTTTTCTCATTCTTTATGATGTCATAGGGCCTTAGTTTGATATTTAATTTGGTCTTAGGCTCCTCAATTCAACTTTCATTACTTTGAGGACTTTTTATATAAGTCGTAGACTCTCTCAAAAATAAAAATAAGATTCTTAAAGGTTGTTGAGAGTTGCTCTTCAATCTTAAACTTGGATCTTCAAATTCGTCTTTGACTTTATCATTATCCAGGAGTTCTTCATTCTTCTTGATGATCTGACTTGGACTTTGGGTATGATTGTTGACATCTTTAATTTGACCCACCTAGATCCAATAGCTTGCTTTGAATTGGATTGGGAAATCTTTTGATGGCTTGCATATGGTTGAAAGACTTGCTTGTGTGAATCGATTTTGATTTGCCTTAAGTCAATTTAATGCTTCATGTCTTGAATGATGTACTAATGTTTTCATAATCTGAATTTTATAAACACTTGATAGAAACATTAATACCACAATGGACATTCCATTATTGTGTTCTCATCAAAATTAATAAGGGTAGTCAAGGTTGTAACCTTTAGGCTAACATACGTGTCAACACATCATTTTCCATCATCAACACCCACTAATTATCTCTTTAATATCCACTAATTGTGGTTAAGATTCACTCAGCCTTAGGGTTCATCCATCTAACCAAGTTTTCAGAATAAGAAAATAAAATATATTTACCTTAGGTTATTTAAGTTTAGCCATAGTTAAAGGGACTCTACAAGCCGCCACGTGTCCCTTTTAACACTCACTAACTGTGGTTAAGATTCACTCACCCTTAGGGTTCATCCATCTAACCTTGATTTTTAGAATAAAAAAAGTATATTAACCCCTAGAGTTAGTTAAGTTTAACCATATTTAAAGGAGACTCTCCAAGTCGCCACATGTCCCTTTTAACACCTACTAGCTATGGTTAAGATTTACTAACCCTTAGAGTTCATTCATCTAACCTTTGAATTTTTGAAGAAAAAATTAAAAAATAATAATAATTTTAGGTGACTAAGTTTACCACAGTTAAAAGGGGGTTAAGAGGGGGATTAATAGGACATATGTAGAGGAGTGAGAAGCTCGCATTCCGTCCAAGGGAACATGAGTGATGAAAGAATCATGTCCCATATATTATACTAGTAGAGACCTATGGGATGCACGGGTAATAATTTAAGAATATCTAAAATTAAATAATATTATTTATTTATTTAAATATTAAGCAATATATTTTAAGAATATTTAATTAATTTTATTTTTAATAATATAATTTTATTTTTATTTGATTTGTATTAATTAATTGATTTTATAATAATAATTTCTTATTATTCTAATAATATGTAATAAGAAATCATAAGTCTCTTAGTATTAAACTTAAATTAATACACCCAAGAGTTAGAGATGAGAGATGACTCTACAATAGTGGAGATAGAGAAAGCCCTAGGATGAGATAGTGAGTCCCAAACCTACTTGTAACAATTGGAGATAAAAGAGGTCTCTACAATAGTCAAGATAGAGAGAGCTCTAGGATGAATTAGTGGGTTCTAAACCTGAACGGTGGGGATTAAAGAGAAGAGTCATGTGTCATCTCTAAAACTGAACTTAAAGGATTGAAGGGATGAGAGTTTGGAGAGCAAAGAGAGAAAGTCTTATTTCTTTATATTGTATAGTGTAAGTAGTAGATATATTTTGTAGTAACCCAAAATAGTAAATAAAAGGTGCACCTCTACCTCAAATCCATTAGCATGATAGCTGTTGTCAACTCTCTCCCCAAGCAATCAGGGTTACTTTCTAGAGGCAATTCAGAAGCCTTGAGGGAGAGCGAGCAATGAATTACAAGGTGGACTCCATACAAATACAATGGATGCCTTCTCAAGAACCACATCTCCTTCGCAAGACATGATTTGTTCTTAACCCTCCAACGGCCTCTAGCCTGTCGTACTTAGCATACAACTTGACTGTGTCCGAGACGACAGAAGCCCTTGAGGGATAGTTGAACAACCAATGCCTTGAACACACGTGCTGATTTCTTGCTTGCTCGTTGGGTTAGCTCATTCAGGAGTGGTCTTGGAGACTTTTATAGGCCACAAAATGTCCAAAACTAAAAAACGAAAAAACAAAATGAATGAATTGGCGGGGTCTCCATATCTTTGGCACTTGAAATTAGTGGCAAAACAAGATTTTTTAGTTTCGATCAAACGGTTCTTGATTAATAACTAAGGTTGTCCCTTAAGAACCTTTGCAAGGCAATCCTCTTGTAAAAGAGAATAAAGTAGCTTGGGCATCTCAACCCTATCCAAATATCACATAAAGTCTATACAAATATAATTCCCCTTTGACATTCCTCAAATTCCCTTTTTGTAATTCTTACGAATTGAGAGGATGTGATCTCAACATATGTGGGTATTTGATTTTTCCATTGTTCAATTAGATTATCTCATTGTCATTCAAAATGGGAATATCCGAGTCTACAGTATTTGCACAACAGGGTGCAATGTGTAAGTTTATCTAGTCTGCCACTCGATTCCATAATTTTTTTTGGTCATCAATGCGGTTAGGTCGCAACCCCAGTTAGAGTGTTAGTATCTGTTCGGTTAGTGACTAGCAATTTAAGCTTGGCCAAGGTGGTTACGTACCCCTCGGGATGGATCCTGGGACCTCCTCCCTAAGTATGGGATGCACTACCATTGGGCTACTGCCAAGGTGTTTGATTCCATCGCAATCATGCCACATAATGGATAATTCAATAATTAGAAAATGAAACAATCTCAAGATAAGATTGTAGATAGAATGGAACTGTAGGACATGATTCTTGTCGTTGACCCCAAAGTAAGGAGTCAGCTATCGCCTTGTGGTGTAGTTGAGTTAACCAAAAAAAATAATAAAAATTAAGGAGAATAAGGTACTTATAGTGATAATGCTGCTGAGGAATCATATGATATGACAATGCTTTGGCATACTATTTCATGTGAGCTTATTTTTGGTGTTGGGAAAAATAATAGAACCAGACAGAAAAGAAATTAATCAAAAGCAAACACCAAAAAAGAACACAAGAGATATATACGGTTCGGCAACAACCTGCCTACGTTTACGGGTCAAGATCTGATTACTCCTGTATTTACATAAACCTTGAGGAACTAGTATAAAAGTACCCAACTCACCTATCTATCATCCTTTAAACATTTCCCAAGCCCTAGTATGTTTTAACTCTTTCTATTATATCCCCCTCCCAATGCAAAAGCATCCTTTAATCTTTCAATAACAAACCTTAGACCCATAACTATGTATTTATAGGTCCCGGAGTCCTAGGCAATTAGAAAGTCTCCTCTCAAAAATATGAGTTTCCCAAACATAAAAGACTCAAAAAACTAATTTTCCCAGAAAATCCCGCTTTGGTCTATCGATTGGCAATCCAAACAGTCTTAACGTGGTGTTGCCGATCGATTGACAAGCCTTGGCTAATCAATCAGTGGTCCTCGGTTTACTTCAATTCACGCCACTTTTCAACAAATCTCCACCTTGGCGAGAATTCCGCAAGACCACCGCAATAAAGAGAACCGATTTGCTAATCACTAAGCAAACCATCAAGATAGAACACCGAATCAACCACATCCAAGAAGCACCTCCACCTCGAACCAAAATCTCTCTCAAAATTCAATCATCTCATTTGCAAATACCGCAAACAATCCTTTTGACATTGTCTACCTCAGCACCATTTATAAAAGAGACCCACCAGCTACAGATCCCCTCGAATCCTCCTGTAAAGCACTCCACCGGATTCGATAAAACATGGCCAAAACCTATGTGTAGCCTGAAAACTCGTCGTTATTCTTGAAGAACCCCAGATGAGGACATAGACTCATCCTCTCCGTCAAAGACACATCATCACTATCTCCATCCCTACGAAAACCTATAGGGATACTCATCTCCGCACTGACTACGAAAGAGACCTTAGGTGAGTATTCTACTCTCTGCATAACATCTGGTTTTCGTTTTCCTATAGACCTTGTAGAAGCTCCACCTACCATCGTATTCCCCTCCAGGAGATATAAACCACTACACTTCTTCCTCTTCATTAAAACCAAGCATCCCTGCTTCCCCCGCTTTATTTTGATAACTTCACCTGCAATTGTGTAGCAACAACCCTTAGAGTCTAACTACTCAAGGGATGTTAAATTCCTTCGCAACTTAGGGACACAAGTTACCCCTCCCAAAGTATGAATCGCTCCATCAAATATTCTTATACAAAACCCCGTAATTTCACATTCAGATCCATCACCCATGAACACTTTTTCAGTCCCTTTTTGGAAAATATCAAAAAATTTCATATTTGAACAAATATAACATGAAGCCCCCGAATCTAAAATTCACTCACCAAAAGAATTGTCCATACCTTTGGAGATTGTGAAAGCATTTCCAATGTATTCCTCCTTGTCTGTTGATATTGTCACCGAATAATCTCCTCCGGAAGAATCCCTCTTCCCATCAGCACGCCTTGAACACTCTCTATTGAGTTCCCTAATTCTTTGCAATGATAGCACTGGACCCTATCGATTCCCTTAGATTTGGATCTGCCCTTACCTTTTCCAGATCCTCCCTCCAAGTCTCTTCCTTCTCCCTGAGCAACTATAACATGATTATTCCCATCATGCATTGGTTTCCACATAATTTCGTTAGAGAGTAGCTCCGCCGTGACTTCCTCCCTCTGCAATGTCTCCTTGCCATACATAAGGGTTATCACCATGTGATCATATGAACCTAGCACTGATGTAAGAAGCCTCATGACCTGATCTTCTTCATCCACCTTAACATCAACTTTCTATAGTTGATTGAAGATCTGGTTGAAAACATTTATGTGCTCCGTGAGATCTGCACCCTCTGCCATCTTCAAGGTATTGAACTCCTTCTTCAGATATAACCTATTGGTAATGCTCTTTCCGATGTTGAGCTTTTCTAAATTCTTCTACAGTTTCGGGTGTTGATTCCTCATTTATAATGTTATGCATCATGTTATCTATAAGATAGAGGCATATTATGCTGACTGCCCTCACCTCAATGACTTCATAATCTGAATCTGACATCTTTTCCTGTTTGTCGGATTCCCCCTTCAACGCTCTTAAGAGACCCTGTTGAACTAGGATATCATTTACCCTCCTTTGCCACAGATTGGAACTCCATTTTCCATCAAACTTCTCCAAGGAAAATTATCCAGAATTTTTCAAAGCCATTGAAAAATAATTAACCCGGAGCTCTGATACCAATTGTTGGAAAAAATAATAGAACCAGACTAAAAAGAAATTAACCAAAAGCACACACCAAAAAATAATACAAGAGATATACGTGGTTCGGCAACAACCTGCCTATGTCCACGGGTCAAGATCCAATTACTCATTTATTCACAGAAACCTTGAGGAACCAGTACAGAAGTACTCAACTCACCTTCTCTATAAAAATCCAAATGAGAATCCCTATTTATCCTCCCTTACATATTTCCCAAGCCATAGTACGCTTTAACCCTTTCTATTATCTCCCACTCCCAATGCAAAAGCATCCTCTGATCTTTTGATAATAAACCCTTGATCCATAACTACGTATTTATAAGCCTAAACTTTGAATCCTCGATAATTAGAAAGTCTTCTCTTGCAATAGAAGTTTCCCAAAACTGCCGATCGATCGGCAAGCCCTGGCCAATCAATTGGTGGTCCTCAGTTTACTTCAATGCAAGCCACTTTTCAACATTTGGTTCAAAAAAATTCAACACTTGCCTCGTAGCCTCATCAATTGGGGATTTGAACTAGAGACCCATACCTTATTCGAAGATGCCCTTAACCACCTTCGAGGAGGCCAATGGCCCTGCTAGGGACTAGCATCGATCTATATGGAAACTACACTCGCTTTTTCAATCACCTTCACATTGTCCCAAAAGCACAAGGATTAGTATCTCTCCGTTAGTTTCACCCATAATTATCATCATCTTTGCCTTATTTCAAATATTTTGTGTCAATGATAAGAATTATGTTTTGGCATTCCATTTTATTACAAGCCACAAAATTTTTATAAAATGCTTCTTCTAGACTCGTGCTTACCACATCAGCTAGGAATTTTCATCCCCAAAATTCGATCACATGCAGGTAACTATCATGTGAAGGGCTCACTTTATCATATAAGTTATAGGAAACATGTTACCCCTACTCCAGGCACATCATTAATTTTTTGATTACCAGTACCATATCTATGGACTTTGGTTAGAAATGCTTGAAGACTATTATTGAAATCTATGTAAAATATCGTCTATGATGTATAGTAGGCTCCTGTATAATTTATAATCATGGCGGAAAAAGAAATTTTATTATTAATAAAAGGTATTATATGTGAGCATGGTCTTTGGCACTCATGGGAGGGTTTTAGAGTCGTCACCTATACATTTAGAAGGGATAAGTCCTCGAGATGTGGATAAGGTCTTGGTCTGGGAGAGAGGTTCGGTTAAGTCAGGGGAAGGGGTTATGTACCCCAAGACTTCTATTTTTCAATGGTTTCCTACTTTCTAGGTTTAAGCCAATTTAAGTCAATGTTTGTTCAAATGCCTAAGTGTTTAAGATAGTACTAATCTAAGAAAGAAAAGCTAACTAGGGTCAAACCTGGGTTGGGTTGCGTACGTACTCACAAGAGTGAGATCAGACCGAGCATAGTTCTAGCACATGAACCCGTACCAAGGCTAGGGGTGTGTGTGTGCACAAAGGGTGGCTAATGAACTAGTCCAGTAGACTAGGGTTTGGTTAACCGAGTTAGACAAGTGCAAGGTATTACGCCCGGTAGGCCAAGGGTTAGTCTGGTAGACTAAGAAAGAGGCCTGATAAGCCAAGATGATTTAACTAAGGTTAGGGTTGCTAACCGGGATTAAGGGTTGCTAACCGGGGTTAAGGGTCAAACTAACCATGGTTAGGGTTGTTAATCACAGTTGAGGGTAACATGGTTCAGCCTGGTAGGCTGAGATTGGACTCGGTAGGCCAAGTGTAAGCCCGGTAAGCTAAGAGATTAGGGCCGGTAGGCCAAAATCAGATTTAACCGAAGCTAGGATTGCTAACTAGAGTTAAATGAGTAAAGTAATCATGGTTAGGGCTACTAAACATGGTAAAGAGGTCAAAGCAGTAACATTTTGGACACTTAACAACATTTCAGGTTGTTTGATATTTTTTCAGATTTTTACCAAGGGTTAAGGATGCTTAACCATGGTTAAATATTAAAATGGCTGAGTCGGCTGAAGCCCCTGCTGATGACGGAGTGGGCAATCTTGGATCCGGTGTGAAACATCTGCACAATGGAAACAACCTCCAGTAATTGTCCTACGCTCTCCTACTCTATGTCTCTCTCCGCACTGGCTACATGCATTATACAAATGGGTCCCAACAGTAGGCGGAGTAACCAGAGATGCTCGAGGGGCTGCCTGAGTAGGCCTCTGATATGGAGTAGGCCTAGTAATCGGTATATGACCTGACATCCTTGGCCTCTTGTCTTGAGGACCAAACCTGCTTGCTTGTATCTTCTCCCTCTTTTTCAAAAATTTCTCTGAATTCTTCTCAGCTATCAAGGCACGCTGGTACACCTCCCTACATGTTTCGAGCTGAAGTATCGAAACCTTCTCCCGGATAAAATCCTTTAACCCTCACTCAAACCTCTTTGCCTTCATTCTCTCCGTAGCAATCAAGTGAGGAGCGAGCCTAGAAAGCTCTACAAACATGGCCTCATACTCGGCCACTGACATTCTCCTTTGCTTCAAGGTAGAGAATTCAATCTCCTTATGATCTCTCACAAACACCGGGAAGTATCTCTCGTAGAAGATATGCCCGGCTCGCTTTTCATTTCTCTGCCTAGATGCAACCCTCCACCAATGTTCAGCTTCGCCTTCCATAACGAAGGAGGCCTGTTTCACCCTCTACTCATCGGTGACCTCAAGCACGGAGAAAATCTTCTCTAGTTGCATGATCCACAACTCAGCAATTGTAAGATCCGTACTACCATAGAAGGATAGAGGACTCATTCTCCTAAAAGCTTCCACTCCATTATGCCAGGGTGGGTGAACATCAACCGGCCTCTCTTGCCGAGCTTGACCAGCTGCTAGCAATGCAGTTTGCTAACCCATAATCTTGGCTTGCCACTCCATGGCTGCAGCAATAACCTCCATAGCCCGACTCACATTTCCTTGGGGAGTACCCTCTGAGGTATCCCCATCAGTCACACTGCCCCCTCCATTTCTATTGTTTCTTCTGCCTCTCCTCATGCCTATAGTGCTGAGAAGAATGAAATAATTTATTTAGGAAACACTCACATAAATTCTTAAGTCTACGCTTAACCAAAGCTCAATCCTCT
This sequence comes from Tetracentron sinense, assembly GCA_015143295.1. NCBI lineage: Eukaryota > Viridiplantae > Streptophyta > Magnoliopsida > Trochodendrales > Trochodendraceae > Tetracentron > Tetracentron sinense. The sequence continues at coordinate 21,353,986 of CM026566.1, forward strand.
ACAATTTTAAAGTCCTAAACTTGATGTTGCTTCCCTAAGTTAGAAAAATCCATTTATCGTATACTTAATATCTTAGCCGTAAGGACTCTAATGCCTTGTGCTCTGATACCACTTCTATAACGACCCCAAAATCCTACAAGGCTAAAATAGGACTTTGGAATCATCACATTTCCTTAACCTGCTTAAATCCATGACATACAAGGCATACTAACACGAGTCTCCAAAAATGAGGATAATAAAATTTTCGATATATAAAACTAAACCAAGTCATCATGCTCAAGTCTATGCTCAGCATAACCACCCATAATAACAAATAGTCTAATACCCAACTGTAAAGTAATCTAATGAGCAACATCATCTAAAAATCTATTACAATTTTCTTCAACAAAACAAACATAAACTAATAAGAGTAACCATCAAAACCCCTGACTCCCTCCTCTGAAGGTTCACCTTCTCCTCCTTCCTCGATGTATGCCTCCTCAATCCACGGCTCCGTCGTATGCTCCTGCCCTAAATCGGCCAAGACAAAAGTCTGGCTGGGTACAAAAGTACTCGGTGTATGTAAAATCCAACCAACATCATGTTTCCTTAGTTGGAAACATATCAAATAGCATAATAACATAATCAGAGTACGGAAGAACATGTGCTCATATATATCATATCATCACCTTGACTTGTGTACTTGTGAGAACCTTAGACTTAAAAGACAACATACTTATGAGATGCTTATGCTTGCGAGATGCTTATGCTTATGCACTTATTCAGATCATACAATTAACTGACATGCCGCTCTTGGAGGATACGAACCATGCCCATGCAATTACTTAATTGACATGCCGCTCTTAGAGGATACGGATGAATGATAGGCGTATGCAATGCTTATGCTTATGTGTTTTGAGCAGCTTATTCAGAACATGCACTTATTCAGATCCCTCATTTGGCTTATTCAGAATATCAGGCGTATGCAATGCTTATGCTTGTGGTCCACATGTGTGACTTGTGAGGCTCTTATCTTAACATACACGTGCATTGTGGATAAGTTTCATAATTAACATTCGAATATGTAATTACTTAGATTCCGATCTTCCACCATGAAAACTCTACTATGTTGTCCCATACCATATAGTTAGAGAATTCCCGGTTTGAGAGATTTTCCTTCAAGTTCTTACCTTCCTGAATATCAATTACCATGCAGATAATTAAGCATAACTTGACAAGTAATCACGTACATATATATCCTATCATGATTCTTAATATAATTCATAGTCAATTCCCAACAATTTCATAGTGATACTATTTATCCTCTTAAGCATTTTCACAAAGATTTTGGGTACGTAGATTATGAATCCATTGCCCTTTAACATTTCCAATATTTCATCAGAACATAATCCATCCATACAACCCAAATACAATCCACATCCACATATTAATCTCATCCTCCATAGTATTTCTTATCCTCCATACATTTCATCCACATTATTAAACCAAATTTCCATCCATAATAGCTTACTTCATACAAAAATGGTGAAAAACACATCTAATCTCTATTTCTATCATTTCTATCATATTAACATTCACAAAACATTATAATATGATTGATTTGGATAGTATATCGAGCTTAGGGATCCTTCCCTTGGATTCAAATCGCTCCCAAGAAGTTTGAGGAAGATCTCCAAGCTTTCCTTTTAATATCTAAGTTATCTCCTTCTTCTCCAAGAAATTTCTCCCTCAAAAGCCTAGGTTTTCTCTGCCTTTTTCCCAAATTAGGTTAGAATGGGTTAGAATACTCTAAAACCTCAAAATAGGACCCCTATTTATAGTCTCAAGGGTTAAAAACCCTAAAATCCGCGTCTTTTAACAAACAGGGTCGCGTCCTGACAATCAATCGTCAATTTGGACAATCGATCATCCAAATTCCTGAGGCTAAATCAATTTTCTGGGCTCCGGACGATCAATCGTCGGCTTGTGACAATCGATCGTAAAAAACCTAATGAGTAGTCCGAAAAATCAAATTTTGGTATTTTGACCATAACTTTTGACTCGTTCATCGGATTTTGACGATTCAACTTGTGTTGGACTCATCTTTGAAAGGGGAACAACTTTGATATTTTACAAAAATCTTAATTTTGAGTTTTTAAAGGTCTAAATTGACTCCAAAGCTGATTGGTCTACCAAAACATTGCAAAACCTACTTTTGACTTAGCTTAGACTAAAAATATGGAAAAATATTAAACATCAACCTTGAAGAGTGTTTTAAAACCTTTCTAAATGTTTAAGAATCACTCAATTCTGATAAACGGTGATAAAACTAGAGCTTCCTAAAGTTCAGGGTGTGTTAAGATTTCCCTCTCTTTAGAACTTTGATTAAGCCTAGATCACACCACACTAATTAGATATAAATACAAATACATTAAAACATAATAAAGAGTACAATACCCTTGATACTTGCATAAAAAGCATGAAAAGATTCGGGTCTCTACAGTAGGTGGGCCCCACTACAATGGGCTCTAGAGGCTAATGAGCCGTTTGGACCCACAGGGGGTCTGGGTCCGATTTTGGGTCCCTGGGCCTTGAAATGGGCTTAGGATGAACCTAGGGTTAGGCCTAGGATTTAACTAGGGTTTACCTGGGATTAAGCCTAGAGTTTGACTAGGGTGTACCTAGGGTTAGGCCTAGGGTTTATGGTTTACTTAGGTTTGACCTACGGTTTGCCTAGGGTTTGACTAAGGCTTGACTAGGGTCTACCTAGGGTTCACTTAGGGTTAGGTATAGGGTTTGACCAAGGTTTGCTTAGGGTTTAGGGCTTGACTAGGGTTCAGTTAGGGGTAACCATGGTTAAAGGTATTTAACCGTGGTTAAGGCAGGGTGTAAAAATTGGATGCTTATATTATACATACATATATACCTCTTATTATTAAGAGGTTAGCATACTTTACTGAGGACATACACAAACTCTAAGAGATAAACAACTAAACTATAAAAGATAAACAACTAGTCCCTTATTTTGTAGCTAAAATACAAAGGTATGGTTGTGGTCAACCTGTACCCAATTTTTACTCATTACAAGAAATCGGTTCATCGCTCATAATTTTTTTATGTAACCATAGGTAATGACGGTTGTAGCATGCAGAAAAAACTGTAACCTTTCAACGCATGATCGTATGTCGTATCAAATATCACCGTTAAACAATGATCTAGAGTGATCTCATGAACAGTGAGAATCAACAAAGCAAGTCGAAAATATTTTTCAATGGAAACTTGCATCTACTCTAGAACATGAGAGAGAGCTCAAATGATTAAATCATCCACAATGGGGAAACCGTAGAACAACTTTGGGAGCCTCTCTTCTTAATCTCAAAACCCCTAATTCCTATGAGGGATTATTACTATATTTAGGCAAACCAAATTGGAGAATAAAAACTTACTAAAACCAACATTCCTGTAGGGCGGTTCGAACCCCCAAGGTGGTGGTTTGAACCCCCACACAACTTGAGTTGCTGATTTTTTTTCCCATACAATTTTGGCTTCATGGTTCTAACCCCTAAACCGTGGTTCGAACCACCAATATGGAAATTGCTTAAAAACTGATTTTTAACTTCTTTGGCTTGTTTCTAACCACGTAGGGTATATCGGACATTCTCTAAATCAATTCCTCTGAGGGTAAATGTCATCTAAGTCACTTATCATTCCTAGGCACGTTTAAGGCACATGATCAACAACTTTCCTTTGTCCTCACATGACTTTTAGTGCTTGAAGCTTCTTGGACTGAGATACCCTTAACCATAGTTTGTCTTATGGAATTAGCCAATCCAAAACTAGACTTTACAATCTCCACCTTTACTAATTCCGTGACAAAACAACATGGACGAACACGACAAAGACCATGCTCTTCCTAATTGAATAGCAAAATAGAGACTGACTTTTGCATTACTCAGGCTAAGAAACAACCAAAAAAAATAACACTCGAATCATACATGACTATAAAATTTTACAATTTGACTAACAATTGATTTTTGTCATGAAGATGAGGATTCGACACTGTTTGCGTCCTGAAAATCTGCACATGCTAAAACAAAACACCAGTGAAGCATGGAGAATATACAAGTCCATAAGTCAGACAATAAGTGCACTAAGCATAAATCATTACCACATTAATACAAGTGAAGTGGGAGCATCAAAGTGTGCTCTCCTCCTGTGTGAGTAATGAGATAAAGATGATGATGCTAAAAGATCATTCCTCTCCCCCTATGTGAGTTATCCATACCCACATAGGGGATTCTCTCCCCCTATGTGTGTTATTCTGATAACACACAGATCAAGATGATGCAACAACATCATATCACCAAAAGCAGCCAAATGAAATGGCTTAAGGTATCCAACAACCTGTCTATTCCTAGGTCATTTCCTTTATCTAAATAAGTTATCTGTCCTGTGAGGCGATACCAAAAGAAAGAAAAGATAGGGTCAGCGCCCAATTCAGTTTGAAAGAGAAGCATAGTTCTCGAGCCTGTGGTGTGGGGGCGAGTTAATAGTCAATTAACAACGAGGCTGTAGTTTACCCAGAACACAAAAACAAATGTTCAAGTTCTAACATAAGCATAGTCAAGGAGAAACGAAAAAAGTGTGCAAGTGTGCAGAAATGAAGTCTAGAAACATATCGATAATTACAACCCAAACAGCTAGTCTGAGAGAAACATACTAAAAAGGAGAAACTATCCAATAGTAGCAAGTTCCACCATCAAGGAGCATCATAGTCTTGATCATAACGGCTCCTATATGCATGAACATCCTAGTGTAGGGAGGCGATAGATGTATCAATTGTGTCAAAATGAGCATCAACTCGATCTAGCCTGTTATAGGAGGTTTTTAAGCTGGAATTCAGTAAGTGAAACTTGGCAGTAATGACTTTGTAGCTGAAGGCTACAAAGGACTAATAAGTTGCCTATACATCAGAAATAATGTTACTCCACCCCAAAAAATACTACATCCACTTATTTAAATTAAAATATTATATTCTCACTTTTTATGATGGGTTTCAGCTTAGGCTCAGGCTACAAAGGCTACTGTTGGCAAGTTTCACTCGAATTCAGCTGTTGACACCCCTAGTGCAAGCCTAGTACATTCTTTCCACGCAAGTTTCACTTGTGTTTGCGTACATATCTTCTGCAACATACAAATGCCAGTTAATACTCTTGGTTTTATTATATAATTGCTCATGTGTTTGTTAAAATCTTTTTTTTTTGTTTTCTTAGGTATTAGAGTAAGAACTTTAAAAATTTTGAAGTAATTACTTACTAGAATTATTATCGGACTTTGTTGAACATGTTTAAACCACCACAAATGACACTCCTTTCTTTCCTATTTCCTATTGGAGTCACTCTTAGTTCTTCTAGAATGCACTATCTTTATCTTTCCAATCATCTATCTCAATATCCTATTCTTGGTAACATTAAACTTTTTCATTTGTTGCTTCAGATAGCAAACATTTGTTCTATAAAAACATAGTTGGTTTTGATAAAAAAGATATTTCTTGATAAACTTGGATGATTTACATTGACCCTAAATAGGGTTTATATAGATTTAACAAGATGAACTTTTATGGAAAGTAAATCAACATAATCTAATCATACTTAATCAAATCTAATCTACCCTTGATTGATACTAATCTAATATTGTGATGAGATACACATACACTTGATGATATAGTGTATCTCATTCATCTTATTATAATACTCTTCTATATTCTCTAATATTCCCCCTCAAACATATGGGGATTGAAAAATCTCCACATGTTTGTCTCTAGTAGAAATCCGCTTGACACATCTTGATCTCCACTTGACACTATTGGATCTTCATTGTGTGCTTGGTTGATCTACATGCCATGATGTTTGCTGCTTTAAATTGCGTGCTATGATGCGTCCACATTTGAGTACCCTGGATTTGTTGCCATGTCATGAAGAAGGGGTCTCTAACGGGCCTGAAAATGAGCCTATGGGCCAAGAAAATCAGCCTTTAAAAAGACTTGAAATGGGCCTCTATGGGCCAAAGATACGAGCCTCTTGGGCTTGATAAATTGATCTGCATGGATCAATGAAGATGAGCCTCTATGGGCTAGAAAAATGTGCCTCTAACGGGCTTGAGCCTGAAATTAGGCTGAAAAGGGTCTTCATGGCCTGAGTTGGTTCACTCAACTTTTCTCTTCTTTGTTTTTTTTTTTTTTTTTGGGTAGGGGGGCATCTTAGTTGAATGTATGAAAAATAGTAGATAAGTGATAAGAGGCCACGACAATGTAAGCAACGATAGCAACTCTTCTTCTTCTTCTTTGCAAGTAGGCGATGACTAAGCAATCTCCAAGTAAAAGACGTAGGCAGAGAGACCAAGCACCCAACCATCTTCTTTCCTACACATGTGGTGGGAGGTAGAGGATGAGCAAATGCTATGTGTGCCAGCAACCAAAATGGGTGCCTTGACAAGGGTCTTCACTATTTAAGGTGCATGAATGTAGAGACCCGAATCTTTTTCAATATTTTTATTTGGGTATTGTAGTCCATGTGATGTTTTGATGTTTATTGTATTATAAAATTATTTGGTGTGGTGTAAACTAGGCTTAATCAAAACTGGTGTCGAAGGGATGTCATAACACACCCTAAACTTTAGGAAGCTCTAGTTTTGGAACCGTTTATTAGAATTGAGTTATTCTTGAACCATTAGAAAGGTATTGGAACCCTCTTCGAGGTTCATGTTTAGTGTTTTTCCTCATTTTGAGTTTAAGCTAAGTCAAAAGTGGGTTTTCCATTGTTTTGTCTGATGGAATTGCAGATCAGTCAACTTTAGGGAGTTTTTGGTCCATAAATTAAGTGGAATTTGAAAATTCTAAAATACTAGAAATGTTCATTTTTGAGAGACGAATCCAACGCAAGTTGAATCGTCAAAATCCGACAAGCGAGTGAAAGTTATGGCCAAAACAGTAGAATAGGTCAGAATCTGCAAGCACCGATCGCTCGGTCAGAAGTAGCGATCGATCGGTCCAAAACCGATCGATCGGTATCTATCGACTGGTCAAAAATCTTGTATGGGGAATTTTTCCTGAGAGTGTGTTTTTGACCGATCGATCGGTAGGCAACCGATCACTCAGTCATAACCACCGATCGCTCGGTCTTTCGTAATTTTAGCAGAATTTTAATAAAGGCTTTTTGGTCTTTTGGTTCTCAAACCTTAGGGCTATAAATAGGGGGTCCTACTCGAAATATTAAAATACTCTTCCTAGTTCTAACCTAATTTGGCAAAAAGGGGGAGAAAACCTAGGATTTGGGAGAATGGTTGCTTGGAGAAGAAGGAGGTTGCTAGAAGGTTGAGAGGAAAGCTTGGAGATCACCCTCAAAGCTTCTTTAAATCACCTCGGGAGCATTTTGAATCCAAGGGAAGGATTCCTAAAGTCGATATACTATCCTAATCAACTCTATTTTAATGTTTTGTGAATATTAATATGCTAGGAATGGTAGAAATAGATATTTGATGTATTTTTCCTAATTTTTTTTATGAAGTAAGCTAATTATGGATGGAAATGTGAATGAAAATATGGATTTGAATGTGGATAGAATGTATGGAGGATGAGAAATGTATGGAGGATGGGATTATTACGTGGATGTGAATGGTGAATGGATTCTATGGATGGAATTATAGCTTGATGAATGCTTGAAAATGTAGAAAACAATGGATTCATATTATGTGTACTCAAGGTGTTTGTGAAAATGCTTGAGAGAATAAATGCTATTATGTTCTTAAGAAATTGTGGTAAATTGATTATGAATTGTGCTATGAATTATGATAAGATATGTATATGTGATTGTTTGTTAAGTATATTTAATTACTTGCAAGGGAATTGATAGTCGGGAAAGTAAGAACTTAGAGGAAAATCTCTCAGACCGGGAATTCTCTAACTATTTGGTATGGGACATATAGTGGAGTTTCCATGGTGGGAGATCGGAACCTAAGCAATTACCAACTCGAATGTTAATTTCGACACTTAAGCACATATGCACGTGTATGTTAAGATAAGAGTCTCACAAGTCACACATGTGGACCACAAGCATGAGCATGACATATGTATTGCATTCTGAATAAGCATAAGCATGACATGGTCAGTATCTGCCAAGAACGGCATGTCAACCTGATTCTTAGATATGGTCCGTATCCGCCAAGAACGGCATGTCAACCTGATTCTTAGATATGGTCCGTATCCGCCAAGAACGGCATGTCTCATCCTTGTATGATCTGAATAAGGGCATAAGCATAAGCATCTCACAAGCACGTGGTCTCGTAAGCATAAGTACCACATAAGTGTATTGTCTTCCAAGTCTAAGATTCTCACAAGTACACGAGTCAAGGTGCTGATATGATGTATATGCGCACACGTTCTTCCGCATTCTGATTATGTTATTAGATATGTTTCTAACTAAGTGCAGGTATATTATTATTGTTGGTTGGATTTTATATACACTGAGTATCTTTGTACTCAGCCGGACTTTTTCTTGACAGGTTTAGAGCAGGAGTACATGGCGGAGCCGTGGATTGAGGAAACGTACATTAAGGAAGCAGGTGAAGGTGAGCCTTCCGAAGAAGGAGCCGGAGACTTTGGCGGCTACACCTCTTAGTTTACATTTCTTTTCATTGAGAGAGTTTTGTATTTGACTTTTAGAGGATGTTGCTCAGTAGACTTTTGTAGTTGTGTATCAGACTCTTTGGATTTAGTGGGTTGTATTTGTTGACTATGGACTCGTGCTATTTAGTTGGTTTGGGTTTATATATCGAAATTTTATTACTCTCATTTTTGGAGACTCGTGTAGTAGCCTTGTATGCATGGTTTTAAGCAGGTTTAAGTAATGTGACGATTCCAAAGTCCTATTTTCGCCTTGTGGGATTTTGGGGTCGTTACAATGAATCAAGCTCGACATGTCAAGGATTGAGCACTAGGAGGTAACCGTGCATGGTCCGTCTTCTGAACTGTGCAGATCCATGGGATGAGGCACATAAGTGCATTGAGACAATGGCATTGAAGCCTTGTTTGGGGTTCAAGGATGTAGAACTTGTAACCCATGTTGATGGCCTTGATGCTCATGTTGATGAAGGCCTTGTGCTCACATCCAAAGGGAATGCTGAGATTAAGCGCCAGACTTTTTTTTTTTTTTTTTAGAAACAGCCTAACAACAGCAAAGATCTTGTAGCAGCATCAAAAGCTTTTGATTGCAAAAGCGAGAAAAATAAAAAAAACAAGGATTGACGAGTAGAGAGGTTTAGGCCCGGCGGACGGCAAGCGGTGCCACCCGCCGGCAAAGGAAAATCAATAGGATTGAAATCAAATCAAGGTCCGATCGACCTGCTCTGATACCATGATAGAAAAGATATTTCTTCATAAACTTGGATGATTTACATTGACCCTAAATAGGGTTTATATAGATTTAACAAGATGAACTTTTATGGAAAGTAAATCAACCTAATCTAATCATACTTAATCAAATCTAATCTACCCTTGATTGATACTACTCTAATATTGTGATGAGATACACATACACTTGATGATATAGTGTATCTCATTCATCTTATTGTAATACTCTTCTATATTCTCTAATAGGTTTAACCGTTGTCTTGTAAAAAATTTTTTATGTTGATCAGGATTTGTCGGTCATATAACACTTGGAAAGCACGTCTCCACTTTAGCCATCAATCTCTTTTTCTATGGATAACATACTCTTCAATCTCTTTATCCTCTTCAAAGGGATCTCCTTTGGAATATGAATCACCAGTTCATCTATATAAAAAGATATAGACTCATAGGTGACCTTGATGCAAACCTGTTGTTATAAGAAATTCATTTGTCTTGCCATCAATATTCTCATAGTAGTTATTATTCCCTCTCTTCTATACTGTTATAAACTCAAACTAAACTGGAAGAACATAGATTGAAAATTTTGAAGAACTGACTAAAGTCATTAAACACTAAGAATACCTTCCTAAGGTTTCCAAGAAATGAATGCTAGCTACAAATCTTGAAAGATACAACTAAATGGACACAAAAGTTTCTATTATGTGATAAAAATGAAAAATTTTAACCCGAGGAAATCATAAAATTATTGTAGACAAAGTTAATATATTAATAGTCAGATTTCTCTCTAGAGCTTAGTATTAAGAGTTGAAATAGTTTTTCATAAAGAAGGGTCAGATTCAGGGATTCATCTGGCAACCAAAAATTAAAGCAGTTGAAATGTCAATTTTTTTAAAAATTTAATTTAAAAGATTAGTTATGTATATTTAACTAACCATTTTCTAATAAATAATAAATATTACATATTAATACGAGCTTCGGCCTAGGCCGGGCTCATACTTCAAGAAACGTAGCCCTAGCTAGCAAAACCCTAAGAAATGTGGGCTTCATTTTTTAGCCCAGGAAAAGCCCTATGGGATTATATATATATAGTTTGGAAAGCGCGTGTCAGGCTGAGCTACTAAGTCATTGCGTCCCATTGACACAGGTAAACATGAAGTCCCCAACTTATTAGCGGGATAGGTTTACAATCAACATTATCATTTCATTTGAAAAATAAAGATTTAAAAAAAAAAATTTTAATTGATGGACATTCTATAATCCTTGGTAAAAATCCCTCTAGGTAAATTAGTAAAGATTTTCAATGTTTTTACTTTTGAAATAGGAAAATCTTATCTATTGATGAGAAACATTTATAAGGATAAAGTTTTTGGTGAGGACATTAATGTAGATACTGAAGTGTATACTTAAAATAGAAAGTTGTTTGAGATTTAAAAAATCTAAGAATATTGATGAGACACCTAACATTAGTATGTAATCTTGGGTAAAAATCTCTTGTGATAAGGAACATAAATTGGGGAATTAAAGCTTGGAATCTTTCAAATTTTATTTAAACTAAACCTGTGTGATTATTTTGTCATATTGAAAATTGAGTTTAAATCCTTGTTTAGCTTATCGGTAGATGGATCCATGCCAATTGATTCAGTGTTCAATGGAGTTTCTAATCGTTGCCCCAGAGCTTTTGAGAAGACAAATTTGCATACCTGGAATCCGTTCAGTGGATAAAATTTTCTCATACAATGCAAATGTCCTTGTTCATAACATTCCAGTCAAAGACATTCGGCAGATCCCCGTAACGTCAGTTACTATCTTAAGCGAAAGAACAAGGGAGTAGATCAGCATGGCAGCGAAAGAAGTCTGTTTTTTTTTTCTTGGTTTAATGGAAATGCCCAATCATAGCCTTACTTTGTTTTAATTGCAGATTTTATTTAATTTGCAAAAAAAATATTAGTGAATTTTTCTTAACAATTGTCATGTTTTTGCATGTAGGATTTGCATAAGTGATGAGAAGTATTATAAAAGATTGAAAACGATTAGGTTTCTCATCCACTTGCGTTGATGGGCTTTTGGAGTGTATTCATGAGGAAATTAGATGATTCTTGATGTAATATTTCATTTTTATTTGCTTCTAGCTTTGGGTCATGCGAAGGTAAATTTGTATTTGACTAGTTGAAATAAGGATTGAGTTTAATGATATTCTTAATTATGTTTTGTTTTGATGTATTGAACTCCACAAATTACATGAGCTTCTATTTAGATGATAGAAGGTTCATCCCAATCAAGCTGTGGGGTTGTTAGTGTCACTTTAGATGAATAAGAGTTACACAGGATCTTCTCATTGGCTAGGAGACCGCCAGCATTCATTTGAGGCGTGTCACATACTTGTGCATGTCAATCAACATCTTAGTTTGTATGCACAGAGGTATGTGGTGTGTTTGGACAAGGGCAGAGCCATATGTGGCCGGGGGCTGAAATCCCCTTGAAATTTTGGAAAAAAATTGATTCTTATAGTACTCATAGGGGCGTAGCCAGGGAGAGGGGCAAAAAGGAAGGAGACGGGCTCTAGACCCCCTAAAACTTCTGAAATATATATATTCCTTATAAACAGACACAAACAGATGTGATGGCCCTCGGAACCCCCTTATAAACAGACACAAACAGACGGGCTCTAGACCCCCCCCCCCCCCCCTCCCCCCGGAACCCCCTTTGTTAGCCTCTACAAGAGAATCCTGGCTCCACCTCTACGCCAGGAGTGTTGTTGTCTGCTCCGCCAGCAACTACGGGTAGAGATCCCAAGTCAATACGAATTAGCTCCTCTTTTGGCCACGAATTAGCTCCCCTTTTGGCTAAAAGCTAATGACATTTACCACATCAAAGTCTGAAAAACAGTTGATGGAGGGTGTCAATGTCTATTAGATCACCAAGGGAATCAATTACCAATCAACAAGAAATTGCACACCTCGCCTCTTGCACCAGTGGTGGGGTTTGGCCTCTGTTGAGGAAGGTTTGGGGATCTAATTCCCCTGGTGCATGATGAGTCCGCAAGAGCACAATCCCAAGCTAACAACCATCCGACTGACGTAGATAAATGATATCCGAAGCAAAAATTAAAATTAAAAAAAAAAATTCAACAAGAAATTCTCGGCATATTTTTGCAATCTGAGCCATACATCCAATGGAACAAGGTAATCTGTAACTTAAAATCGGTCTGTGAACCTATCACTAAGTGGCGCCAACTACATTCATAGCAGACTTGGCTACCGAGACTAGGATATTATTTGAAAAATAGCTTCCACATAGGGGATGATCATATTTTTGAGAGTGATTTTGTGTGTGAAAGTGGGCACACGGATCTTGTGTGTTCCCGGATGATATTGTGTGTCACGATACACCAGTTGTGGTATTGACACTCATATCGAATGAGATGAAATTAATGTTGGCTTGTATTTTTTCTAGCATATGCTGTATCGTGGCAGGGACACATAAAATCTATATAATTAGTAATTTGGCGCATGGTAAAATTTTTGTGTGGGAACCATGTGAGTATATTTTGGAATAGCATTCATTACTACCTTTAACAATTTGGCCAAACGTCAAAATTGTGGTACTGATATAATTCAAGTATAATTCAGCCAATACTCAAAAATTCATTGAAAGATTCAGCTAAACAAATAAAATGTATATTTAAGGTTACCTTTGACCTAAACTTTAAAGTAATTGAATAAATAAAAATAAATAAGATAAATATACAAGTAAAATTGATAAATAAATATATCAACTCTAATGATTAAGTAACTATATTAAACTTAACAATTCAGAATAAAATTTGCCTTTAAGTCATTTCTTTGAACAAATGGTGGGCACTAAGCTAATAAGCTATTAATAGAGATGAAGAAGATACGTTGTCTTCTCTAAATTTTAAATGAGAGGAATTTAATTAATCTGAATTTCAAATTGGGTTTTTAGTAATTAGGGTTTAAATTGTCATCTCGTGGAAATGGAACGATATAAAAAATAGAAGGAGCCCTTAACACTAGGCCAGGTTATCAATAGGCCGAATTCGGACTGGAACTGGCTATATCTAAATCCGATCTAATTACAAATCTGACAGATCCAAATCCAATCCGAGTTTGAATCTGAATATTTATATATGATCCGAATCCATTCCTGTTAATGTTAATTTTTTAAGAAATTGTATTTTATTCATATATATATATATAATATGATCAAATTAGCATAATGCGTAAGTATATTCCCTTTGTCTATTATCTTTACTACTATTATAATGGGAGAGGCAGGCGTGTAGCCTGAATTTTCCGAAATTCCTAAACTACCCTTATATAAAACAAAACTTTAATTTAATGTTCTATTTTAATTCCCAAACTACCCTCATCTATCTATTTAAAGAATAGAATCACAGTCAATCGCGATTGAACTCGGGGAGAGTTCAATCGCACCTGTGGGTTAACACATGCCCCTTTTAACTCCTATTAATTGTGGTTAACTCCTTCCCCTCACTCTCACGTGCATAGCACGTGCCACCCTCTAATATATATATAATAATAAAGGTATATGATAATGGGATCAAATCACCATATATCCGAATCCCATCGGATTATAATCAGATATAACAGCCAATTTGAATATTGATTGAATCCATTGACAACCTTACTTAACATAACTATTTTATTTATTTTTAATTCACTTTACCTTTTTGTTTTATTAATCTAGTATGACAATGAGCTTTTACAATCCAAATTCATTCGGAATGATATCAAATTCACATTCTAATACTACATACCAACTCGTATAAGTCATCCAATTCAAACCCTTATCAAAAGTCTTTTCATTCATTCACACTGCCTTCTAATGCATGTCATCATCAACAAAGGAAGTTTGCACATATAGAATTTTTAAGAGAATATGCTAAATCTTTAACCTTACTTTATAAAAAATGAACAAAGAAGAGAAGTGTACTCAGGGATTGAGAGAGAGGGAGAGAGAAAGAAAGCCACACCTAGGAGGGAGATTGAGAGGAGGCAATTAATGGCGTTACCAAAATTGTACGGTCAGAGACAGTTGATGATTAACGGTGCTGTTGTGACAAGTGAAGACTGCGAAATATTTAGGGAGACAGCTTTGGGGAGAGAATGAGAATGAGAGAAAAATGAGAAAATTGAGTAGTTGTCGGTACATGGCTGCCAAGTTTCAGTGATGTAGTGGTCGGTGAGATAGGGACTTAAGGTTAGAGATTGAGAGACAGAGAGCTGATGGAATTTCTTACTTGGGGTAATTATCAATTGTAATTAGGGAAATTCTAGCCCCCCCCCCATATGCAAACTCCCAAACTCTCACAGTGGTAGTAACATGTGCCGCTCCTTTTCGCTTTAACCTTCGGAACTGGTTGAAACCATAATTTTTTTATTAAAATTTTTTGTTTTCTTAACCTGTTGAAAGGGTAGCAATTACAAGTGTTATGCCCAGTGTACGCATTTGGAAAATTTTAAAATCTGCGTCTAGGCTAGCACTCCTAATGTAATTAAAATGATCGTAGTGCAATCACGGTAATTGTTTTATTCGATATATGAATGTTGTCAAGATTTGAAAAAAATTAGTATTAATCCCAAAATAAATCTCTTGGGATAAGATTAGTGTGGAGTTTAAAACCTTTACTTGGTAGATAAGAAAATTTTAGCAATTGATGACACCAAATTAATAGTTGTAAAGCTCTTTTCTAGTAAGGAAATTAATTTTGATGCTAAAGCTTCTACTTAAAATATAAAGATTTTTTAGATTCAAAAATTCTAGGTGTATTAATGAGATAGCTAGCATTAGTATAAAATTTTGGTAAAAATCATTTGTAATGAAGAAAATCAATAATGTGGGAATTACAGCTTTAAATCTTCCTAAGCTTATTTAAACCCATCCATTTTATTAGGGTGGTGCTACGAGCACACCACTACTTACTGACTATACACTAAATATTAAAAAAAGTAGGGCACTTCACTTAAAAGGGCATGCTTTTCATTTTCATTGCCTAAAAGGGCATGCCTTTGAAATATTTGTCAATAAAAACACTCTTTGCATTTTAATTACCTAAAGGGGTATGCTTTTGACATATTTATCCCTTAGTTACACATAAAACCCGAATACTAGTAAGGGTATTATTGGGATACATACCCTATTTCGTAAAACTTTTCAAACCATGCCCATTTAGGTGATAATTTTTACTTAGGGTCATGTATAATTTTGGTAAAAATCATTTGTAATGAAGAAAATCAATAATGTGGGAATTGCAGCTTTAAATCTTCATAAGCTTATTTAAACCCATCCATTTTATTAGGAGCACACCACTACTTACTGACTATACATCAAATATTAAAAAAATATTTATAAATTTTAGTTACTCAATAAAAGAGGTAAAAGGGCAAAATCATGCCCTCTTATACATTTCCCTTCCTTCACCTGTCGTCTCCAGCAAAAGACATAACAGCCATTCTTCTTCTTCATTTTCTTTAAATTCAAATGTTATTAATTTAAGATTTTTCTTTTGTTGTGATCTAATTTCATAATTGGGCCAAATGGCTTTTCAATCTTGGGCAATGAAGGAGGTGGGTGCTGCGGCTGGAGAGTTTGCATTCCTCTTTTCCCTTTGCTTGAACCACCAACATACGATGCATTTGCTGCTACTGTTTTTGGCCAGGTTGAGTAGAGAATAAGCAGTGTTTGAAAATCATATTTTCATGGCTTCTTCTTGAATTCGATAGTGGAAGTTTAATGCCATTACCAGCACTTTTCCTCTCTTTCTCCCTGGTTTTCTTCGTTTATTGAGGTAGATGGGGAGATAAATAAGGGTTCTTATTGGAAAAATTAGGGTCTAAAAGATGGGTTTTTCCTGTATTTGGTTTTGGCGATAGATTATCCGAGGTTCATCCTGAATTGATGTTTGCAATCCTATGCCGGGATATTTTTTTTATTCGGCTATCCCTTCTAATGAGGGCTGCTGGGACGACGGGAAGAAGAAATGTGTTGAAGAGTGAAGACTGGGGTACTATTGGCTTTTTAATTATTTGGGTGTGAACTTAGTTCTTAATGGCATTTATTTTATTTTGAGCAATGCGATGACCACTTTCCGGCCATCTACTCTCCCTTACTTTTTACTATAATGTCATGGGACCACAAAAAGTGTAATATTATTTTGTTTTTTAGTATAAAAGTTCTAATAAGTAAGCCCGTGCATTGCACGGAAAAATCAGTTGTGTTACAAAGAAAAAATTAAAACTATCAAAAAAAAAAAAAAAACTATAGATATTAATTATATCTTAATATAACTACAAAAAAAAACTATAGATATTAATTATATCTTAATATTTTCCCATACTTTTTAACTCATGTACTGAAAAAATTGGAATTCCTATTTTTCTTATTGGGAATTCTTAAAAAAAAAAAAAGACAATTTACATTGGGTAGCTTGCCTGCCTTCTCATCTATATTAAACTGAGTTCACGTTTTCATAGCTTTATATGATCAATTCATGAAAGAGCATAATTACAAATCTTATCTCAAGTCTAATATTGCCATTATACAAGTCCAATATTGCCATTAAACTTGCATCAAAGGGCTTCACAATCAATGAATTCATTGCATTGCATCTAGCATATGGAAAGAGTTTATTTTGGCAATAGATCCCCTACACGTTGCATCCATATTTGTCAATCATGACCGTCCATTTGGTGGACATTGGTGGACTAAGAGCTGCATCCATATTTGTTAATCATGAAAGTCCATTTGGTGGACTAAGAGGTTATTTTGGCAATAGCCTCAAAATGATCTCGGAATATATATAACTTCTTTGCAGCACCATTAACCATGATTTTACAGAGACATTCACTCCTTTAGCTCCTAGGTAAATGTTTAGGATCATCTGACTTGTCAAGTATTGATGCTAAGGGTCATCTAAAAGAGTGGCCTAATTAACATTTGAAAATTCCAGAAGAATGAGTGTGAAGGATGAACACATCCAGGACTTCAACTCAGTGTATTCTACACATATATTTACAAACCTTTGCATCTTTGTTTCTACTGTTACTTAGGCAATATTCCTAAAATAGAGAAGAGATGCTCAGATGCCGTCAGTCAATCGGCAATCGGCAATCGGCAATGCATGGCAATCCACTCTCCACTACCTTTCACTAATTCTAAACATAAAGACAAAAAATTAAGTCATGGGACTCGCAAAAAAGTGTAATATTATTTTGTTTTCTTGTATAAAAGTAGGGGAGAGTGGATGGCCCGAAAGTGGACATAACATTGCTCATTTTATTTTTGGTGTATGGGTATAAAAAATTGAGGTGCTCGTAGCATCACCCATTTTATTATACTGAAATTGAGGTGAAACCCTTGTTTTTCTTATTGGTAGATATATAGGTCCTTGCCAACTTATCTCATGTGCAATGGGCTTTCTCATCATGCCGTGAGCTCTTGAAAAAGAGGTTTGCGTGTCTAAAGTCTCCGCAGTGACTAAAATTTCGCATGCAAGGTGAAGAAGGTCCTTATTCATAACATTCCAGCACAAGACTTATATCACCCCTCTCTCTCTAGGAATTGTCACAAAATTGCATGGCGAAGAAGGTCCTTATTCATAACATTCAGCGCAAGACTTATGTCACCTCTCTCTCTCTCTCTCTCTAGGAATTGTCAAAAAAATTGCATGATGTTTGGTCTATAGGCAATCTAAGGGCCTGACCGCCAATATTTAGATGCCTAATATTTAGATGAAGGCGAATCAAAGTTCTTCCCTTCTTGCAATACTGTTTTTTAGTTGAAAAGGCTTTCCAATATCTATAAATTTTCTTAGCTAATGTTAATGGTTTTTGCATGTAAGACTTGCATGAGTGTTAATGGTTTTCGCATGTAAGACTTGTAAGACTTGCGTGAGTGATATTGAAAATGACTCATCCACGTCTGCCAATGGGTGTTTGAAAGAATTAACAAAGGGAGAGCAAACAAAACACATGGAGATGTAATAATAATAATAACAACAACAACAACAACAACAACAACAACAACAACAACAACAACAACAACAACAACAACAACAACAACAACAACAACAGAGGTGCTTTTATTTGAGTCATGTAATTGGTTTCCTTGTATTTGTATTTAAGGGCGTGTTTGGATTTATGGAATTGGAATTGACCCAAAGAATTGAATTTCATAAAATTAAATATTACTTAATTGAATTCCACTAAATTTATAATTCTATAGTTTGGATGTACTTGAATTCATAAAACTGAATTGCAGAATTTCTAATTCCACTATTTGGAATTTGTCTTTCAGAAATTAAATTTAAATTTTGTAGAGATTTGGCAATGACATCTTCCCTCTTTTCTCTCTCTCCGTCCTCTTATCTCTCACCAAGGGCGGAGCCAGGGGGGCCCATGGCCCCCCCAAAATTTTTTTAAATCCTTAATGAACCAGTATGAATAGTGGGCCCCTCTATTAAAAAAAAAAATTTTTAGTACACTTGGCCCCCCCAAATTTTTTGTCCAATATAATATAGTGGCCCCCCCAATTTTTTTTGTCATATTTATAGTGGCCCCCCCCCCCCCCCCCCAATAGAGTCCCCTTATGCCCTTGAGGTTGCAAGATGTCCCTATTGACACCCCTTAACTATGGTTAAAATTCACCCAATCTCAGGGTTCACCTACTTATCCTTGGTTTCTAGAAAAAAATATTTAAATAATTTTAACCTTAGGAGTTAGTAAATTTTAAACTAGAGTTCAAAAAGAAAGTTGATATTTTTTTAAAAACAAGGATAGGTGAGTGAATCTTAACCACAATTAAGGGGTATTAATAGGGACACGTGGCGACCTCAAAGGCATTACCGGGAAAAAAAATTCTCATAAAAAAAAAATTACCCCAAAAATTTTTTTCTCGGGGGCTACGCCCCCGAACCCCCAAGTTCCATGTCCTTCAATCAAATTTTTTTTTTTACATGTATTTTGGCCCCCCCAATGAAAAATTCCTGGCTCCGCCCCTGTCTCTCACATAGCCTTTTCCTAGTTAGCTAGCCCCACTCTCTTACCTTTATCCTGACCATACAGTTACGATAGTCCTATGCACACCCTTCACCTCACTCATGGCTAACAAAACTTGAAACAACCCACATGGCCCCTTTCGTAATTGGAAGGAGAGGAATCTTTGTATGTGCTTTCAAGAAGGCTGCAGAGGGAGGGAGGATGAGAGGAATCTTTGTTATGTGTTTTCAAGAAGGCTGCAGAGGGGCGAGGAGGAGAGGGAGACCATTACAGGAAGTAGGAAGAGAGAGCTATGATGAGGAGAGGAACATGAGGAAAAGAGATGTGATAGGGAGCATTGAGAAACAGGGATGGTGATGGGAAGATGAAGAGTTTTTTTTTGGGCTTTACTATTTCCAATTACATAATACTATGGATTTGTCAATTAAAACCTCTTTACAAAGGAGTTGAATTATACTCGTTTAGCTTATAAAATCACTGTTTCAATTCTGTATTGCATTTATAATTTCAATTCCACCCTTTTTATATATTATGTCCCAAACGATATAATTGGAATTCAAGGCGAAGACTTCTATCACCCATGTAACTCTTTCTCTCATAGTTGGAATTGTCCCAAACTTTATATGATGTTTGTTCTATAGACAATCTAAGGGCCGAACTGCCTAATATATAGATGAAGTGGAATACAACTTCTTCTATTCTTGCAATTCTATTTTTTTATTGCAAAGGCTTTTTAAATATCTATAAGTTTTCTTAACTAATGCTGTTGGTTTTCGCATGTAGGACTTGTAGTGAGTGGTAAGAAGTATTATCTATCTATCTATCTAGTCTTCTAGTATTATAAAACACAATTAGACGAACCCTTTGAATGCCACGTATGGTCATATATTGTTGCCACATAAGTCTACGTTTCTATAGTAAAGCCACGTCAGTTAGCTCGTCTTCTCATAACCTCGTCTTCCTCTTCCTCTCCCTCTCAAACACGTTATTTGTTCATAACCTCTTCTTCCTCTCTCTCTCTCTCTCTCTCTCTCTCTCTCTCTCTCTCTCTCAGACGTTACGTACCTTTCCTCTCCCTCTCACAAACGTTACCTATTGGCTACTGTGAAGTTCTCTCTCATTTACCTCCCTCATGCACACGTTACAAATGTCTACATTTAATTTTTCTTCTCATTCCCTTATACACCCTCCCTGAAACAAATATCCATCTCCCCCTAACAGTTTCAGCAAAAAATCTCGGTTTACAGTTTCCTTGATTGCATCTTCAACTTTGAGCGGAGAGGGGCTTTATTTCTCGCTCTATCAATTTCAGTAAAAAAACTAATAACCGAATATCTTCAACCTTGGGCGGAGAGGGGGTTTATTTCTGGAGCATGAGTACTCATTACAGCATCCTCTTATAGATCAGGTACTGCTTGGATCTTCTTCATCCTGCTCTTTCGATTTCAGCCACATCTTCAACCTTGGGCGGATAGGGGCTTTATTTATGGATTTTTCTGAATCAAGAATCCTCATCGGCAACATTAGGTTTCTCAATTCCATCTTCATCTTAATAAGAATTCATATTTGGACACTCTTTGGCCTGCGGCTACTGTTGAAATCTGTTTGCAGATCTGAACTTATTTAGGAGGGGAGCACGAATACTCACCGAAAATATTAGTGTTGAAATCTGTTTTCAGACCTGAACTTATTTGGTAGGGGAGCACGAATATGTTGGCTTTGCTAAGCCTTACCCAAGACAATGGAGATGTTGCTAACCACACAAAGAAAGCTAAACTTCAAAGAAGGCTACTGCTTATTAAGAAGAGACACTCACTGTATTAGATAAAGGAATGCTTACAAACACTAGAAGTCTTTCTCCACTCGATGCCAAAACCATAGCCTATTCACTCATATTTATAGAGTTTACATCATAAGTGAAATTACAAGTGTACCCCTATTCTAGACTTTTCCATAAGACACAAGGGCAATGCCCTTTTAAACTTTCAAAAATTTCTTACTTTTTCAACAGAACAATCTTCTAGAAAGTTCTTGCATGTTCTCCAAGTCAAATGCTTCTACCAAATTCTAGAAACTCTAGGAGTCTAGAGACATCATGAGGTTAGACTCTAGAAACTTCCAAGTTTGTGTTTCCAACACCCCCCTTCAAACTGGAAGTTTTCTCATTCCAAGCAATTCTCTTAGTCTCCTGAATGCATCAGTTGGCAATGCCTTAGTAAAGATGTCCGCTACTTGTTCTTTGGTATCACAATACTCTAGCTTTACTGTTTTCTACTTCACATGGTCTCTTAGAAAATGGAATCTGGTATCAATATGTTTACTTCTTCCATGTTGTACCGGATTCTTGGCAAGTGCAATAGCTGACTTGTTGTCTACGTATATGATTGTTGATTCTTCTTGTAAATGATTCAACTCTTTTAAGAGATTCCTTAGCCATATTGCTTCACAAACTGTGGATGATGCCGCCACATACTCAGCTTCACATGTAGATAGAGCTACAATACTTTGCTTCTTAGAGCTCCATGTGAAAGCTGTGGATCCAAGGTAAAAAACATACCCTGTTGTGCTTTTACGTTCATCTTGGTCACCTCCCCAATCACTGTCTGAGTATCCATATAACTCTGCATCCTTATTATAAGAATAGAAAAATCCAAATTCTAAAGTTCCTGAAATGTACCTTAGGATTCTCTTCGCTGCAAGCCAATGAGATTCCTTTGGAGTTTCCATGTATCTGCTCAGAAGTCCAACACCATAGACTATATCTGGTCTTGTGATTGTGAGATATCTTAAGCTTCCAATCAAACTCTTGAATAGAGTTGAATCCACGGTCTTTCCTTCTCCTTCTTTTGTCAACTTCGAACCCATTGCTACAGAAGTGCTTACTGTGTTGCAGCCATCCAATCTGAATTTCTTAAGAAGCTCCATCGCATACCTTTTCTGAGATATGAATATACCATCAGCTTGCTGTCTCGCCTCTATACCAAGGAAGTAGGACATAAGTCCACAGTCTGTCATTTCGAATTCCTTGAACATAGCATGCTTGAATTTATCGAACATCTCCTGGCTGTTCCCGGTGAATAGCAAGTCATCAAAGTAGAGGCATGCTATAAGTAATTCTCCATGGTTGTTCTTTTTTATGTAGAAGGAATGCTCATATGGACATTTAGTAAAGCCATTTTCTTGAAGGTAGTTATCAATTCGAGAATTCCAAGCTCGAGGCGCCTGCTTTAATCCATATAAAGCATTCTTTAGGCGATAAACTTTATCCTCTTCTCCTTCTACTATGAAGCCTTCGGGCTATTTCACATACACTTCTTCATCAAGAATTCCATTGAGGAATGCTGACTTTACATCCAATTGGTAAATTTTTCAACTGTGATGGGCGGCAAGTGAGATCAGCATCCTGACTGTATCAAGTCGAGCAACTGGTGCAAAAACTTCTTCATAATCCACGCCATATTTTTGTTTGTAGCCCTTAGCTATAAGCCTTGCCTTGTAACGGTCAATCTTACCATCTGCCGTTCGCTTAATCTTATATACCCACTTAACACCAATTGACTTATGACCCTTAGGAAGTGAAGTTAACTCCCATGTTTTATTCTTTTGGATGGCATAAATCTCCTCTTCCATGGCTGATCTCCAATAATTTTCTTTGATAGCCTCTTGAAAAGTAAGTGGCTCATGACCAACATATAGGCAGAGAAGATTTATATCATCATTGTTTTCAGTTTGCTCATAAATTTCACTTAGCCTCCTCATTTTGATTGGTCTTATAGATGATAAAGGACTAGTTGAGCTTTGAGTTAATGAAGTACCTTCTGGAGTTATGAGTCGTGCATCAGGACTTCTCCGAACTATAGATGATGATGCGCATGGAGCTGGTGTTGAGATAGTTTGCTGCATAATCTCTTGATTTTGTTCTCCGTGGTCTGCTTCTTGCTCTTCTATCTCAATCTGATTCTCTTTGATTTTCTCTTCTTTATCCCAATTCCATGTTTCTTCTTCACTGAAGATCACATCTCTACTCACCACTACCTTATTAGTAAGTGGATTGTAAAGTTTGTATGCTTTGGACTCCTCACTGTACCCAATGAAGATGCATTTCTCGCCACGATCATCCAACTTCTTCATTTTTGCCTCTGGTACTTGAGCATAAGCAATACATCCAAAGATCTTCAAGTGTGACACACTAGGCTTATAGCCGCTCCATGCCTCCTGGGGTGTCTTGTTCTTGACGCTTTTTGTAGGACACCTATTGAGAAGATAAGTTGTGCATGCAACTGCTTCGGCCCAGAAATGCTTTGGCAATCCCTTCTCTTTAAGCATAGTCCTTGTCATGTCAAGGATGGTGCGATTCTTCCTTTCCGCAATCCCATTCTGCTGTGGTGTATAAGCTGCTGTAAATTGTTGTCTGATGCCCTGTTGTCTGCAATATTCTTGAAGTGCATTTGAGGTGTACTCGCCACCTCTGTCAGATCTCAGTGTCTTAATTTTATAACCTCTCTCTACTTCAACACGGGCTTTAAAATTTTTAAAGATAGTAAAAGCAGCAGATTTCTCTTTAATGAAGTATACCCAGAGTTTTCTACTGAAGTCATCAATGAAAGTAATAAAGTACTTACTTCCTCCGAGAGAAATTGGGTCCAATGGTCCGCAGATATCCGTGTGAACTAGCTGTAATGGTTCTGTTGCTCTCCACGATCTGCCACTCTGGAAAGGAATTCGCTGCTGCTTGCTAAGTGTGCATGTCTCACACACATGGTCCACTTGTTTAATGACCGGCAAACCAGAAACCATGCCCGTTGTGGATAATAGCTTGAGACCATTGAAATTGAGATGCTCGAAGCGAATGTGCCACTTCCATGACTCATTCTCCTTGCGTCCAAGGAAACACTTTTCCAGTTTTGTGTTAAGATAGAGTGGGAACATGCGATTCTTCGCCATTTGAACTTGTGCAACAAGTCTTCCTCGTGCATCTCTCAAAGTAAGAGAGTGATTCTCCATGTGTATTACGTACCCCTTTTCGATGAGTTGTCCAATACTGAGTATATTGTTTTTCATATTGGGCACATAGTACACATTGGAGATATATTCTGGCGTACCATTCTTCTGATAAATTTTAACCTTACTTTTGCCTTTCACGGGGACCTTGGATGAGTCTCCTAAGCTCACATTACCATAAATGCCTTCCGCTATCTCCTCGAAGAGTTCCTTCTTCCCACACATGTGATTGCTAGCTCCCGAGTCAAGATACCACACATCTTGTTGACCAGACACTTCTTCTCGGGCAAGGAGGAGTGTGGAGTCTTCTCTTCCACAATTTGATGCTTCGGCGAGGTTGGATTGCTCATCTTGAGCCACAGATTTACTCCAACAATCTAATGCATAATGCTCATACTTGTTGCAATTGTAGCATTGAATGCTTCTTGTATTACCACGACCATATGTGGATCTACCTCTGGCAGTTCCTCTTCCGCGGTTACTGTTGAAACTCCGCTGATTTTGTGTATGACTTTGATAATTTCCTCGTCCTCTACCTCTTCCGCGATTACCATGGTTGCCACCACCACGTTGTGAATCTCCGCGACTGCCCCTTTGATCTCTTAGAGTCAATTTTGACTCTAATGTTTGTTCCAATACCATGGAACTAGAATTCTTCTGCATGCGTTGCTCATGAATTTGAAGTGATCCCATTAACTCCTCAACTGAGAGTATCTCCAAATCTTTGGATTCTTCAATAGCCACAACCACGTGTTCGAACTTGGTTGTGAGGGATCGTAGCACCTTCTTTATGACCCGGAGGTCTTCAATCTTTTCACCATTCCTCTTTAATTGATTCACAATAACAAGTAATCGCGAAAAATAATCGGAGATGCTCTCACCTTCTTTCATATGGGCTGTCTCGAACTCGGCTCTTAGAGCTTGTAGGCGAATCCTCTTAACACGATCAACTCCTTTGAAAATGGTGCCTAGGATCTCCCAAGCCCTTTTGCTTGATGTTGCTTCAGCGATCTTCTCGAACGTTGATTCGTCCAACGCTTGGTAGAGTAAGAACAATGCCTTTTTATCCCTCTTTCTTTGATCCTTGAGAGTGCTCTTCTGCTCTACGGTGTACAGGGCTTCTTGCTCCATGGTGGGTTCTACGTACCCATCATTGACGATCTCCCATAGATCTTGTGACCCGAACAATGCCTTCATTTGTATACACCAATTCTCAAAGTTGTCTTTTGTCAACCTTGAAATTTGAGGTTGAACCAAGTTGGAGGCCATCTTCACGATCCAACAAAAGGAACACCGGTGTGACTCTAGAATAACCTTGGCTCTGATACCACTTTGTTGGCTTTGCTAAGCCTTGCCCAAGACAATGGAGATGTTGCTAACCACACAAAGAAAGCTAAACTTCAAAGAAGGCTACTGCCTATTAAGAAGAGACACTCACTGTATTAGATAAAGGAATGCTTACAAACACTAGAAGTCTTTCTCCACTCGATGCCAAAACCATAGCCTATTCACTCCTATTTATAGAGTTTACATCATAAGTGAAATTACAAGTGTACCCCTATTCTAGACTTTTCCATAAGACACAAGGGCAATGCCCTTTTAAACTTTCAAAAATTTCTTACTTTTCCAAGAGAACAATCTTTTAGAAAGTTCTTGCATGTTTTCCAAGTCAAATGCTTCTACCAAATTCTAGAAACTCTAGGAGTCTAGAGACATCATGAGGTTAGACTCTAGAAACTTCCAAGTTTGTGTTTCCAACAGAATACTCATCGGAAATATTAGTTGAGGCAACCCCACCTTGATCTTAATGGGAATTCATGTTTGCGGATGCTTTGGCCTGTGGCTGATTCTTGATATCAGTGTGTTGAAATCTGTTCTCAGAATTTGATGATGCCGTGCGTCAAAATTTGTTTGCATTTCATAAATTATTTGGGTAATATCATATAGGGTTTCTTTGGATACAAGATATTAGGGTGTTGCAATCGATATCTATTATTGGGTCCGAAATCTTTGATATGTTCTACTATATCGGTCTTTAGTCGTTAATGTATACAAGAACTAGCTTAATCAACAATCCATTATCCTGTAAAGCAATAAGTTTTAGAATCAGAGACTAAAAATCTGTTGGAGATGGTTTTAATTTGTCACCAAGTCCAAGTAAGTTGCAGTAATAAAATACTAAGTAAGTCTAATAGACAGTAATTGATGTTCAAAATTTTTCTCCTGCTTGGTTTCTTCACATTTGGGGAAGATTGGAACATGGGTTTGGTAAAATTGCAAGCAGGTAAATATAAAGTTGGTTCAGTAGGAAAAAAAGGGTATTTCATTGAGTTGGTTCTTAAGTAGTAGTTGCTTTTTTTTTAATATAGGTGTCTGTGGTGTTCTATGACTTTCTTAGGGTTCATTATTTAAGTCTTTTGACTTAGTTTATTCTACATTCAATAAGTGTGGGTCATTTCCACATGTTCTGAGATTTTGACCAACATCAAAATCTGTTTGCATCTCTGAAATTTGGGTAATATCAGAATGGGTTTCTTTGGATACACCATATTAGGGTGTTGCAATCTGTTGGAGTTGGTTTTAAGTTGTCACCAAGTCCAAACTGTCTTGGGCAAGTTGCAGTAATTATAAAATAGTAAGGAAGCAAAACAATTAAAAAAATGTAAACTGCTGAAGAGTTCTGTAGAACTAATGAGCTAGAAAAGAGAATTGGCTATGTAGATCAAAGGCATATGCGTTTCTTCTTGGCCTGAATAATCAAAATGCATGTCTGGGAGAAATCTAATAGACTCTAATTGATGCTCAAAAGTTTTCTCTAGCCTTGTGGGGTTTATGGTTGGTTCAAATGAAGCGGAAGTTAGACGCCACTCTAAGTACGACACGACAAACTCTCTAAGTACGACATGACAAACTCTAACTGGTATCAGAGGAAAACATCGATTTCCTATGATGCAGGGTCTAGAAAAGGACTATGAAGGCTTATGAATCTGTCTTGGATCAGACCACTTTGTGGAAGAATAGGGGAATAGAATCAAGTTTTGGTGGATGAATGGAGCAGATTTGGAAAATTCTGTGAGATGTGCCCTTCCCTATCCAGAATTGCAACCTCCAAAGGGCTTAATCAGTGAGTACATTGTCAGATGAAATGAAGGGGTTGAATGACATCTTGTGTCATAAAGATCACCATCACTCCGGATGTTGAGAACCAGCATAAGTGGAAAAGGCTAAGGTGACTGCTAGAATGGGCAGTCTAAGGTGAGTTTGGGGAATCATCAACATTATCATTGTGAGTGATCTGGTGACTGAAAAGCCCAACTGATGGTTACAAGCTAGAATGGTAGTTGGCCGGTTGTCTGAAATATTTATAATTACAATGTATTTCGTCATAGATCTTCATGCCACAAATAGTCTATGTATAATTATGTAATGTAATCTGTCTACTAAATTTAGTGAGTCGATAAATCCTGTTTATATAGCCCCATAGGGATAAAAGTTTAAGTATGTTTTCCAAGTCTTATGACATCTTCTTACCCGTGGTTATGAGGCTGGTTTTGACAAAGTACCAAATTTTTGAGGGTTTGCTCTACCATCTTTTGTAATGGCCTTCGGTAGAGGGTCATGGAAGGAGTCACTAATTTGATTTGAATTGTGATACACACTAATTTGCCACTTTATTATAGTTTACCAAAATAAATATTGGATGAAAGTTGGTTCAAGTGAATTAGCCACACTTGGAATTTGATTACATGACGGATGCATTGCACGACCTATAATATTGACCGGGTGTGAAAGAATTGCTGCTTTGTTACATAAATTGATCTACTTGTGCTGTATAGCTTTTGCCAGAGTATTATATGGTTTTACTCCATGAAATCCTTAAAAGATTGTTATGTCACAACCGGTACTGGTCGCACTCCTATCTTCGTTAACATAATGATTATGGACTATATTAGGCGTCCACTCTTAACTGGGACTGTCGACATTTGAAAAACAAAAAAAATTATAAAGAGGTATATGTGCAATAAGATGTACCCAATTTAAGTAAGACGTTGGTACAACGTTTTTGTCTGCACCTTTCCTTTTTATTTTTTCCTATAAAGTCCTGAAAAAATTAAGAGGCGGGGAGTCCAACTGTCCAATGTAGATAGTGCGAAATTAGTTGAAGGTGTTGTGAGCGTGGGTTTCGGGGAAACTCTGGTTTGTGTCTCACGGGTGAGTATAGAGTCCTCACCTATTCATTCAGAATGGATAAGTCCCCGGGATTTGGATAAGGCCTTGGTCTACGGTCCGAGGTCTGGATATGAGGTTCGGATAAGTCCGGGAAAGGGGTTAGGCACCCGACACTTCCATTTTCAGTGGTTCCCTACTTGCTAGGGTTAAGTCAAATTAAGCTCAATTTTAATCAAATGCCTTAAGTATTTAAAGTAATGCTAATCTAAGAAGGAGAAAATCCTAGACTATGGTCGAACTCGGGTTGGGCTGCCTACGTACAAACATAGGGGTGAGATCAGACCGAGCGTAGTTCGGGCACATGAGCCTATGCCAAGGCTAGGGGTGTGTGTGTGTGTACCAAGGATGGCTTAGGGTCTAGTCGGGAGGTTAGGGTTGGTTGACCGGGTTGGTCAAGTGCTTGGTATTGAGCCCGGTAGGCCTAAGGTAAGTACGATAGACTAGGGTTGGAGCCCTGTAGGCCGAGATTGGGCCCGGTAGGCCGAGGGTGAGCCCAGTAGGCTAGGGTTTGGCCCGGTAGGCCGAGATTGGGCCCGGTAGGCCAAGGGTGAGCCTGGTAGGCTAGGGTTTGGCCCGGTAGGCTAAGAGTGAGCCCGGTAGGCTAGGATTTGACCCAGTAGGCCGAGATTGGACCCGGTAGGCCAAGAGGTGAGGCCCGGTAGGCCCAAGGCGTCTTAACCAAGGGTTAGGGTTGCTAACCGGGGTTAAGAAAGGTGATTAACCCTGGTCAGGGGAGATAACCATGGTTAAAAAGTCAAATATCAGATTTTTTGGTCTTTTTGAATTTTTATGATTTTTTTGGGATTTTCTCAGATTTTTTCCAGCGGTCGAAGATGCTTAACCGCGGTTAAGGAGGGGAGGTCACCATGGTTAAGGGTCTTACCCATCGTTAAATGGTCAAAAGAGACCATTTTTGGGTTTTTCCTAATATTTTGGATTTTGTGAGCATTTGTCCAGATTTGTTCCAGTTAAGGATTTTTTAACCATGGTTAAGGGTCAAAACTGGGGTTGACTCTGATTAAGGGTCTTAATCACAGCAAAAAAGGTCACAGAAGACATTTCTAGATTCCATGTAATATTTTTAATTTTTTGATGATTTTTCCAGAATTTTGCTGGGTCATGGGCCGCTTAACCATGGTTAAATATTAACCACGGGTGAGTTTAACCATGGTTAAGGGGTCGACTGAAGCAAAAGTGAACCTAGGGTCCATGGCAGGGCCTAGAATGGCCTCCTACCCTGTCTGGGTCCCCACAAAGTCCAGCGAATCCAAAAAAACTCAAAAACATGTTACCTTTTTAACCATTGTTGAGGAGGGTTTAACCATGGTTAACGAGGGACCCATGGAAAACCAAGACTACCAGTAGGTAGCCTGAAATCCAGTGATCGTTTTAAGCCTTTGTGGAGCCCAAGGGGAGGTCGTTTGTGGGCCCCACATAATCCTAAAGTTGTCTCGTTGCACATCACATAAAATGACAATTTTTAAAAAAACAACCGAACAGATTTTTTGGCAAAGTTTGCGACGATTTTGCCGCTGATTGGCTCAACCCCCGGGGGATCCGAGACCATGGTTGCGAAGCCTGCTATGAGGGAAATAATTTGGGACTTCGTGGGGCCCAAGGGAAGGCCGGATGTGGGCCCCACAGAGGCCCAAAGTCTCTCCATCGCAACTGTTTTCTACACTGTCGTCCCTACTTTGGAGTCGATTTTACTTGGGTTAACGGGGGATTCAGGGGCTGAAAATTTATAGGAGGGTTGCCCCAAGTGTGGGAAGTCTACCCATGGTCCTGGTTTTGACCAGGGCCCACTCTAACCATGGTTAAACTAAGGTTACAGGCAGTGGTCGAAACTGTAAATTTATCAGATTTTTTTTGAAAAAAACTGTGGGGCTGTGGCATTTAACTCGTGAGGATCTAAGGGGGTTTCTCATGGATTGAGGACCTCCCCAGACCTCGAGAGTGTGCTGTAATGTGTTGGGGGCGGTGGTGCCCGTGGCCATGCCTCAGGGCAAAAACCCCCCATGCATACGGCTTTGAATCACTGTAATAAAAAAAAAAGATAAAGAAAGCAAAATGGAACCCCTGGAATGGGACCAGGGGTCCCTTACAATGGTGACAAGTAATAGAGGGGTGATGTATACCCTCGAAACACACGGTGGTGCAGCTGCGAGCGGGCGCGGTTGAGCAGTGGCGATGACTGTAGGCGGCTGCAAGTGGTGTGGTGGAGGTTGGAGCGACGCAGGGACGGGTCTGTGATGACCTAGGGAGTGCCTGAGGATGCTCTCAGAGGGTTAAGGGAGGTGGGATGTGGCCTGGCCATGGTTCACACAGAACCTTCTTTTCTTTCTTTTACAGGGTGTTTCGGAGTGGATACTATGGATGGAAGATGGTGGAGCTTGGAGACACCCCTGGGATTGCCTAATAAGGTTTTTTGGGGGAGGCTAGGGATCAGTAAAAGTTTTGGACAGAGTCAAGTTGAGGTTGGTGTAGCGCAACCGAAGTGGGGACAGGGTTTGGCTACAGGTTTTTTAGAATGAGAAATAATGGTGGTTCACTGTGGCAGCTAGTGGTGGCTTAGGGGAGGTAGTGAAGGGTTGGGACAGCCACTGGTGTGGTTCTTGATCCTCTTAGGTGAAGAACCAAGGGTGAGTTGGTAGAGTTTGGGATTGGGCAAACTTTTTTTTTTTTTTTAAATCCTTCCTGAACTCGTGGAGATGGGGCTTTGAGGTGAGGAATGACCTTAGGGTTGGTTTGAGGGGCTCCTAAGGAGTCTAAGGGCCTTCTAAAGGGGTGGAGCAAATGGAGGGATGGGCTAGCCGAGCTACCACTGTGGCTTTTTCTTCCTTTCTTGAACAGTGGCTTCGTGTGGTTTTTATAGAAGAAGAAAGGGAGTGAGATGGGAGAATGGATAAGGATGAGGGAGAATACCAGGCGTGGGAGACGAGGTCTGGAGGAGAGCAGAGCGGCAGGGGCAGGAGTGGCAGCCTGTGTATGCAGGTCTGGGGGTCAGTCTGCATCGTCCCTTTGACAAGGACGATGAACAATGCACATTTGAATTTTTTTTTTTCTTTTTTGCTTTCTTTGGCTTCATAACACGGGTTGGGCCCAATCCGCATATGTGCCCTTGCCACATGAGGTTGGCGCCCAATACAAACCCCTTATTTTTTTTCTTTTTTTTGAATATAGTTTTTCAAAATATTTTTATTTACATGTTTTTTGTTTGTTTTTGTTTTTTATTTTTTATTTTTTTATTTTTTTGTTTTTGATGTTTTTGGGCCTACCCTCACCTATGTAGGGTAAAGCAAAAAGGGTTTTACCCTACTTGGAGTTGGCTCCCAAATTCAAAATTTGAAAAAGCAAGTAAGCCCCACTTGAATTGGACTTAGTGGGCCCATGCTTGGGCCCAAACAAGGTTTTAATTAATTTTTTTTTGGAGTTTTGGACTTGAGACGGGCCTTGAGCCCATGGGGCTTTGCCTAGGGCTTGGGCTAGGGCTAGGCTAGGGTTAGACCTAGGGTTAGGTCTAGGGTTTGCCTAGGGTTAGTTCTAGGGTTTAGTTAGGGTTAGACCAGGGTCTACCTAAGGCTACTAGGGCTTGGATTATCATCTACCTAGGGCTACTAGGCTTTGACCGGGAATAACCATGGTTAACGGAGGTTAACCATGGTTAAACAGGGTATAAAAATTGGGTGCTTACAGGTGTACCATTGAAAAAGCATATGACCCTAAGCAAAATTAAATGGCAAAACAAGACTCATACAACCGATCCTTAACAGTTGGGACATATCATGGATGGATGATAATGTTGACCCACACCCAGAAAAATACTCATGTACAGGGTCTACACCACCTGAGAGAATTTGAAATATTGGAGCATAGTAACTTTGACCATATTAATGTCATAGATATAATAGATTATGCTTCAAATTTCCAAAAACTTGCTGGTGTGCCCTGTGAAAGTTATACTCAACCCACATAACTTCATTGCAAACCAAAAAGACAATATCCTCTGCAACTCCTCACTCTATCATGATTTTCTCTTTGCACCTCAACTGTTATTAACTTGAATTCCAACAAGAGAAAGTAAAATACTTTGTAGATAAATCTTCCCAGTTAATAATTTGTATTCATGTCTCATTACTCTCCATGTTTACATAAATAAAGGAAATAGAATTCTTTCTCATAGTAAGCTCCAATTCATGTTTGTCAAACTCATTGCTACACTCGACACTTCGTGGAAGTCTTCCCAATCTCCATAGCTCCTCACAATTCGCAAGTCTCCTTTACAAAGTTTTTACTATGTGACTGCCTTCCCTATTAGTGTGAGCCAGAGAGACTATTCTCAATCACGAAATGGTTTGCCTCCTTACTTTTTTGCACCACTCCAGTAAAAGATTGCTAACTCCTCTTGGCACATTCTATGACACCTCTTCATTTGTGGCGTCTTTAGGTGGGGTGAATACAGGGAGCGTTTCTAGAGGCATTTACGTGGAGAGGGACAACGGAATTTGAGGGCTGCATTAGCATGATTTAATTGTTGTTAATGACTATTCGTTAATAATGACACCACATCAATGGCCCACCTCTTTTTGATCCATCTTCAGTTTCATCTTCGCTTTTAATTTTCACAACCGATATTTTCTTATTTGCGTTTCTATTTGTCCCTCATTTATCTCTCCCAAACATTCCCTTCTTAGTTTCTGCTTTCAGAGAAATCTCAAATGTTCTGCTCTGGAGGGGACCATGCAAACTCTTCAAATTCTAAATCCCAATCTATATCATGTTCAAACCACTTTAAATATCCATCTTTCCTTGTGAGGATGAACATTAATATTCTCTAATTATTTACACTAGCGGAAGGCACGTGCGATGTACGTGAGTGTACACTCCTAATGGTTACAAAATAGTAGAAAAAAAGTAAGGTTGGAATAGAATGAAGTAAATGAATTTGATATTCAATACATCTCATCCCACTTTTAAAGAGATAGGCCTTTTGTAAAGTTGTGTTGGACCCAAGTCTCATAAGCTCATGTGTGTATTGTGTGTGTTTACCATTTACCAAAAAAAAACATCTTATATTTAAAAAATAATTAGGCTTATCAAG
Source organism: Tetracentron sinense (assembly GCA_015143295.1). NCBI lineage: Eukaryota > Viridiplantae > Streptophyta > Magnoliopsida > Trochodendrales > Trochodendraceae > Tetracentron > Tetracentron sinense. Next base: position 21,387,740 of record CM026566.1, read on the forward strand.
TCACTCTCAATTTGTATAAGATTATCTTAGAAGTGGATTAGAGGGAAAGATGAGGCCTAGAAGAACATAGTCATAATCAGCCATTCATTCTTTAGAATGATCCATGGATTAGGGTTGCATTACAAAAGAAAATTGTTCCAATAATGGATGTGTAGGCAGCAAAATTGCTATGCCGTCATGGGTAAGGTACAGGAACTGTGGCACACCCGATCCACATCCAAATAGATAAGTTACATCACCCCTAGTGTGCTTATCTCACACCTTAATAAATGTGTGTACCAGTATCCCTAATGTGTTTATCTCACACCTTAATAAATGTGTGTACCAGTCTTTTAATAGGCTCCCTCTACACCAATTCCAGAGAGTGGGTTGTACACATCGCTTGGTACAACCAAATTACAATTAACCTGATATATGTAAGTGAACCAAGTTTGGCTCACCCACCTCACACCAAAGGGTGTGGGTGTACCAAGATTGGTACATCTAAGTTCCACCAAATAAGAGGAGTTGGAGTAGTGCTTCCAACGGCAACCATCTCACTCCTTCTCTCATCTCTTTCTCTATCTAGATGGTGTTCTTTCTCAACCCATTCCCTTCTCTAATCTCACCAATGATCCCTATTTCTCACCATCCATTTCATTTCAGCTCTCCATTCCTCACCGTCCTCTCTTTCACCATTCCGTATTTCAGATATTACCTCACCCTCCTCTCATGGCATACCCTGATCAATGGGTGTACCAGTATTTTAGTAGGCCTCCTCCACCAAAATAAGAGAGTAGGATTATACACATCGCTTGGTACACCTGGGTTACAAATAACATAATTTATGTAAATGTTTAATTTTGTGAACCCACCTTACACCCATGCCATGGTAGAAGGGTGGCTGTACCAATAATGGTACATCTAAGTTGCACGAAATAAGAGGGGTGGTGGGAGTAGTGCATTCAACGGCCACCATCTAACTCCTCTCATCTCTTCTCTGTCCCCAATGGTGGCCTCTCTCCACCATTCTCTCCTCTAATCTCTCCAATCATCCCTATTTCTCACTATCCCTTTCATTTCATCTCTCATTCCTCATTGTCCTATCTTTAACGTCAACCCATATTTCTCATATCACCCCACTAAACCTCACAGTTCACATACATTTCTCCCTCTAATCTTATCCATTTACACCGAATATATGAAGGTTTTATGATGTAGTTATGAGTCTAGCTTGTTAGATGATCCACCAACCAATTGGAAAAGATGCAGGACAACAAAAATAGAAATCTGTTGTAGAGTAGAAGACGAATGCATGTGCAATACGATAGGTTTACATAAAATAAAAGAATTCAGCAACCCCCATAAAGGAGAACCATGAATGGTATTTACTACCATATTTGAAGAATGAAATTTGAAGTGAAGCTCATTTGGAAACTTTAGAAATTATCTAATAGAATATATACATCCCAAAATAAAAGCCAATTAGAAGTATAGAGCATATATTTCAAAGAGAAACTTAGTAAAATATCAAAAAAATAGCAGGGTGAAATCAAATGAAAATCAGAATCAAGTAACAATTATAAAAGAATACTAAAAACACAGAAATTCAAATAATGGGATTCACAAAACCATTATCCCACTTAAACATGCAAATCATCGAAACCAATATGAAATTCAAAGGATATGTCAAAGACCACCTAGGAATAAGAGCAAACAACAAAGGCTTTGGTTTTTTAGGGGAGAAAACGGAAGAGAGGAGGAGTGGACAGAGTGAAAACCAAAAATAGGTTGGGAGGCGCCAAACAGTCCAAGGGCTGCCTCCAACGACAAAATAGGAGGAGGAAAAAAAAAAAAGAGGTTATGGTTCTCTCTTAACAGAGAAATGGTGCTCAAACAGTCAATTAAAGGGGTTTCTTGGTTTCTCCATGTAGGGACGTCCCATGTTCCTCAACCTCACCTCTACCATAAGTGAAATAAATGAAAACAGAATTCTAGTCAAGTAAAAATTGAAAAATCCAAATCCAAATCCATTGAAGTGGCATTGTCCCCATTAACATGCAAATCATCTAAACCAATATTAAAATCAAAAGAGATGAGATGAAGAGAGAGGAGAGGACAGACGGAAAACAAAAAAGGGGTTGGGTTGGCTTCTCCAAATAGGGACATCCCATGTTCGTCAACCACACCTCTCCCAGGTTGATTTTTAATCCAAACATTCGAAACCCGAAAAATGTGTGTAACCTTCCTTCTCTCAATCAATCAACGATTTCTCTGATTGAGTCGTTGGATATGCGTAGGAAACTACATAATTAATGTGACGATGGAAATAGAGACGGGATAAGCAAACATTAGATTAAAAAAATGATGCGGTTATCTGGTTAGGAAAAAAGAGAGAAGGAAATATGAAGAAGAGGAAGGAAACGAAAGATGAGAATGAGGGGTCTAACATACCCTTATTTCTGAATGATATAGCCAGCAGCCGAATTTTTTGTCGGCAGCCCGAGCAGTCGAGTAATGGTGTAGCGTAGTTATCATAGAATGGTCTCTCGCAGTAATGGAGACGGGATAAGCAAAAATTAGATTAAAAAAATGATGCGGTTATCTGGTTAGGAAAAAAGAGAGAAGGAAATATGAAGAAGAGGAAGGAAACGAAAGATGAGAATGAGGCGTCTAACATACCCTTATTTCTGAATGATATAGCCAGCAGTCGAATTTTTTGTCGGCAGCCCGAGCAGTCGAGTAATGGTGTAGCGTAGTTATCATAGAATGGTCTCTCGCAGTTCAAATAGGTTTATTCTCTAAACCTAATACAGAGGGAGAGAGAAAAGCGTGAAGAGATGAACTTTGAGGAAATCGTGCAAATGAGAGGGGTTGGTGTTAGTTATCGGAATGCGGTGGGGGTAGTTATAGTCTTAATTACTATAATACCCTCAAAATTTTATTTTAGTGTAGACAATGGATAACATAAAATTATGGGTTCTATAGTCTTTTTCTTAAAAATCAATCTAACCCTCTTCTTCCATTATAATAGTAGAGATATTGTTGTATACAGGCCTGTCTACACGAATTCTAAACAAACATCGATTCTGCAACATTTTTTTTTTTGTAATCATTTTCTACAACATCATCACTGGTATTCCTCCTAGCAGCCTCTCTTATCTCCTGTCACTATATTTACTTGTCATTGCTACAAATAACATTGCTTATCTTATACAAGATATCTAAGGAATTAGACGTGTACATACAGGCGTAGTGCTCCACAATAGGAAAAATCTTGTGTTCATGAACCATTGACTCTCAATTTTCTCCCATTCCCAACAAGCCTGACATGACTTCAAGCCCCTATGTATTGTTAATTGCAATATCCTCAATTCCAATACACTACATCCTGGATCTATTGGGAGTCCATCCTCTCCTGGAATTGAACTCAGAATGTCCTGAACATATTTTCGAATACTTAGCTTAAGGGGTGTGTGTTTTAAATGTTTAAGAGGTGCGTATTTTTTATGTTTCGTTATTAACATTTCTTCTTATACCATTCTGTTTTTATTTTCCCCTCAATTCTTGTCCCGTGCATCGCACGGGGTGTTTGCTAGTACTAATACTATATATTGGTTGGTGCCATGTGGCATACCTCAAATCTCTCAATTCTTCCTTCAAGTTGATGCCATGTGTCATGCCACATGTCACTTTCTCTTTTCTATGGTTACATATGTTTCACTACCCCTAATTAACTCACTTAATTATGAGTGAGATTCACCCTTCCATCTTCTTCCTTTATGTATTCACACCCATTTAATTCTCACGTAATAATCCTCTAATGCATTTCTATGGTCCTACCGATTTAATTATCATTAGTCATTCCCATGCACCTTTTAACTCAGCCACTGTATCATTGGATGGGTTGTGGTTAGATTATCAAAAGGTCACAACCCCCAAATTCCACCACTCTCTCTTCCGTCTAACAAGTCTCTTTTCCCTCTTTATTGAAACGTCTTTAAGTCTCAACCCCCAAACCAATGCGTCTCCCCTCTCTCCCTTCTCATACCTCTCTCCTCTTTTGCTGAAATGCTCAACCCAAATCGATACGTCTCCACCAATCATTCTTGCTTTTCAAAATTTCCCTATAAAGGTGGTAGAAGGTGAAGCCGGAGCAATCCCCACTACATTGTTGTTGCCGAAGAGATGCAATATTCAACGGGAAGTTGTGACGGCCGGGAAGCCCCTATGAAACTCTTGGTTGCTCTCTCTCATTTCAATCCTCTCTTTCTCACGATCTTCAATTGTGTCTACCTTCAATGTTTTTATGTTTGTGTTTTGTAGTTGGTTTGGAACTCAAGAAACATCAATTCTACTTGGGTAAGATAGCTTTGCTGGTGTTGTATCTCTTGACATTTCTCCGCATCAGTTGCCAATAAAAAAAATCTACAACAGTCGCTTGTGATTTGTGAATGTTTTCAAAATTTTATTTCTCCCACACGGTTTTTCAGGGACATGTTATCGATCCTCTCCACTGGTGCTCAAATGAACAATTAAGGGAGATGCATACCCAAATTGCAACAAGGTGATATTGCTCTCTGTAACTCAAATTGTCAACTACTATATATACCATCTGCAGCTATACTGATAACTGTGTAATGATTTAGATTCAATTTCTTAATTTTTTTTTAAAAATGTAAACACATGATGATGGTGGAAGATGGTTTGGATTCTTCTTTTCAGTCACCATGTATATATTGATGCTATCAGAAATTCTGCATTCATTATGTGTCAAAAAATTGCATCCAATGATTCTCATCGAGTTCTTTAATATAAAGATGGCCGATCATTTTTCTTAAGAGAGTTATAAAGAAAGTTCTGCTTTGGCAAGTTTGTCCTTTTTGTTTGATAACCAACATGTTTTCATTGCTCATGAAATTAGGGAAGAGAATTCCCATTGTTCAAGATTTCTCTGTTCCCCTTGTGAGTTACTGATGTAAACTGATAATCATGGCAAAAGGTTTACTCTTGCAGTTGCAAGAGTATCCCTCTTGTGGGTGGCAAATCAATGGACAAAAAAAGGCCACCTCACCATAAGTCATTTTTTTTCCCTCCCAATTTTTGACTTCCTCCTATTTAAATTTTTTTTGAATTTTTTTGTCCATTGATTTGCCAACCACAAGAGGGATACTCTTGCAACTGCAAGAGTAAACCTTTAGCCGATAATCATTGTTTCATTCTCCAATTATATTTAGCTAAAGTAAGAAAACACTGAAAGTCAACTGAAGGATCTCTTAGATGATTAGCACCACTCATATCTACCACCTGCATTAGTGAGATCTCCAGAACAATGAATTATGAGTTCATCCATTTCCCCATATCAAGCCCATCTGAAAACATGTCACTTGATCTCTTCCTTGTCATTGTCTCTAAGATCATCACTCAAAAACTTTATACATCGCCTTTCCCTAATACCTCCATCTTATGTCCTATGCTCAGCATTGGGTAAATAATGTCGGCGTCTTACCCATGGATGGAATAAGAAGTACGAAAGTTTTAAAAAAAACCTGTCATTCAACTTAAGAAAGTAACATTTACAGATAAAAATGCATCAGATCCTACAGCAACAAAAAAAATTCCCTAAACGTGAAACTTAGAAACTAAAAGATATAAAAAGTAAGGGAAATCCTACAAAAGAAAAAAGAAAAGAAAAATCCTGTGGAAGAGACTAACTTCATACTACTCTACCTCTTTGCACATCCTTTCTTGAAGGAAAATAAAGGTAGCACAACACTGCTCTTCCCAATTGGGTGCAGATGGACACATTGATAACAACCCTTATTGTAACACCAGTTGATCTTGTCCATTCCAGCCCTTTCCTCATCCTCTTCACATGCTTCTCTCTGTACCATAGCCCTTCTTTGCCTTCCTTCCCGTCAAGCTATATGTTTTTTAGTATTGTGATTGTGATTGAAAAAAATACTAAACATAATCCAAGTCTATACTATTATTGACAAAATATGGGGTTCGTAAGAATTTCTCTAATGAAATCCTTGTTATTCATTTGCAATTTTGCTTGGGGAAAAGGTAAGAGATTCTTTAATCCTTTTAATCTCATGTACACTTCTTTGGATATCCCTTCGATCAAACCTCCCATCAAACTACAGGCCCTTTACAAAACTAAGAATCTCGGCAAGTAGGCCTAAATTTTTGCATGGCATGTCTGAGGACGTGGATGAGTTGGAGGTCCTTAACATCGACGGCATTGAGGTTTCAAACAACAAGCCCGTTAGGTTCAATGTAAATAGGCAACTCAGAGATTACTTCTAAATTTGGATCTTCTGTTTTTTATATATATATGATCATTTTTCATTGAGGGAGAGTACATGCAATACAAGCACAATAATTTACACTGATTATGAAAAAAAGTTACTACTTCAATGAAGTGGAGGAGGTTTATGGAAATAATATTATGCAGTGGCCCCATTTTTGCTCGCTTCATATGTTTTTTAATTGCAAAAACTGTGTTCTCTGATGGAACCTCCACAACAGGAGCTCCGACATCCATACCAACACGCCGAAGCAGATCACCCACTAAAAGCAGGAACTTGAAAGGTCAACCCAATCCCATTGAAGTTTGAGAAAGAGATGCCGATCTGAAAAACAACCGGATCCAAGAACAGATGGTACCATCTGTTTTTGGAGGAAAGCTTGATCGAATTCCCCATCGCTTCTAAAACTGCTATTTTATGTACACTGAGAAGATGCATAATTTATTTTTTTCATTTAGACATTTTCTCTTTGACGTGGATAGTTCATTGCAATTTGAGGGATGTCATTGTTCCAAGCTACAATGTTTCCTCTGCAAATCTTCTTTGGAGGTTTTTTTTGTACCAAATAAGGGTGATCTAGCATTATAATTCTTCACAGCAAGCTACAAAGATTCCTCTGCAATTCTTCTTTAAAGGTTCTTTGATAACAGATAAGGACGGTCTAGAACTATAATTCTTCAATTTGTGATTCATTTGACTACATTTATCTTTTCATATCGTGACTTAAATCATATATATACAATATATTGTGGAATTAAGGTATGGGGGGAGAGGAAATGAGTCTTCACTACGGGCCCTTTTTAAGAATTAGAAGATAAAGCCCAATTACATGGCACTATGCTTAATTCTAACTCACCAGACAATATCTCTTCCACAACCATAAATATTTTTGCAGGAAGTTTGAACCTAAATATCTTATCCTTTCTCTTTCCAATAATTAATTGGTACATGAAGGCTCAGTGAGAGAAACTAAATTTGACCAAGTCATTGTGGCAAACTGGCAATAGCTAGAGAAAGGAAGTTATAAGGTCTCAGAGGATATTCAGGATTCTGAACCAGGAGCAGCACAGAAGCCCTCCAGCATCTAAGGAAGAAACAGTTTATGACCATTTTGTAAGGCATGGATATTTGAAGTACAGTAGGCCTGTGGACCAAGTACTTTTTTTTTTTGTAAGTGGGAATTTAGAGTGATTTTCGGTTGCAAATCTTACAAAATCTACCATCATGAAAATGAAAAAGCAAGCATAATAATGCTTAATTGTATTTATAGTTCATAATCAAATGATTAAGGATCCTTGGGAGCATGCCACAAATAAGTAAAAGTTTGCTCCCATCTACATAGTCCTTTTTCCCCATGCACACACCTATTCCTTGTCAAAATCATTGGGAACCACATAGATCATGAAACATCACATAGTTTTTTTTTTTTAGAAAATAGTAAACGTACCCGGAATTCCCATTTTATAACGGAATGGCTGATCCTCATTGGTCAATGCCCCAAGTTTAAATACTCACCTAGTGTGGTTAAGATTTACTCACCCCTCGGGTTAAAAAATCCAACCATGGTTTTAAAAAAAAAAAACCAAAATCTTAGTTTTAATTTAGTTAAGCTTAACTAGGGTTAAAGGGGTATTAAAAGAGACACGAGAACACTAGGGTAAGATATGAAACGGACCCATGGGTCCCCTAAGCACTGCACTCTTTTTTTTTACGTTGCCTAAAAAGGAAGGTCACCTTGCATTTTCAGGGCCTTAGATATAACCAAAACTAGAGCTTTCAAGTTTCAACAAAAATGGGGACTGATTTTTGTTGGTAAAAATAAAATATAAAGGGTGCCAAGTGTTCGCAAGTAGTAAAAAGGATCATAATTTCAGCTATGAAGGGCACCAATTGTTCTTACTTAAGTAGTAAAAGACGGTCATTTCAGAGCTTCTCTTTGAGAAAAATATGATGATGTTTATGATAGAAAAGTTACTATGATAGTTAAAAATAGTACATTGAACAAATTATTAGAAAAGAAAAACATCAAATTAAAAAAAAAATGAACAATAAAATTAACTTCTCATGTTTAGTTGTTCAATATAGTTCATGCATTGCTTGATCCTCTCATTCTATAGCAATCCTCTCATTCTATCTATCACTTGATTGATTGTTTAGAGATGACCTAGACTTGGTCTTTCTTCTTGGTTGTGAGTATTTAATTTCTTATTATTGGGGTAGGCAATAAGGCAGTGCTTTCATCTAGCTTTATTTTATTTAGCTGTTTTATTATTCCCTATGCATCGCACGGAGAGTTTGCTTAGTATATAATGTATGAGAGTAAGTCTCATGTGTTACTATTGAAAATGACTCTCATCCACGTCCGCCAATGGGTGTTCGGAGTATTTACACAAGGAGAGTTGATGAAACAAATGGAGATGTAATAATAATTAAAAATTAGATGTGCTTTTATTTGAGTCTTGTAAGGGTAAGGTTATATGTTTGCTTTTTCTTATTAATAAACCAGCAGTTTTTTAAAAAAAAACTAACTAAGGCCCTGTTTGGTTGCACTTCCGTTTTCTATTTTTTGTTTTTAAAAATAAATTTTTACACGTAACATGTTTGATAAACATGTTTCTGTTCTCTGTTTTCAAAAATTAGTAACAAAATTTTTGAAAATCAAGGTAACAAAAATTTTCTACTACCTCTGTTTCGAAAACAAAAAACAAAAATAGAAAACACGGACCCACCATCACCACCCATCACCACCACCACCCACAACAACCACTGCACCACTACAATACTACTACCACCACCACCACTACACCACCACCCGCCTCCACTACTACCACTACTCACCATCCACCACAACCCACCACCCACCACCACAATACAACCACTATCACAATCACTACCACCACCACCACCATCACCACCCACCACCACACACCACCACCACGCTACACCCATCGCCACCACTCACCACTACCACCACCATGAATTGAAATTATTTAATCATATTTACCGAACACCTTTTTTTTGTTTTCCTATTTTAAAAAAAAAATAACAGTTAGTAATACCAAACATATTTCCTAGTTAAGAAAATTAAAAATAAAAAGTCGTTTCCAATTTTTAAAAACAGAAAAACAATAGTGTATCCAAACGGCCCTAACTAAATGTGCATGCCAAACTTATTTAAATGTTTTGGGGATTCTCTGTACATGCATCGAAAGCACTTCAGTCTCGTGCTAAAAGAGAAGAATAATGGCTAAAACCTCTACTTTAATTGAGTAGCACAACAAAGTACACTTGTTGATCATAGTCATTAAGTAGAAATAACGTAGAGCATGAGTAGTTGTTATAATCAAATAATAATTTGCTTCAATGAAAGTGGAGATTTTTCCCTCTTTAAATAGGCTTACAATATATGGACCAAATAGGCTTTAAATTTTTTGAGTTATGTTTATAGGATTCTATACATGTAATTAAAGGTCACACGTGTGATTTTAAGATTCCTCTCATCGAACTATCATATCTTACACACCATGGGTTTGTCTCAGTGGTAGTGTATCTCCCTTTTTGGAGTGGAGACTCGTGTTTGAGTCTTTGGTGTGGCTGTTGACGCCCATCATGAGTGCTAACCCTACTGACCCCCTAACCCCCCTATATAGTTAGATAAATGATTAGAGCATACCAAAAAATAAAAAAAACTATCATATCTTCAAATTAATGAAAGAAATAAAAAGAAACAACCTAAATTCTCATTTAATTAACCAAGTCAACAAAAATAATACAAAGCAAATAAAGCCACGAAATTCAAAGGTAAAGATCACAAAAAACAGTAGGAAACAAATTAAGCATCATAACAAGAAGCAAGATATGTAACTCTAGAAAATTTAAAAATAAAATAAAATATACGTTGGATTGCAAAGTGCATAGAATTCATCTTATTAGATATTTTTTTCCACATTTTATTGGTATTTTAAAAAAAATTTCCTACTAGAATAATTTAGGAACTCCGACTTGGCAACTATGTGTAAAATCAAATAGAGTCAAAGATTAAACCATATCTATTCTAGCGTAACAAAATTGGCTACTATAAGATTCATGATTTACAACACACAATAGTGAGGTGTGCCACTCTTATGAGGGAGGTCATGGGATCTAGTCCCCAAGTAGGCTGGAAATCTTATTTCTGTTGTAAACAAAAAATATATATATATTTTGTAGTAACCCAAAATAGTAAAGAAAAGGTGCACCTCTACCTCAAATCCATGAGCATGACAGCTGTTATCCCCAACCGATCAGGGTTACCTTCTAGAGGCAATTCAGAAGAGCCTTGAAGGAGAGCGAGGAATGAATTCTAAGGTGGACTCCATACAAATACAATGGATGCCTTCCCAAGAACCACATCTCCTTCGCAAGACATGATTTGTTCTTAACCCTCCAACAAGGGCCTCTAGCCTGTCATACTTAGCATACAACATGACTGTGTTCGAGACGACAAGATCAGAAGCCCTTGAGGGAGAGTTGAACAACCAATGCCTTGAAGACACACCTGTTCATTTCTTGCTTGCTCGTTGGCTTAGCTCATTCAAGACTGGTCTTGGAGCCTTTTATAGGCCACAAAATGTCCGAAAGTAAAAAAAATAAAAATAAAAAAAGAATTAATTGGTGGGGTCTCTATATCTTTGGCACTTGAAATTAGTGGCAAAACAAGATTCTTTTGTTTCTCAAATGGCTCTTGATTAATAACTAAGGTTGTCCCATAAGAACCTTGGCAAGGCAATCCTCTTTTAAAAGAGAATAAAGTAGCTTTGGGCATCTCAACCATATCCAAATATCACAAAGTCCATTCAAAAATAATTCCCCTTTGACATTCCTCAAATTCCTTTCTTGTAGTTCTTACGAATTGCAAAATCGCATTTTTCACCTAATCCAGTTGTTCTCTATTCCAACCACAACATATGTGGGTATTTGATTTCTCCATTGCTCAATTAGGTTATCATTGTCATTGAAAATGAGAGTCTACACTATTTGCACAAGGTGCAAAGTGAGTTTATCTCGTCTGCCACTCGATTCCATTATAACCATGCCACATCATATTAGATAATGAGAAAATGAAACAATCTCAAGATATGAATGTAGATAGAATGGAATGGTAGGACATGGTTCTCGTGTATGACCCCAAAGTAAGGAGAATAAGGCACTTAGAGCGATAATGCCCTAAAGGAATCATATGACATGACTGGTACAATTGTAACATGCGCTTCGGCATACTATTTCTTGTGAACTGGTTTTTGGTACAAAAAAATTCCACACTTTCCTAGTAGCCTTATCAATTGGGGATTTGAACTCGAGACCTATACCATACTCAGAGATGCCCTTAACCACTTTTGATGTCATTGGCACCGCTAGGCACTAGCATTGATCTATATGGAAACTACACTCTCTTTTTCAATCACCTTCACATTGTCCTAAAAACTCAAGGATCAATAGTTCTCTCTTACTTTTACCCATAATTATCATCATCTTTGCCTCATTCCAGATATTTTGGGTCAAGGATAAGAACTATGTTGGGGCATTCTATTCTATAATAAGCCATCAAAATTTCGATAATTAAATGCTTCTCTTGGACTCGTGCTTACCACATCAGCTAGAGATTTCTCATCCCTGAAATCCGATCCTAGGTTATCAAAAGGATTCTAGATCACAGTTATGTTAAGAACCATATATATTTAATCGGGATTTAATAAAATAGTTATTATCATGGTAATATAATAACTGTATATTTTCGGCGACAAATATTTATCAGAGTTTTTATCAAAACCGTGATGCAAAAGGCCGACAAAAAATTTATGTGATCTCTGCCGCGATTTATATGGGATTCTATCATGGTTCCAGTGTACATCGACATTGTTCTTCGAAATGCAACCTTGATGAATGAGCATATTTTTAGTGGTGGAGAAACCCTAGGGGCGAGTGAATCCAATGTTACCTGGTTCGCCGGTTTGCTCGATTCAAAATTGGGTTCGTGGTTCGCATTTCGCCACTCTATAGTGAACCCGGTTCGCTAGGGGTAGGATGAGATAATTTCTTTTTCGGTTCGCTTAGGTTCTTTAGCTTGATTCGCTAGCTTGGTTCGCCACTTAAGCATGTAACAAAAATATATACTTTTTATATTATATTATAAAAATATATATCTTTTAAGCATGTAAACAAAATGTTACAAATACTTATTTGAAAAATAATAATAAGAAATATTTTTTTATGAATGGTTTGTGAACTCAGTATAAATTTTCCGAATCTAATGAAAAATACCAGTGAATTTGAATAAAAAATTTGACAAATTAAGATTGTTTTAAAACAACGATGTGTTTCGCTCAATTTCACGAACTAGACCTAACCAAACCACGAACTAGTTCGGGTTCACTTGGTTCGCTATAGCATGTAGAGAACTTGGTAACCTTGAGTGAATCTTAACTTGATGGGATTAAATGGGACACGTGGCCACTGGAGATCAGCGAAACGCACACGTATAAAAAAGTTTTTCCTAATTCAAATTTATTAAAAGGTTAATTTTAGTAAATTAATAGGCTACAATTACGCCCATCAACTGTAACGAGGGTAATATATACATTTCACCTACAAATTTGTATTTATGTCAACTGAAATTTGAGGGGGAAAATGAAGAAATCTATGAGTCACATTGCAAAGGCAATTTTGGTAATAAAATAGGAGGCATTTGGTTCACCAAATATCACAAGCGTATTAGAGTCACTTAAACATTTTTTAATGCAATTCAACGGATGTACAAGAATGATGAGTTAATTTGCAAATATCTTATGTTGTAAAGTATTATAAACCTAACAGCTTATATGCAAAAACCCCTTCTATAAAGGATTGCTGTAGTATACCAAGTGCGATGGTTCTAAATTGGCAAAGATTGAGATTTTGAAGATGAGTACTTATATGTTAGTTGAATGCCTAGATTTTATGTGGGCAACCTTTGCAAGGAGATTTACATGTCTCAACACCAATCTTATGCAATTTTTGAAACATCGTCATACTGGTTTTTTGCTTGGTACTACAAATACTATATAATTTTAATTTTTAGCGATCCACTTATCATCTATGGATGGTAGTCATTTTCTTTAAAGATGAGTGCTTATATGTTACTTGAATGTTGATGAATGGAAAAGGTGAACTATATAATATTCTCTACATTGATGTCCATCTATAAGTAATTTTATTTATTATTTATTCTTTTCCTGCTCCTTCGGAAGATAAAACGGGAAAAAAGTTACTTCATTAGCTAAATGCAGATGCGATACATGTATTCTCCAAAACTAGGAATGTTTAATTGGAAGCCACCAAAAATCCATATAAATTAATGAACAAAGTAAGTTGTTTTAGGAGCCTAGTTAAACTAGATTGAAGTTAGTTTTATTAATTTACTTGTTATCCTCCATAGAAGCTAATCCGAGCAAATTGTATGGAGATCCAAGTAATTCTATTTAAAGGTGGTTGCAGAGATTTTTACACCTGGATTCCTATAACTTACCCCAAACAGTTTCACAAAGCAGTTGCAGTACCTAGTTCTAGTGGATTGGTATTGGTAGAATGAGCTATACAAATGAGAGTTGAATGAATAAAGGTCATTGTTAGTTATTTCGATGATTGGTGTTCATCAATTTGTCATGAATGGGGCATTTAAGGTCTCCCTTTGATGCTATGAGTGGTACTTGCTCGAACAAAAAAGTACAAGGTATCAATACTGTGAAAAATGAAGAATGCTAGCTGATTGGTGCTAGATGTTACATATATATGCACCTCAAAATGCACTTGTTAATCCATTAGTGGTACTTGCTCGAACAAAAAGTACAAGGTATCAATACTGTGAAAAATGAAGAGTGCTAGCTGATCGGTGTTAGATGTTACACATATATGCACCTCAAATTGCACTTGTTAATCTATTAGAGTATTCTTTTTAAACTGTTTTACGATACTGGGTTATCTTCATTGATTTCAGGTTCATATGAGGAAAATAAGGTTAAAAATAAAGATTTAAAGACTTCCAAAAAGCTTAAAAAAGGTTCAGCCGTGTGAAAGACTAAAAGAAAAATATCTGGAATTTTTTTGGTAACCCGTGATAGATTGTAGCTAGTCTACGATTGATCATAAGTCAAGCTGCGATAGATGAAAGGGCTACGATGGATCGTAAAAATGGTAGAGAGCTACTAGAAAGTTTCTTCTATGTGCGATCAATCGCAGTTGCTGTACGATCGATCGCAATCGACGTTTTTACCTTGTAAAGGGAATCCGGAACAGAGGACTTAAAGTAATAGGTTTACAAAACCTAATCCGAATTTTTTCCCTTTCCGATATAAATAGAAAACTCTTTGACCAAAAAGGGGATAGAGAATTTTGGATCAAAAGAAGAGAAGAAGCTCTAGAGATTAAGGAAGCCATGAAGATGAGTCTGTCGTATTTGTCTATTAAGATAATGTGCTCCTCCCTCGCGATGAACTAACTTTTTGTTATAGGGCTTCGATGAAATCCTAGCCTAGTAATTGTGTTCTTATTTAGTTTTTATTTATATTTTCTTATTTGTAAGACATTGCTTACATAATGAGAGGGTTGTTTTATCAACCGATTTTATTATTAAAATATGATTTCAATGGACTTTTTATCCTTGTCTTACGTGTTAGAAAATTAGAATTAAGCTCACTTATGTTAATTTTCGTTAGAATTTTAATATAGGTTTTGTGCAATGGTTTTAACATATCGAGATATTAAATCCTAAGATATCTTATACTAAGGGAAGACGAGTGATTACACAACCGTAGTTTAGTGTGTATCATTCGTGCCAACCGAAGATACGATCTTAGGGCTTGATCCCTTGTACTTTTCTTGATTAGTTGAGTGGGGACGTGCTGTCACTCTAACTGTAAAATCAAGAGATCTGAATAAATTTAGAATGAGATTAGTTATGAGGTTAGTGGTGGATTCGAACACCCTAGATCTTCTCTCCAAAGGATTTCAAAACCCATTAGTTGATAATTAAATTAGAAGTCACCATCAGTTCAAATAATTGTTTTAGTTTAATCCATTAAAAATTAACTCTTTCAGTCATTAGTTTAAAATTAATCTTGATAAAAGACAACGAAACCAGCGCAGTCCTCAGATATTTGATACCCTTACTAGTACTATTTTACAGAATTATTACTATAAGGAATAATTAAATTGCATAACCTTCAATTTTCGGCACCGTTCACGGGGATTGCTGGAACTGTTTAGTTGTTAATTTTAAAGATTAACTTTAAATTAATCATATAAAAATCCAAAAATATTTTTTTCGTTTATTTTATTTAATCTGAAATATTTTTGTTTTTAGCTACCAAATTACTCAAACTGCAAAATTTCAAAAGCTTGCCTCAGTATCTGGAAAGCAGAAGAGTATTGTAAGTATTTATTTTTATTAGTAGATACTTATTTTAATTTAGTGTCTATCAAACATAGAGTATTTCTCTAGGGTGTATGCACAGTAGGAGGTCTTGTAATCTTGAACTATTCCCTCTTGATTCTGAGTTGGAGCGTACTACTAGGTTCGTCAAGGCTTCTGCCTTATTTCAATCGAATTCAGAAGCTAAAGCTTCTACCATCCCTAGAGCGAACCTAGAAGCTATTCATTTTCCTAACATGGCTAAAGAACATGACCCAATGAAAACTTTGAAGGAGTATTTTACTCCTACATATTCATCTCCTTCATGCATCTGGCTGTCGGACACTACGGCAACCCACTATGAAATTAAGTCCAGCATCATTCAGATGATATCATCCTATCTTGGGCTTAATAATGAAGATCCCTACAAACATCTTGATGAATTTCATGAGATCTGTACTACTTTTAAGTTGTAGGGATTTTCAGATGATGCCCTTAGATTGCACCTCTTCCCATTTTCTTTAAAAGACAAAGCCAAATATTAATTTAACTCTTTAGAGGTCAATTCTATTACTACATGAGATCAATTGCAACAAGAATTCCTTATGAAATTTTTTCCCATCTGCCAAACCAACTTGATAAGGCGAACCATCATGAGCTTTACTCTAATTGATGGTGAACTATTTCATGAAACATGAGAGAGATTTAAGGATATTCTTTGTAAGTGCCCCCACCACCAAATTTCTAAGTGACAGTTAGTCCAATCTTTCTATGATGGATTGCCTTAAATCAACCGTCAATTAGTTGATATTTCGTGTGGAGGGACATTTATGATTAAAAACGAGGTTCAAGCATGAGAGAGTTTTCAAAATTTGAGTGAAAACTCTCTTCAACATGCCTCGAATACTTGTTTTGAGAGACCATAATCTTCCTCAAATCCTAAGAGAGACCTCTATGAAGTGGGGACTTCTATAAATGTCTCATATAAAGTAGATGAATTGTCTTGCAAATTAGATAAACTTATGGCTGTAGGGCCACCTTCTTACACACCTCATCGACCAAATCCTAATCAGAAAGAGGTGTGTTCTATTTGTTCTAGCCTTGAATATTATGTTCATAGTGTCCCTCTGTTTCTCAATTCCCGGACCTTGTCCAAGAGTATGCAAATGCTGCTTATATTTGCCCGGGTAATGATCCTTTCTCGAACACTTATAACCTGGGATGGAGGAATCATCCTAATTTTTCATAGTAGCCTCAAACTCAAGGGAATAATTTCCCAACCTCAAAGGTCATTCAAACGGCCTTTTTAAAATCAATCCAACTACCAACCCCAATAATTTCAATAGCCAGCTTCTCCTAACTTTACTCAAAGGCCCCACATTCAATAAGGTGGGCCCCACATCAACAGATGAGGGCCCCACTTGATTTTCAGACACAACCGGGTAACAGCGCAACAAGCAGCGTTGTTGCCCATCCAAACTCGAATAATTGGGTTCACTAGTCTTTGTTGCATGGCAAGAAAGGTTGGAAGCGGTGACATGTGTAACATCTCTTGTCCTCCAACAAGACCATGTGGAGGCTTGGTCTTTACCCATATATAAACCTCCAATATCTGGAACAAGGATTGCAAGCCTTTTAAAAAAAAAAAACAAAACGTGTTCTTGTTGTGCTAAGTGTGGGAGTATGGAGGGTTGGAGAAACGTTGTGAAGAGAAGCTTGTGGTAGGACCTAGAAAGTGTTGAGACTTATTTTGTCCTCTTAAGTTTGTAAATAATCTCTCATTAGTTCATGATTTTCCTTTTCCTCATTTGTTCAAGAAATTCTCAATTTTCTTATCATCACTTTGATGTAGGATAAATTTCTTATAAATGCATTGCTCTATGCCTTTGCATGTATAATTTTATTTTTCATACATGATGTTAAGTCATAATTTTCTTTATATGAGTAAAATATATTGTTTTACCTTCAGATAGTTGCATGCATGAAGTTGACTCAACTCATTCGGTAGCTAAAAGTAAATTGTAAAAGCATGTATTTAAAAAATATATTATTTTACCTTCAGATGGTTGCTTGCATTAAGTTGACTTAACTCATTTGGTAGCTAAAAGTAAATTGCAAAAGCATGTATTTAATGTTATCTGAAAATCTGTGAACTGGCATAGCTTTGGAAAATCTATAGTTTAAAGTAAAATTTATGCTACATATTTTATCAAGAAAACATATTTATGTACCCTATGATCTATAAAAATATTTGATTTAATTACTGAACGGATCAAAAATTAAAAATCTGAGAATGAATTACTATGTCTCTGCCTCAGAACACTGTTCCAGATCTGACCTACCATCAGTGTTTGGATCATATCTCATTATTCTGTTTGTATTTGATTACAAAATCATATATTTCTGTAAGCTAGACTTAAAAATATTTTACATGGCACTAGTCTCATCTCTTTTTGAGTTCGGAAAGTCACGTTTTGATAGGATACAGTTCAGGTTACAATTCTGTCAGCTTACTACTGACAGAAATTTTGACCCGACTTGTAGAAATTCTAATTATCTTCACAGAACTCAAAATTGGATGATTATAATTTTATAACTCTCTTGCTTAAGTTTGCTTTGAAATAAAATTTGTATCACTTGATTCCGATCAGTAAAACTCAAGATATGAATTTTTAAAGTGTAATAGGTTATTCTGTATTTTTACAGTTTGATAAAATAAAATAAAAACCTCTACATTTTGAGGTCCTTAAAATAGTACATGTGTCATGCATAAATTGTGGTTGTTAGAAATGTTTTAAGGTTTTCAATGTAGTGTAGATTACACATATTTTTCAACTTATGAAACTATGTATGATTCTACATGTTTTAAGGCCTTTGTAGTGGGTAGGTTTTATTTAGAATTTTATAAATCACAAGATAATAAAAGACAGTGAATGATGTCTGAATGATCTATTTAATGTGATTAGAAAATTTGAGATGTTTGAACCGGTTATATTGAACTAGTGAATGAATGGTTAAGAAAATTAGATAAGCCATTATATGAATAAGAAAACGATTTAGAATGTGGAATACCTTATGGACCCCATTGTAGATATCGCTTTAGCGGGTGAGGGTCATGGCTCATCATTGGTGGCCGTTTTAGCGGATGGATCCCACTTTGGGACTCCTAATAAATCTTCTATCATGAGCGAGGCTCAATAGGATAAGGAGTAGAGATCTACCAATGTTGAGAAGAGCACCTTAGCGGGTGAGGTTCCCTTATTATTAGTGTGTGAGAATCTCTTTGGGGTGCCCACCTTAGCGGGTGTGGCATTTTCTCATCAAGAAGATGAATGAACCCCGACGGGGGTATACATGTAGAAATCTAGGACCTTGAGGTTGGCAATTGGTATTCATGCCTCAAAAGAAGTACAAGATAAGAAAACGAGAAGAAAGGAAAGAAGACTAAAGTAAGCTGCGAATCATTTGGAAATTTAATGACCATTGTGTCATGAAAGATCTCATCATTTTATGAAGTAAATAAAGAAAAAAAGAAAAAAGAAAATAAGGGGTACTTGTCACTTTCTATTTGGATCAATTTAATCAACATGAACTACTGCATAGATGCTTTCTGAGCTATCAAGCTCACTCCTCTTATTATATTTTTGCAAAGTAGCTGAGGTCTTGGGCATTGATGATGTAGTTGTCTTCTCTCACACCCGTCTTGAGAACTTGGGATTTTATCCTTGTAATTTGACAAGGTGTTGGCCGGAAATTTGGTTTGTGCCAGGCGTACCAATGTCAAGCGGCGCAATCAGATATATCGAAACCTTTAGACCCTAGGTGCCGAGGACAGAGTGGCTGAGAGTGCGTTCACTTCGGTTGTCTGGGTACCCACCGCCAAAATGCGTCAATCAGACGATTTAGAGAGGGGGGGTTCGTCTTTCTATGATGAGTTCTATGATCCCTTCGGTGCTTGAAGGGCTTTCCAAATTTAAAAGTTAAAACAAAATGTGATAATCTGAAAGATGAAAAAGATGATTAAACAGATGTAATTTATTTAATTTGATTGAAAGTAACTATGAAAGGTAACTTACAAACTATCATGCGATCGAAGCGAGTCGCAGAGGAAAATACAAAACTCCACTATAGTGGAGGGTACTGAAAGTAAAGCAACTACGTAGAATCTCCCTGTAGAGGAAACTAAATCGAGGTAAGTTCCGATAGGAATTGGTTACCAAGGACTGTTGAAACTAAATCTCCCAAAGGAGGATAAGATTGCCGAGAGGCAAGTTGTTGAGGAGCAATGTCGGGTGTGTGTGTGTGGATTGCGAGAGAGCTTTTCCTTCTGAGTCTTGGTTGTTTTATACACCCTAGAATGGTTATGGTAACTGTTCTCTCCAAAGCTTTGATCTTTGCCCTGTGATTTTTTAAATGACTATTCTTCCTTGAAGCAAATCCTATTGTGGGTGTCTTCTCGGCAATTACTGCAACTACCTAACTTGATCTTCCTTGTGGTCTAATTGGTTTAGCCACGTGTCTTCTTCCACACGTGTTCGGGTGTTCACTATCATGTGCTCATTTTTCGTGCTGGATCTCAACATGTGGCTAGGCTGGGTCATTCAGTATTGTCTTTCAAAGAGAAATCATCTTCGGTCTTCGGCCTTCAGGCTTTAACAAATTCAAAAGGTTTGATTTTGATGGGCCTCACCAATGGCCCATTGGGCTGGTGGCCTTTTTCATTCGGGTTACAGGTTTCTGGAGTAAACAATGCCCCCCGAGTCTTTGGTTTTCTGTCAATGAAAGCCGAAGAGACTTAGAATCCCTTTTCTATAAACCCCTTTTCTTGCTAGTCATGGGACACATGTCAACAACCCATCATCGCAGCCATTTCTAGAGCTAATCTTCCTGAGATCTTTCATGATCTCCTATGTCAGAATGTCACTTTGATAGCTTTCAAATTTTAACAGTCTTTGAAATGGATAGTTATCTATAAATTCATCTTTTCCATCGCTTTCCTAATCCATTGTTCTTGTTGCCTTTTTTACCAAAGATAACCATTGTTCCTTCTCCTTTTATCCATGGGGCTACTCAATCAAGGATCTGCGGATGGGGAAATGCCTTCCACAAAGCCCAATTAATGGGGATCTATGCTCCATTCCCATTCCACAGAGGTCTCCTCCAGTTGCTCTTCACAGTAGCGTTTCCTCCTCAGTTCGGTGGCATCTGAGACTTGGTCATCCATCTTCTACAGTTCTTCAATTTTTTAATTCCAATAAATGTCTTGATGTTACTTTTGTGAATCAACAAGATCCTTATCATGATGGTGCTCTTTTTAAACATCATCTTTTAACATTTCAAAATGTCATCCACAACTCTCCTTGCCCACTTCATTTAATACATAGTGATGTTTGGGGTCCCTCTCCCTTCCCTCAAACACCGGCTATAGATATTACATTTCATTTGTGGATGACTTCAGTAGGTACACATGGTTATATCCAATACGAGTTAAATCTGAAAGTTTGAAATGTTTTATTCATTTTCATAAACTCACTGAAAATTTGTTTTCCACCAAAATTAAAAATTTTCAATCCGATGGTGGTGGTGAGTTCGTCAATGGTGCCTTTAAAAAGTTATTGGATGACAGTGGAATAACTCATAGACTTTCTTGCCCAATACTCCCCAACAAAGTGGGGTGGTAGAACGTAAACACAGACATATAATTGAAACCACAAATCCCATCCCATCCTATCCCACAGCTCTCTACCAAAGACATTTTGGATTGAGGCAATTCACATGATTGTCTACTTAATTAATAGGTTACCTACAGCTAGTCTTCAACAACGTACCCCATTTGAAAAGCTGTTTGGACGAACTTCACCATACAATCATCTCCGCACTTTTGGTTGCGTGTGCTACCCTTTTTTAGGGGCTACAAGGACCAACAAATCGAGTCCCAAATCTGTACTATGTATCTTTCATGGCTACAGTGGATCCCATAAAGGGTATAGATGCCTTGAACCCATCTCAGGGCGCATCTATGTCTTGGGACATGTATTATTTCATGAGGATAAATTTCCATCACTTCCACAAAGGGATTCAATGAAGGCACCTAACACAGCCACAATTCCTGGCTGTCCACCTCCTTTAATTATTTCATCTAGAGGAGCCTCAAATTGATTCGGGATCTTCACAAGCAGCTTCATCTTCACCATCGGCATCCTCATCAGGCTCTGAGCCTGCCGCCACTACCATTTTCTCCACCAACCCAGTCTGATCCAGTTCTACAATTCCTGACGAAGCTCCAGCTCTTGATCTCTTCGTGGAACTACTTGTTCTCACATCAGCAGCAGTATTGCCGTCCCCTCCCTCTCATATTACCGGGCTTGACGTTGTCTCCAGGATCTCTCTTGTGTTGCCCACAGTGCCTACACGCCCAGAGAGTTCACCCCAAATTTTGAATCGGACCTCCAACATTCGATGCTCACTCGGTCTCGTGATGGCACACTCCCTCCACGAACATTCTTTGCCCCTAAACATTCAATCCCACAAGCCTTTCTTTCTCATTATTTAGATCTAGGGTCCAAACCAAGCAACTATACACAAGCCTCAAAAACTCCGGAATGTTGATCTGATATGCTAGAAGAATTTAATGCCTTATTGAAAAATCGAACATGGTATCTCGTCCCTGCTACCTCCAGTGTGAATGTCGTGGGTGGTTGTAAATGGGTTTACAAGATCAAACAAAAATATGATGGTAGTGTTGAACGTTTCAAAGCGCGCCTAATTGCCAAAGGGTTCAACCAACATCATGGCCTGAACTATGATGAAACATTCAGTTCAGTTGTAAAGGCTACCATGATTTGAACAGTGTTAGCTATTGCCGTTGCCAAAAATTGGTCAATTCAACAATTGGATGTTAGAAATGCCTTCCAACATGGCACGCTCAAAGAAAATGTCTTTATGGTTCAACTACCAGCATTTATCGATAAGGAATTTCCAGGCTATGCCTGCAAACTACACAAGGCAATTTATGCGTTGAAACAGGAGCCCCGAGCATGGTTCGAAAAATTCAATTATTTTTTACTAAAAAATATGGGTTCAAATGCAGTTGATCTGATACTTCAATGGTTTCTCAAAATTCTTCTCAAGGAACGATTATTTTGCTCCTCTATGTTGACGACATCATTCTCATCGTGTCCTTCCCTTCAGTCAACTTGTTCTCACAAACACATTCGGCCTTTCAATTACGGATCCTTGGCAATCTTCACTATTTCCCTTTCCTTCCTCGGCATGGATGCAAATTATTCTTCCTTAGGCCTTCCCTAAGTCAAACCAAACCCCAATACACACTTTGACTTCTGAAAACCGCATCGCTATGCTTGGGTGCAAACCTTGTTCCACTCCAAATAGCCTCTGGTTCAAAAAACGGTCTTCTCATGCCTTACTGGCATCCTCTGGATGATTCCAATGCTTATCACCAACAGTTGGAGCACTTCAATATCTGACCTCGATCCCTACCAGACATAACAATTTGCAGTCAAACCAGGGTTGTCAGTTCATGCCTCACCCCTTCTCCTCTAATATGATAGTAGCCCAACTTATTCTTTACTACCTAAACGGTTTCCGTTCATCTGTGGTCTTCATCTTAGCCCATTCAGTCTTATTTGAATCCAAGCCTACTGTTTGATGCTGATCTGGCGGGGCCCTGGGGGTTGTCTCCAGACAAAATCGACACACGATAAAACAATATATTCTCTTAAATTAATGCTTTTACAATTTACTTTTAGCTACACATCGCAGTTGAGTCTAAAAGTAACAAACACTTGGGCAAACAGATGCGGGAAGATGCCACATGTGCAACCAATCAGGGAGGAGAGATCTGGAGAAATCGTTGTACCAACATTAGAGAATGCACAAGATCCAGTTACCAAAACAGCAGGACTCCAGCTGTCTATTGATGTTTCCAAAGTTGCTCAACCAATGCACTAAGCTTCAACAACTGGAACGCCAATTACCAAACCAGCCGGAAGATTATTTGAAAGAGAGAAAGGGAAAGAGTTCATATGCCTAGAACTCGTTACTATTGCGTGAATAGGACTACTATCAAAAGGAAAAGAGTCATACTATGCTAGAACTCTTCAATTGAGCTATCCTGAAGAAAAAAATCTATGCCATACGCTCATCGCTACATGCTCTAAAGTCGGTAATGTCTCTATAAATAGTAAAGAATAATTCACTATACTCTTTACGGTTGAGAGAGAAACTAATTCCGTAGAGTGGTCAATGTCTTTAGAGTCAACTCCCATGGCAGCAACCATCTGAAGTAAAATAATATTATTTTTTTAAATACATGCTTTTACAATTTACTTTTAGCTACCGAATGAGTTGAGTCAACTTCATGCATGCACTATCTGAAGGTAAAACAATATATTTACTAATACATATAAAGAAAATTATGATTACATCATGTATGTGAAAAATAAAAATTATACATGCAAAGGCATAGAGTAATGCATTTATAAGAAAAAGTTTATCCCACCATCAAAAGAGGATGATAAGAAATTGAGAATTTCTTGAACAAATGAGGAAAAGGAAAATCAAGAACGAATGAAGAGAAGATTATTTTACAAACTTAAGAGGAAAAATAAAGTCTCAACAACTTTCTAGGTCCCACCACAAGCTCTCTTCACAACGTGTCTCCAACCCTCCATACTCCCAACTTTTAGCCACAACAAGAACACGTTTTGTTTTTTATTAAAAAAGGCTTACAATCCTTGTTCCAGATATTGGAGGTTTATATATGGGTAAAGACCAAGCCTCCACATGGTCTTGTTGGAGGACGAGATGTTACGCATGTCACCACTTCCAACCTTTCTTGCCATGCAACAAAGACTAGTGAACCCAATTATTCGAGTTTGGATGGGCAATAGCGCTGGCTGTTGCGCTGTTACCCGGTTGTCTCTGAAAATCAAGTGGGGCCCTCATCTGTTGATGTGGCGCCTACCTTATTGAATGTGGGGCCTTTGAGTAAAGTTAGGAGGAGCTAGCTATTAAAATTATTGGGGTTGGTAGTTGGATTGATTTTGAAAAGGCCGTTTGAATGACCTTTGAGGTTGGGAAATTATTCCCTTGAGTTTGAGGCTACTATGAAAAATTAGGATGATTCCTCCATCCCGGGTTATAAGTGTTCGAGAAAGGATCATTACCCGGGCAAATATATGTAGCATTTGCATACTCTTGGACAAGGTCCGGGAATTGAGAAGCAGAGGGACACTATGAACATAATATTCAAGGCTAGAACAAATAGAACACACCTCTTTTTTATTAGGATTTGGTTGAGGAGGTGTGTAAGAAGGTGGCCCTACAGCCATAAGTTTATCTAATTTGCAAGACAATTCATCTACTTTAGATGAGACATTTATAAAAGTCCCCACTTCATAGAGGTCTCTCTTAGGATTTGAGGAAGATTATGGTCTCTCAAAACAAGTATTCGAGGCATGGTGAAGAGAGTTTTCACTCAAATTTTGAAAACTCTCTCATGCTTGAACCTCGTTTTTAATCATAAATGTCCCTCCACACGAATTATCAACTAATTGACGGTTGATTTGAGGCAATCCATCATAGAAAGATTGGACTAACTGACACTTAGAAATTTGGTGGTGGGGGCACTTACGAAGAAAATCCTTGAATCTCTCTCATGTTTCATGAAATAGTTCACCATCAATTAGAGTAAAGCTCGTGATGGTTCGCCTTATCAAGTTGGTTTGGCCGATGGGAAAAAATTTCATAAGGAATTCTTGTTTCAATTGATCCCATGTAGTAATAGAATTGGCCTCTAAAGAGTTAAATCAATATTTGGCTTTGTCTTTTAAAGAAAATGGGAAGAGGTGCAATCTAAGGGCATCATCTAAAAATCCCTTCAACTTAAAAGTAGTGCAGATCTCATGAAATTCATCGAGATGTTTGTAGGGATCTTCATTATTAAGCCCATGATAGGATGATATCATCTGAATGATGCTAGACTTAATTTCATAGTGGGTTGCCGTAGTGTCCGACAGCTAGATGCATAAAGGGGATGAATATGTAGGAGTAAAATACTCCTTCAAAGTTTCCATTAGGTCATGTTCTTCAGCCATGTTAGGGAAAGGAATAGCTTCTAGGTTCGCTCTAGGGATGGTAGAAGCTTTAGCTTCTGAATTCGATTGAAATAAGGCAAAAGCCTTGAGGAACCTAGTAGTACGCTCCAACTCAGAATCAAGAGGGAATAGTTCAGGATTACAAGACCTCCTACCGTGCATACACCCTAGAGAAATACTCTATGTTTGACAGACACTAAATTAAATAAAGTATCTACTAATAAAAATAAATACTTACAATACTCTTCTGCTTTCCAGATACTGAGCAAGCTTTTGAAATTTTGCAGTTTGAGTAATTTGGTACCTGAAAACATAAATATTTCAAATTAAATAAAATAAACGAAAAAAATATTTTTGGATTTTTATATGATTAATTTAAAGTTAATCATTTAAATTAACAACTAAACAGTTCCAGCAGTCCCCGTCAACGGCGCCAAAAATTGATCGTTATGCAATTTAATTATTCCTTATAGTAATAATTTCGTAAAATAGTACTAGTAAGGGTATCGAACATCTGAGGACTGCGCTGGTTTCGTTGTCTTTTATCAAGATTAATTTTAAACTAATGACTGAAAGAGTTAATTTTTAATGGATTAAACTAAAACAATTATTTAAACTGATGGTGACTTCTAATTTAATTATCAACTAATGGGTTTTGAAATCCTTTGGAGAGAAGATCTAGGGTGTTCAAATCCACCACTAACCTCATAACTAATCTCATTCTGAATTTATTCAGAACTCTTGATTTGCAAATGTTACAGTTAGAGTGATAGCATGTCCCCTCTCAACTGATCAAGAAAAGTACAAGGGATCAAGCCCTAAGATCGTATCTTCGGTTGGCACGAATGATACACACTAAACTATGGTTGTGTAATCACTCGTCTTCCCTTAGTATAAGATATCTTTGGATTTAATATCCCGATATGTTAAAACCATTGCACAAAACCTATATTAAAATTCTAACGAAAATTAATATAAGTGAGTTTAATTCTAATTTCCTAACACCTAAGACAAGGATAGAAAGTCCATTGAAATCATATTTTAATAATAAAATCGGTTGATAAAACAACCCTCTCATTATGCAAGCAATGTCTTACAAATAAGAAAATCTAAATAAAAACTAAATAAGAACACAATTACTAGGCTAGGATTTCATCGAAGCCCTATAACAGAAAGTTAGTTCATCGCGAGGGAGGAGCACATTATCTTAATAGAAAAATACGACAGACTCATCTTCATGGCTTCCTTAATCTCCAGAGCTTCTTCTCTTCTTTTGATCCAAAATTCTCTTTCCCCTTTTTGGTCAAAGAGTTTTCTATTTATATCGGAAAAGGAAAAAATTCGGATTAGGCTTTGTAAACCTATAACTTTAAGTCC
Organism: Tetracentron sinense; assembly: GCA_015143295.1. Taxonomy (NCBI): domain Eukaryota; kingdom Viridiplantae; phylum Streptophyta; class Magnoliopsida; order Trochodendrales; family Trochodendraceae; genus Tetracentron; species Tetracentron sinense. Next base: position 21,414,952 of record CM026566.1, read on the forward strand.
TCTGTTCCAGATTCCCTTTACAAGGTAAGAATGTCGATTGCGATCGATCGCACAACAACTGCGATTGATTGCACATAGAAGAAACTTTCTAGTAGCTCTCTGCCATTTTTGCGATCCATCGTAGCCCTTTCATCTATCGCAGCTTAGCCTGTGATCAATCGTAGACTAGCAACAATCTATCATGGGTTACCAAAAAAATTCCAGATATTTTTCTTTTAGTCTTTCACACGGTTGAACCTTTTTTGAGCTTTTTAGAAGTCTTTAAATCTTTATTTTTAACCTTATTTTCCTCGTATGAACCTGAAATCAATGAAGATAACCTAGTTTCGTAAAACAGTTTAAAAAGAATACTCTAATAGATTAAGAAGTGCAATTTGAGGTGCATATATGTGTAACATCTAACACCGATCAGGTAGCACTCTTCATTTGTCACAGTATTGATACCTTGTACTTTTTGTTCGAGCAAGTACCACTAATGGATTAACAAGTGCATTTTGAGGTGCATATATGTGTAACATCTAGCACCGATCAGCTAGCATTCTTCATTTTTCACAGTATTGATACCTTGTACTTTTTTGTTCGAGCAAGTACCACTCATAGCATCAAAGGGAGACCTTAAATGCCCCATTCATGACAAATTGATGAACACCAATCATCGAAATAACTAACTAGGTACTGCATTTGTATAGCTCATTCTACCAACACCAATCCACTAGAACTAGGTATTGCAACAGCTTTGTGAAACTGTTTGGGGTGAGTTATAGGAATCCAGGGGTAAAAATCTCTGCAACCACCTTTAAATAGAATTACTTGGATCTCCATACAATTTGCTCGGATTAGCTTCTATGGAGGATAACAAGTAAATTAATAAAACTAACTTCAATCTAATTTAACTAGGCTCCTAAAACAACTTACTTTGTTCATTAATTTATATGGATTTTTGGTGGCTTCCAATTAAACATTCCTAGTTTTGGAGAATACATGTATCGCATCTGCATTTAGCTAATGAAGTAACATTTTTCCCGTTTTATCTTCCAAAGGAGCCGGAAAAGAAAAAATAATAAATAAAATTACTTATAGATGGACATCAATGTAGAGAATATTATATAGTTCACCTTTTCCATTCATCAACATTCAAGTAACATATAAGCACTCATCTTTAAAGAAAATGACTACCATCCATAGATGATAAGTGGATTGCTAAAAATTAAAATTATATAGTATTTGTAGTACTAAGCAAATAACCAGTATGACGATGTTTCAAAAATTGCATAAGATTGGTGTTGAGACATGTAAATCTCCTTGCAAAGGTTGCCCACATAAAGTCTAGGCTCTCAACTAACATATAAGTACTCATCTTCAAAATCTCATCTTTGCCAATTTAGAACCATCGCACTTGGTATACTACAACAATCCTTTATAGAAGGGGTTTTTGCATATAAGCTGTTAGGTTTATAATACTTTACAACATAAGATATTTGCAAATTAACTCATCATTCTTGTACATCCGTTGAATTGCATTAAAAAATGTTTAAGTGACTCTAATACGCTTGTGATATTTGGTGAACCAAATGCCTCCTATTTTATTACCAAAATTGCCTTTGCAATGAGACTCATAGATTTCTTCATTTTTCCCCTCAAATTTTGGTTGACATAAATACAAATTTGTAGGAGAAATGTATATACTACCCTTGTTACAGTCAATGGGCGTAATTGTAGCCTATTAATTTACTAAAATTAACCTTTTAATAAATTTGAATTAGGAAAAACTTTTTTATGCATGTGCGTTTCACTGACCTCCAGCGGCCATGTGTCCCATTTAATCCCATCAAGTTAAGATTCACTCAAGGTTACCAAGTTCTCTACATGCTATAGCGAACCGAGCGAACCCAAACTGGTTCGTGGTTTGGTTAGGTCTGGTTCGTGAAATTGAGCGAAACACATCGTTGTTTTAAAACAATCTTAATTTGTCAAATTTTTTTATTCAAATTCACTGGTATTTTTCATTAGATTCGGAAAATTTATACTGAGTTCACAAACCGTTCATAAAAAAATATTTTTATTTTTTATTTTTCAAATAAGTATTTGTAACATTTTGTTTACATGCTTAAAAGATATACATTTTTATAATATAATATAAAAAATATATATTTTTTTACATGCTTAAGTGGCGAACCAAGCTAGCGAATCAAGCTAAAGAACCTAAGCGAACCGAAAAAGAAATTATCTCATCCTACCCCTAGCGAACCGGGTTCACTATAGAGCGGCGAAATGCGAACCCAATTTTGAATCGAGCGAACCGGCTAACCATGTAACATTGGATTCAGTCGCCCCTAGAGTTTCTCCACCACTAAAAATATGCTCATTCATCAAGGTTGCATTTCGAAGAACAATGTCGATGTACACTGGAACTATGATAGAATCCCTTATAAATCGCGGCAGAGATCACATAAATATTTTGTAGGCCTTTTGCATCAAGGTTTCGATAAAAACTCTAATAAATATTTGTCGCCGAAAATATACAGTTATTATATTACCATGATAATAACTATTTTGTTAAATCCCGATTAAATATATATGGTTCTTAACATAACTGTGATCTAGAATCCTTTTGATAACCTAGGATCGGATTTCAGGGATGGGAAATCTCTAGCTGATGTCGTAAGCACGAGTCCAAGAGAAGCATTTAATTATCGAAATTTTGATGGCTTATTATAGAATAGAATGCCCCAACATAGTTCTTATCCTTGACCCAAAATATCTGGAATGAGGCAAAGATGATGAAAATTATGGGTAAAAGTAAGAGAGAAATATTGATCCTTGAGTTTTTAGGACAATGTGAAGGTGATTGAAAAAGTGATTGAAAAAGAGAGTGCAGTTTCCATGTAGATCAATGCTAGTGCCTAGCGGTGCCAATGCCCTCATCAAAAGTGGTCAAGGGCATCTCTGAGTATGGTATAGGTCTCGAGTTCAAATCCCCAATTGATAAGGCTACTAGGAAAGTGTGGAATTTTTTTGTACCAAAAACCAGTTCACATGAAATAGTATGCCGAAGCGCATGTTACAATTGTACCAGTCATGTCATATGATTCCTTTAAGGCATTATCGCTCTAAGTGCCTTATTCTCCTTACTTTGGGGTCATACACAAGAACCATGTCCTACCATTCCATTCTATCTACATTCATATCTTGAGATTGTTTCATTTTCTCATTATCTAATATGATGTGGCATGGTTATAATGAAATCGAGTGGCAGACGAGATAAACTCACTTTGCACCTTGTGCAAATAGTGTAGACTCTCATTTTCAATGACAATGATAACCTAATTGAGCAATGGAGAAATCAAATACCCACATATGTTGTGGTTGGAATAGAGAACAACTGGATTAGGTGAAAAATGCGATTTTGCAATTCGTAAGAATTACAAGAAAGGAATTTGAGGAATGTCAAAGGGGAATTATTTTTGTATGGACTTTGTGATATTTGGATATGGTTGAGATGCCCAAAGCTACTTTATTCTCTTTTAAAAGAGGATTGCCTTGCCAAGGTTCTTATGGGACAACCTTAGTTATTAATCAAGAGCCATTTGAGAAACAAAAGAATCTTGTTTTGCCACTAATTTCAAGTGCCAAAGATATAGAGACCCCACCAATTAATTCTTTTTTTATTTTTATTTTTTTTACTTTCGGACATTTTGTGGCCTATAAAAGGCTCCAAGACCAGTCTTGAATGAGCTAAGCCAACGAGCAAGCAAGAAATGAACAGGTGTGTCTTCAAGGCATTGGTTGTTCAACTCTCCCTCAAGGGCTTCTGATCTTGTCGTCTCGAACACAGTCATATTGTATGCTAAATACGACAGGCTAGAGGCCCTTGTTGGAGGGTTAAGAACAAATCATGTCTTGCGAAGGAGATGTGGTTCTTGGGAAGGCATCCATTGTATTTGTATGGAGTCCACCTTAGAATTCATTCCTCGCTCTCCTTCAAGGCTCTTCTGAATTGCCTCTAGAAGGTAACCCTGATCGGTTGGGGATAACAGCTGTCATGCTCATGGATTTGAGGTAGAGGTGCACCTTTTCTTTACTATTTTGGGTTACTACAAAATATATATATATTTTTTGTTTACAACAGAAATAAGATTTCCAGCCCACTTGGGGACTAGATCCCATGACCTCCCCATAAGAGTGGCACACCTCACTATTGTGTGTTGTAAATCATGAATCTTTTAGAAGCCGATGTTGTTACGCTAGAATAGATATGGTTTAATCTTTGACTCTATTTGATTTTACACATAGTTGCCAAGTCGGAGTTCCTGATTTATTCTAGTAGGAAATTTTTTGAAAAAAACCAATAAAATGTGGAAAAAAAATATCTAATAAGATGAATTCTATGCACTTTGCAATCCACGTATACTTTATTTTATTTTATTTTTAAATTTTCTAGAGTTACATATCGTGCTTCTTGTTATGATGCTTAATTTGGTTCTTACTGTATTTTGTGATCTTTACCTTTGAATTTCGTGGCTTTATTTGCTTTGTTTTATTTTTGTTGACTAGGTTAATTAAATGAGAATTTAGGTTGGTTCTTTTTATTTCTTTCATTAATTTGAAGATATGATAGTTTTTTTTATTTTTTGGTATGCTCTAATCATTTATCTAACTATGTCAGGGGGTTAGGGTCAGTAGGGTTAGCACTCATGGTGGGCGTCAACAGCCACACCAAAGACTCGAACACAAGTCTCCACTCCACAAAGGGAGATACACTACCCTAAGACAAACCCATGGTATGTAAGATATGATAGTTCTATCCGAGAAATCTTAAAACCACATGTGTGACCTTTAATTACATGTATAGAATCCTATAAACATAACTCAAAAAATTTAAAGCCTATTTGGTCCATATACTGTAAGCCTATTTAAAGAGGGAAAAATCCCCACTTTCATTGAAGCAAATTATTATTTGATTATAACAACTACTCATGCTCTACGTTATTTCTACTTAATGACTATGATCAACAAGTGTACTTTGTTGTGGTACTCAATTAAAGAAGAGGTTTTAGCCACTATTCTACTCTTTTAGCACGAGACTGAAGTGCTTTCGATGCATGCACAGAGAATCCCCAAAACATTTAAATAAGTTTGGCATGCACATTTAGTTAGGGGCCGTTTGGATACACTTTTGTTTTTCGGCTTTTGATTTTTGTTTTAAAAAATTGGAAATGACTTTTTGTTTTCAATTTTCTTAACTAGGAAATATGTTTGGTATTACTAACTGTTACTTATTTTTAAAAAAGAAAAACAAAAAAAGGTGTTTGGTAAATATGATTAAATAATTTCAATTCATGGTGGTGGTAGTTGTGAGTGGTGGCGACGGGTGGTGTGTGGTGGTGATGGTGGTGATGTGGTGATGGTGGTGGTGTGTGGTGGTGGGTGGTGATGGTGGTGGTGGTAGTGATGGTGGTGGATGGAGGTTGTATTGTGGTGGTGGGTGGTGGGTTGTGGTGGGTGGTGAGTAGTGGTAGTGGTAGTGGTGGTGGTGGAGGTGGGTGGTGAGTAGTGGTGTAGTGGTAGTGGTGGTGGTAGTATTGTGGTGGTGGTGGACGGTGGTGGTAGTTGTATTGTGGTGGTGGGTGGTGGTGGAGGTGGTGGTGGAGGTGAGTGATGGTGTAGTGGGGGTGGTGCGGTGGTTGTTGTGGGTGGTGGTGGTGATGGGTGGTGATGGTGGGTCCGTGTTTTCCATTTTAGTTTTTTGTTTTCAAAACAGAGGGGTAGTAGAAAATTTTTGTTACCTTGATTTTCAAAAATTTTGTTACTAATTTTTAAAAATAGAAAACAGAAACATGTTTATCAAACATGTTTTGTGTAAAAATTTATTTTTAAAAACAAAAAACAGAAAATGGAAGTACAACCAAATAGGGCCTTAGTTAATTAGATCTTTTTTTTAAACTACTGGTTTATTAATAAGAAAAAGCAACGGGAGAACATTTAACCTTACCCTTACAAGACTCAAATAAAAGCACATCTAATTTTTAATTATTATTACATCTCCATTTGTTTCATCAACTCACCTTGTGTAAATACTCCAAACACCCATTGGCGGACGTGGATGAGAGTCATTTTCAATAGTAACACATGAGACTGACTCTCATACATTAAGTAAACTCTCCGTGCGATGCATAAGGAATAATAAAACAGCAAAATAATATATTGCTAGATGAAAGCACTGCCTTATTGCCTACCCCAATAATAAGAAATTAAATACTCACAACCAAGAAGAAAGACCAAGTCTAGGTCATCTCTAAACAATCAATCAAGTGATAGATAGAATGAGAGGATTGCTATAGAATGAGAGGATCAAGCAATGCATGAACTATATTGAACAACTAAACATGAGAAGTTAATTTTATTGTTCATTTTTTTTTTATTTTGATGTTTTTCTTGTCTAATAATTTGTTCAATGTACTATTTTTAACTGTCATAGTAACTTTTCTATCATAAACATCTTCATATTTTTCTCAAAGAGAAGCTCTGAAAAGACCCTCTTTTACTACTTAAGTAAGAACAATTGGTGCCCTTCATAGCTGAAATTATGATCCTTTTTACTACTTGCGAACACTTGGCACCCTTTATATTTTAATTTTACCAACAAAAATCAGTCCCCATTTTTGTTGAAACTTGAAAGCTCTAGTTTTGGTTATATCTAAGGCCCTGAAAATGCAAGGTGACCTTCCTTTTTAGGCAACGTAAAAAAAAAGAGCAGTGCTTAGGGGACCCATGGGTCCGTTTCATATCTTACCCCAGTGTCCTCATGTCCCTTTTAATACCCCTTTAACCCTGGTTAAGCTTAACTAAATTAAAACTAAGATTTTGGTTTTTTTTTTGAAAAACCAAGGTTGGGTTTTTTAACCCTAGGGGTGAGTGAATCTTAACCACAGTGGGTGAGTATTTAAAATTGGGGCATTGACCAATGAGGACCAGCCATTCCGTTATAAAATGGGAATTCCGGGTACGTTTACTATTTTCCAAAAAAAAAAAACTATGTGATGTTTCATGATCTATGTGGTTCCCAATGATTTTGACAAGGAATAGGTGTGTGCATGGGGAAAAAGGACTGTGTAGATGGGTGCAAACTTTTACTTATTTGTGGCATGCTCCTAAGGATGCTTAATCATTTGATTATGAACTATAAATACGATTAAGCATTGTTATGCTTGCATTTTCGTTTTCATGATGGTAGATTTTATAAGATTTGCAACCGAAAATCACTCTAAATTCCCACTTACGAAAAAAAAAAGTACTTGGTCCACAGGCCTACTCTACTTCAAATATCCATGCCTTACAAAATGGTCATAAACTGTTTCTTCCTTAGATGCTGGAGGGCTTCTGTGCTGCTCCTGGTTCAGAATCCTGAATATCCTCTGAGACCTTATAACTTCCTTTCTCTAGCTATTGCCAGTTTGCCACAATGACTTGGTCAAATTTAGTTTCTCTCACTGAGCCTTCATGTACCAATTAATTATTGGAAAGAGAAAGGATAAGATATTTAGGTTCAAACTTCCTGCAAAAATATTTATGGTTGTGGAAGAGATATTGCCTGGTGAGTTAGAATTAAGCATAGTGCCATGTAATTGGGCTTTATCTTCTAATTCTTAAAAAGGGCCCGTAGTGAAGACTCATTTCCTCTCCCCCCATTCCTTATTTCCACAATATATTGTATATATATGATTTAAGTCACGATATGAAAAGATAAATGTAGTCAAATGAATCACAAATTGAAGAATTATAGTTCTAGACCGTCCTTATCTGTTATGAAAGAACCTTTAAAGAAGAATTGCAGAGGAATCTTTGTAACTTGCTGTGAAGAATTATAATGCTAGATTACCCTTATTTGGTACAAAAAAAACCTCCAAAGAAGATTTGCAGAGGAAACATTGTAGCTTGGAACAATGACATCCCTCAGGCACTGAACTATCCACATCAAAGAGAAAATGTCGAAATGAAAAAAATAAATTATGCATCTTCTCAGTGTACATAAAATAGCAGTTTTAGAAGCGATGGGGAATTCGATCAAGCTTTCCTCCCAAAACAGATGGTACCATCTGTTCTTGGATCCGGTTGTTATTCAGATCGGGATCTCTTTCTCATACTTCAATGGGAATAGGTTGACTTTTCAAGTTCCTGCTGTTAGTGGGTGATCTGCTTCGGCGTGTTGGTATGGATGTCGGAGCTCCTGTTGTGGAGGTTCCATCAGAGAACACAGTTTTTGCAATTAAAAAACATATGAAGTGAGAAAAATGGGCCACTGCATAATATTATTTCCATAAACCTCCATCACTTCATTAAAGTAGCAACTTTTTTTCATAATCAGTGTAAATTATTTTGCTTGTATTGCATGTACTCTCCCTCATTGAAAAATGATCATATATATATAAACAACAGAAGATCCAAATTTAGAAGTAATCTCTGAGTTGCCTCCATACATTGACCCTAACGGGCTTGTTGTCTCAAAGCTCAACGCGGGTCGATGTTAAGGACCTCCACCTCATCCTCTTCCTCAGACATGCCATGCAAAAATTTAGGCCTACCTGCCGAGATTCTTAGTGTTGTATCAAGGGCCCGCATTTTGATGGGAGGTTTGATCCAAGGGATATCCACAGAAGTGTACATGAGATTAAAAAATCTCTTACCTTTTCCCAAAGCAAAATTGGAAAAGAATAACAATGAGTTCATTAGAGAAATTCTTAAGAACCCCATATTCTGTCAATAATAGTAGAGGCTTGGATTATGTTTAGTATGTTTTTCAATCACAATACTAAACAACATATAGCTTGATGGGAAGGAAGGCAAAGAAGGGCTATGTTCACTACAAAATTTAAGGTTTGTAACGGCGGTTCAAAACCGCCATTGCCACTACAAGAAATGTACCGAATAGTGACTGGATATTAGAGACAGAAAATATTTCCGTCTCTAATATATCACTTTTAAAGACGGAAACTAGTTTTGTCACTAATGTTCTGTCACTAATATTCCGTCTCTAATAGTAAAAGACCATTAGAAACGGAATATTTCCGTCTCTAATGTTTATTTTGATATTTAATTTTTTTTTAAAAATAATTCACCTTTAGAGACGGAAATATTTCTGTCTCTAACAATTAAAGATCATTAGAAACGGAATATTTCTGTCTCTAATGCTTATTTTGACATTTAATTTTTTTAAAAAATATAGAATTCACCTTTAGAGATGGAAATATTTCCGTCTCTAATAGTAAAAGACCATTAGAAACTGAATATTTTTGTCTCTAATGTTTATTTTGACATTTAATTTATTAAAAAATAAATTCACCTTTAGAGATGGAAATATTTTCGTCTCTAATAATAAAAGACCATTAGAAACGGAAATATTTCCGTCACTAATAGTAAAAAAAAAATTTCGAGTTTTAATAGCTTTCTTTCCCCCCAAAAAATAGAGATTTCGATTTTTTACCCTCTTTCCCGTCGTAGCGATTTTAGGACTTTAAAGACCAACCGAGCAATCAAAATCAAAGATCAATCTGCCTTCTCCAATTTGTTTTTTATATTCCAGACATGATTAAATCACTTATTAATCTGCGTTCTCCTTCCTCTATGCTTTTCCAAGTTAATGATCTCCATTGCTCGAGAGTAGCTTTGACGATCTGCTGTTCTTCAAGGAGCCATTCTAGTATCCCAAAGCTCAAGCCTTTCAGTAGATCCAAGATCAATCATGTATCAAAGAGCCTTCACTCATTCAAAAATCCGAAAACGAGCTTAGGTTTGTTGTTTCTTGCTTTTTCCCCATCTTGGCGATTGAAGTTGGTAGGGATCTGTTTGTTTTATGTTTTTAAGTGAAAATAAGTTATTTAGTTATGTTCTCCCTTGCTGAGATCAGGATCTGTTGCTCTTTCATTGAGTAGATTGTTCAGATTTTTTTGTTCTTCACCTTTTTAGATTACTGCTCGACTCTTGAAGGTGATCCATCTTACAACTATTGGAGAGTGTAATTCGAACTAAAAGATCTCGAAGTAAGCGTGATCACCGACGAGAATCTGCGACTAGGATTTCTGGTGCCATTTTTTTCTTTTTCTTCTTCAGTGAGTTTCCATTATCGCCGACGAGGGCTTATTTTTTTTTATATGAAAAATAATCAGTTTTAGAGACAGAAATATTTTCGTCCCTAAAAGTAATTTACTTTTAGAGACGAAAATAATCCGTCTCTAATACTCATGACCATTAGTGATGCGAGCATCCGTCAAAGAATAGAGACAGACAATATTTCTATCACGGTTTTGATAGAAACTCTAATAAATATTTGTCGCTGAGAATATAAAATCACAGTTATTATATTACCGTGATAATAACTATTTTATTAAATCACGATTAAATATATACGGTTCTTAACATAACTGTGATCTAGAATCCTTTCGATAACCTGAGATCGGATTTCGTGGATGGAAAATCCCTAGCTGATGTGGTAAGCACGAGTCCAAGAGAAGCATTTAATTATTGCAATTTTGATGGCTTATTATAGAATAGAATGCCACAACATAGTTCTTATCCTTGACCCAAAATATCTGGAATGAGGCAAAGATGATGATAATTATGGGTGAAAGTAAGAGAGAAATATTGATCCTTGAGTTTTTGGGACAATGTGAAGGTGATTGAAAAGGAGAGTGTAGTTCCCATATAGATCAATGCTAGTGCCTAGCTAGCGCAATGCTCCCATCAAAAGTGGTTGAGGGCATCTCTGAATATGGTATAGGTCTCGAGTTCAAATCCCCAATTGATAAGGCAACTAGGAAAGTGTTGAATTATTTTGTACTAAAAACCAGTTCACAAGAAATAGTATGCCAAAGCGCATGTTACAATTGTACCAGTCATGTCATATGATTCCTCAAAAGGCATTATCGCTACAAGTGCCTTATTCTCCTTACTTTGGGGTCATAGACAAGAACCATGTCCTACCATTCCATTCTATCTACATTCATCTCTTGAGATTCTTTCATTTTCTCATTATCTAATATGATGTGGCATGGTTATAATGGAATCGAGTGGCAGACGAGATAAACTCACTTTGCACCTTGTGCAAATAGTGTAGACTCTCATTTTCAATGACAATGATAACCTAATTGAGCAATGGAGAAATCAAATACCCACATATGTTGTGGTTGGAACAGAGAATACCTGGATTTGGTGAAAAATGTGATTTTGCAATTCGTAAGAATTACAAGAAAGGAATTTGAGGAATGTCAAAGGGGAATTATTTTTGTATGGGCTTTGTGATATTTGGATATGGTTGAGATGCCCAAAGCTACTTTATTCTCTTTTAAAAGAAGATTGCCTTGCCAAGGTTCTTATGGGACAACCTTAGTTATTAATCAAGAGCCATTTGAGAAACAAAAGAATCTTGTTTTGCCACTAATTTCAAGTGCCAAAGATATAGAGACCCCACCAATTAATTCTTTTTTTATTTTTATTTTTTTTACTATCGGACATTTTGTGGCCTATAAAAGGCTCCAAGACCAGTCTTGAATGAGCTAAGCCAACGAGCCAGCAAGAAATGAACAGGTGTGTCTTCAAGGCATTGGTTGTTCAACTCTCCCTCAAGGGCTTCTGATTTTGTCGTCTCGAACACAGTCATGTTGTATGCTAAGTACGACAGGCTAGAGGCCCTTGTTGGAGGGTTATGAACAAATCATGTCTTGCGAAGGAGATGTGGTTCTTGAATGAGCTAAGCCACCTTAGAATTCATTCCTCGCTCTCCTTCAAGGCTCTTCTGAATTGCCTCTAGAAGGTAACCCTGATCGGTTGGGGATAGCAGCTGTCATGCTCATGGATTTGAGGTGGAGGTGCACCTTTTCTTTACTATTTTGGGTTACTACAAAATATATTTATATTTTTTGCTTACAACAGAAATAAGATTTCCAGCCCACTTGGGGACTAGATCCCATGACCTCCCTCATAAGAGTGGCACACCTCACTATTGTGTGTTGTAAATCATGAATCTTATAGAAGCCGATGTTGTTACGCTAGAATAGATATGGTTTAATCTTTGACTCTATTCGATTTTACACATAGTTGCCAAGTCGGAGTTCCTGAATTATTCTAGTAGGAAATTTTTTGAAAAAAAAAACAATAAAATGTGGAAAAAAAATATCTAATAAGATGAATTCTATGCACTTTGCAATCCACGTATACTTTATTTTATTTTTAAATTTTCTAGAGTTACATATCGTTCTTCTTGTTATGATGCTTGATTTGGTTCTTACTGTATTTTGTGATCTTTACCTTTGAAATTTGTGGCTTTATTTGCTTTGATTTATTTTTGTTGACCAGGTTAATTAAATGAGAATTTAGGTTGGTTCTTTTTATTTCTTTCATTAATTTGAAGATATGATAGTTTTTTTTATTTTTTGGTATGCCCTAATCATTTATCTAACTATGTCAGGGGGTTAGGGGTCAATAGGATTAGCACTCATGGTGGGCGACAACAGCCACACCAAAGACTCGAACACGAGTCGCCACTCCACAAAGGGAGATATACTACCACTAAGACAAACCCATGGTGTGTAAGATATGATAGTTCTATCCGAGAAATCTTAAAACCACATGTGTGACCTTTAATTACATGTATAGAATCCTATAAGCATAACTCAAAAAATTTAAAGCCTATTTGGTCCATATACTGTAAGCCTATTTGAAGAGGGAAAAATCTCCACTTCCGTTGAAGCAAATTATTATTTGATTATAACAACTACTCATGCTCTACGTTATTTCTACTTAATGACTATGATCAACAAGTGTACTTTGTTGTGCTACTCAATTAAAGTAGAGGTTTTAGCCACTATTCTATTCTTTTAGCACGAGACTGAAGTGCTTTCGATGCATGCACTGAGAATCCCCAAAACATTTAAAGAAGTTTGGCATGCACATTTAGTTAGGGGCCGTTTGGATACACTTTCGTTTTTCTGCTTTTATTTTTTGTTTTTAAAAATTAGAAATGACTTTTTGTTTTCGATTTTCTTAACTAGGAAATATCTTTGGTATTACTAACTGTTACTTATTTTTAAAAAAGAAAAACAAAAAAACGTGTTTGGTAAATATGATTAAATAATTTCAATTCATGGTGGTGGTAGTGGTGAGTGGTGGCGACAGGTGTAGTGCGGTGGTGATGGTGGTGGTGTGTGGTGGTGGGTGGTGATGGTGGTGGTGGTGGTGGTGGTGGTGGTGGTGGTGGTGGTGGTGGTAGTGATGGTGGTGGATGGTGGTTGTATTGTGGTGGTGGGTGGTGGGTTGTGGTGGGTGGTGAGTACTGGTGGGTGGTGATGGTGGTGGTGGTGGTGGTGGTAGTGATGGTGGTGGATGGTGGTTGTATTGTGGTGGTGGGTGGTGGGTTGTGGTGGGTGGTGAGTAGTGGTAGTGGTGGTGGTGGAGGTGGGTGGTGAGTAGTGGTGTAGTGGTAGTGGTAGTGGTAGTATTGTGGTGGTGGTGGATGGTGGTGGTAGTTGTATTGTGGTGGGGGGTGGTGGTGGAGGTGGTGGTGAAGGTGAGTGGTGGTGTAGTTGTGGTGGTGCGGTGGTTGTTGTGGGTGGTGGTGGTGATGGGTGGTGATGGTGGGTCCGTGTTTTCCATTTTTGTTTTTTGTTTTCAAAACAGAGGGGTAGTAGAAAATTTTTGTTACATTGATTTTCAAAAATTTTGTTACTAATTTTTAAAAATAGAAAACAGAAACATGTTTATTGTTGTGTAAAAATTTATTTTTAAAAACAGAAAACAAAAAATGGAATACAACCAAACAGGGCCTTAGTTAATTAGTTTTTTTTTTAAAACTACTGGTTTATTAATGAGAAAAAGTAACGGGAGAACATTTAACCTTACCCTTACAAGACTCAAATAAAAGCACATCTAATTTTTAATTATTATTACATCTCCATTTGTTTCATCAACTCTCCTTGTGTAAATACTCCAAACACCCATTGGCGGACGTGGATGAGAGTCATTTTCAATAGTAACACATGAGACTGACTCTCATACATTATATACTAAGCAAACTCTCCGTGCAATGCATAGGGAATAATAAAACAGCAAAATAAAATAAAGTTAGATGAAAGCACTGCCTTATTGCCTACCCCCATAATAAGAAATTAAATACTCACAACCAAGAAGAAAGACCAAGTCTAGGTCATCTCTAAACAATCAATCAAGTCATAGGTAGAATGAGAGGATTGCTATAGAATGAGAGGATCAAGCAATGCATGAACCATATTGAACAACTAAACATGAGAAGTTAATTTTATTGTTCATTTTTTTTTTAATTTGATGTTTTTCTTTTCTAATAATTTGTTCAATGTACTATTTTTAACTGTCATAGCAACTTTTCTATCATAAACATCTTCATATTTTTCTCAAAGAAAAGCTATGAAAAGACCGTCTTTTACTACTTAAGTAAGAACAATTGGTGCCCTTCATAGCTGAAATTATGATCCTTTTTACTACTTGCGAACACTTGGCACCTTTTATATTTTATTTTTACCAACAAAAATCAGTCCCCATTTTTGTTGAAACTTGAAAGCTCTAGTTTTGGTTATATCTAAGGCCCTGAAAATGCAAGGTGACCTTCCTTTTTAGGCAACGTAAAAAAAAAGAGCAGTGCTTAGGGGACCCATGGGGCCGTTTCATATCTTACCCCAGTGTCCTCATGTCCCTTTTAATACCCCTTTAACCCTGGTTAAGCTTAACTAAATTAAAACTAAGATTTTGGTCTTTTTTTTTTAAAACCATTGTTGGATTTTTTAACCCCAGGGGTGAGTGAATCTTAACCATAGTAGGTGAGTATTTAAAATTAGGGCATTGACCAATGAGGACCAGCCATTCCGTTATAAAATGGGAATTCCGGGTACGTTTACTATTTTCCAAAAAAAAAAAACTATGTGATGTTTCATGATCTATGTGGTTCCCAACGATTTTGACAAGGAATAGGTGTGTGCATGGGGAAAAAGGACTGTGTAGATGGGTGCAAACTTTTACTTATTTGTGGCATGCTCCTAAGGATGCTTAATCATTTGATTATGAACTATAAATACAATTAAGCATTGTTATGCTTGCATTTTCGTTTTCATGATGGTAGATTTTATAAGATTTGCAACCGAAAATCACTCTAAATTCCCACTTACGAAAAAAAAAAGTACTTGGTCCACAGGCCTACTCTACTTCAAATATCCATGCCTTACAAAATGGTCATAAACTGTTTCTTCCTTAGATGCTGGAGGGCTTCTGTGCTGCTCCTGGTTCAGAATCCTGAATATCCTCTGAGACCTTATAACTTCCTTTCTCTAGCTATTGCCAGTTTGCCACAATGACTTGGTCAAATTTAGTTTCTCTCACTGAGCCTTCATGTACCAATTAATTATTGGAAAGGGAAAGGATAAGATATTTAGGTTCAAACTTCCTGCAAAAATATTTATGGTTGTGGAAGAGATATTGCCTGGTGAGTTAGAATTAAGCATAGTGCCATGTAATTGGGCTTTATCTTCTAATTCTTAAAAAGGGCCCGTAGTGAAGACTCATTTCCTCTCCCCCCATTCCTTATTTCCACAATATATTGTATATATATGATTTAAGTCACGATATGAAAAGATAAATGTAGTCAAATGAATCACAAACTGAAGAATTATAGTTCTAGACCGTCCTTATCTGTTATGAAAGAACCTTTAAAGAAGAATTGCAGAGGAATCTTTGTAGCTTGCTGTGAAGAATTATAATGCTAGATCACCCTTATTTGGTACAAAAAAAACCTCCAAAGAAGATTTGCAGAGGAAACATTGTAGCTTGGAACAATGACATCCCTCAAATTGCAATGAACTATCCACGTCAAAGAGAAAATGTCTAAATGAAAAAAATAAATTATGCATCTTCTCAGTGTACATAAAATAGCAGTTTTAGAAGCGATGGGGAATTCAATCAAGCTTTCCTCCCAAAACAGATGGTACCATCTGTTCTTGGATCCGGTTGTTATTCAGATCGGCATCTCTTTCTCATACTCAATGGGATTGGGTTGACCTTTCAAGTTCCTGCTTTTAGTGGGTGATCTGCTTCAGCGTGTTGGTATGGATGTCGGAGCTCCTGTTGTGGAGGTTCCATCAGAGAACACAGTTTTTGCAATTAAAAAACATATGAAGCGAGCAAAAATGGGGCCACTGCATAATATTATTTCCATAAACCTCCTCCACTTCATTAAAGTAGTAACTTTTTTTCATAATCAGTGTAAATTATTGTGCTTGTATTGCATGTACTCTCCCTCGATGAAAAATGATCATATATATATATAAACAACAGAAGATCCAAATTTAGAAGTAATCTCTGAGTTGCCTATATACATTGAACCTAGTGGGCTTGTTGTCTCAAACCTCAATGCCGTCGATGTTAAGGACCTCCACCTCATCCTCTTCCTCAGACATGCCATGCAAAACTTTAGGCCTACCTGCCGAGATTCTTAATGTTGTATCAAGGGCCCGCATTTTGATGGGAGGTTTGATCCAAGGGATATCCACATAAGTGTACATGAGATTAAAAAATCTCTTACCTTTTCCCGAAGCAAAATTGGAAAAGAATAACAATGAGTTCATTAGAGAAATTCTTACGATCCCCATATTCTGTCAATAATAGTAGAGGCTTGGATTATGTTTAGTATTTTTTTCAATCACAATACTAAACAACATATAGCCGGAGAAGATGACATGAGCTTTGATTTCAGTGGGAAGCACGCCAGTTTGATTTAGGCTGGTGAGTGAAAGAAAAATTAAAAAAATTGTAAATGGACTCCTTGTCCACTTCAACAAAATTTGAACTAGAATAAATTATAAATTTTCCCAAAGGACTTTGCTACTGAGACCCCATTAGGGCCGAGACCAACGAAACCATGCTCTTAGAGCGTCTCGGCCCTAAGGGGTCTTCGAAAAGGGTGTTGCAAAAAGTTATTTGTTTTGAATATTTAATTAGATTGGACTAATAGCATGCCAACAGGGTTGTTTCTAATTCAAACTCTCATGGATGAAATGGAGACAGTTCGCAGATTTAATTATTTCATTTTGATTAAGATAAAGTAATTTTTAAATTGTAATTTAATGTTTTACCTTTTTTTTATTATGAATGGGATAACTTAAATAGGAATATTACAAAGAGACAGATCACTTTTTTTCTTAAAACAATGAAATCAATTCAGATTTCTTGCTTTTTTATTTATGTTAGGTAACGTCATTTATCTAAGTTAAGGTCAATAGTGTAGGTTAGGAGCAGGGGCGGAGCCACTTTGCGCCATGGTCTGAAGTCCCCCTCCCCCCTTAATTTTTTTTTTATAAAAATCATTTAGTATTAATAGGGGCGTCATAGCCAAGGAGAGGGGTGGAGCGGGGGGCTCTAACCCCCCTAAAAGTTTGAAAAAAAAAATATTTTTTACAAACGGTCACAAACAGATGCAATGGCCCATGAACTTGGCCCTCAAAAAAATTATGGGGGGCTATGCCCCCGAACCCCCATTGTTAGCCCTTGCAAGAGAATCCTAACTCGCCCCTTTAGGAGTTAGATTAGTACATATGTGGGGCAATGTATACTTAAATATAAATCAATACTCAAAACTAAGCTTCCAAACTCCTCCCCCTCTTCAAAAGATATGCCCTTTCATAGCTGGGTTGGGCTTAGTCTCATAGGGCCAGTGTGTGTTGGCTTAAACGTGTGTGTGACTGAGTTAAGTGAATTTTAACCAAAAAAACAAAACCTAAAACTTCCCAACAAATAAAAAAAGATATTTATTTATTACATGTGACATTTCTTTATCTCGAGTTAAACTAATAGTAGTGCTTCGGTCTGGTCCAATAATGTTTTATTTTGGTTTTCATAGACATGATCATAACGAATTTAGCTGCATCATTGGTCGAACCTGGTGTGGCCCACTGGCATTTAGGTGGGGCAGACCATTATAAACAAGGGATTTATTTTCATGGGGCAAGGGATTTATTTTCATGGGGCAGACCATTATAAACAAGGGATTTAAACTGTATAAACAATCCAATTATGATTCACTGTCAACGCACATACCTCTCTTATTCTCATCCTCTCCCATGTTTTTCGCCCAAGAATATAGTAGACGTGCATCGCACTTGCGTTCCACTAGTGCTTATAAAAGGAGGCATGGGTCTCCTTCAAGGACGACCACGGTTTGAGCCTCTCCCTCTCTCTCTCTCTCTCTCACACACACAGCAGCAAGCCAACATCCCCCTTGGCTAACCTCTCACATTCTCTCGGACCTATACAGCAGCTTGCTCACGTTTGAGCAGCCTATAATTGCATCTTCTTTTCCTCTCGGTTTGCATAAATACAAGGCAGTAGTAAGCATTCTTTCTCCTGCAAAGTTTTGGCATATCCAGGGCACCTACAAATCTTCAGCACCTTAGGCATAAATCCGGTAAACTCTAAAATCTTTCACGATCTTTTTCCTCTGAAATCCTGCTGCATACTTGGTTATTCCTGTCTTAAAGATTATTTGAAGCGTGCTTTATAGCTTGTTTGTTCAGGCCGGGGATCCAGACCAACAAGTTTGGGGGTAGGGGAGTTTTCTGGGTCTGATTAAATCCGGAGCTCCCGACAATCACCTGGTTTCTTGTAGATTTGGCATTATTCGTTGAGGGATCAAACCAACATATTTTTCGATAAAATCTGGGATCCATAAATTTATTTTCACATAGGCCATGTTTTAACTGATATCCAATCATGGAATCTGTACTAATTTGTGGCGCTAAAAATTACAAAATAATTATGATGACAGTCTCTTCAAACTCATGAATCCAATGTATCAAACGGAACTCAATTGAGAGTTTTGGAGAGTAGGTTATGGACCATCAAAATTGGTCAAAAGGCCTAAATTTGACAGTCCCATCATCATGCTATTAAAATTTGGCACAGGATTCTCTTGAGTTCAACTCAAGAGAATCTCTCCGGTTTGAACTCCTAGAGGTCGCCACGTGTCTCCTTTGACACCCCTTAACCATGGGTAAGGTTCACCCACCCCTAGGGTTCACCCATCCATCTTTGGTTTTTTTTATATATTAATTATTATTTTTTCAATTAAAAAAACTGTTTTTAGAGTTTTTTTAATATTAAAAAAAATTTTAATTTTAAAAAAAGAATTAATATTTGAAAAAAAAAAAAACCAAGGATGGATGAGTGAACCTACAGGTGGGTGAACCTTACCCATGGTTAAAGGGGTGTCAAATAGACACGTGGCGACCTCTTGGGGTTCAAACCGGAGAGATTCTCTCGAGTTGAACTCGAGAGGATCCTGAGCCTTAAAATTTTGCCTCAATCTGTACAAATCCAAAACTCAAAAAATTCATAATCTTGTTTTCCTCGGAATAACAAGTCAAATGCAACAAACGGGAATTGATTTCGAGTTCGGATGGGGAAGTTATTGCCTCTCAAAGTTAGGCCTGAGATTCTTCCCAAGTCATGCATCCTAGTCTCTATGCTAAATTTCCTAGCTTTGAATACTATATATGTTTGAGACCTAAAATAGTAAACCCCTCATATGCTCCAGCTCCGCGCAAGTTTTTTTTTTTATTCAGTTAGGTATCTCAGCAATTGCCAAACTAATCCCCTAACCTCTATGAGGCCCACACCACAAGCCCCATGAGGTGTTAAGAGAGGGACTCAAACAGCCGACCTCCGAGTTTACGATTCGCCGACCATTGAGCTACACCTCGTGCGTGTATCTCTGTGCAAGTCAAAATTGCTAAGTTCATTTAAAAATACTAAAAAATTGAAAAATATATGAAGTACCAAAAAAATGCATGTTTCTTTCCTTATTCTAGCTTGTGTGATTTTACCATTATTTTGAATGCTTATTGTAAATCATACTTGTTTGATCACGCTTGTTTTATATATGATTGTGTGCTTGAATGAAACCAATCCAACTATGTTAATTTGATTATCCTTTTATGGGATATGTAGGCAATCCTCATAGTTGTGACTTTACAAAAAAAGACACCAATTTTCCTCTATTTTTTCCATGTTTGTTTGAATTAGGGATGCTTCTAATTTCATATGATGCATATTTTTCACTTGATATATGTTTCTAATTTGATTTAATCTTTACCAAAAACAAAAATTAATTTAATCATTTAACATGTTTCTATCCCTTGAGCATGGTTCCGCATTAGCATGTGTGAATTTAAGAATTATAATGGTTTCCAATTATTTAAAGTAAACTCAGGGAGTAAGTAACAACTTTTGGTAGGAGTCAAAGAGTGTCTAACATCTTCTTTTAGCTCAAGTGAATATCTTAAATTTCTTTAGACCATTACCTTACCTTATCCATTATTTGATTATGGTTTTTATTCTCTTTTCAAATTAGAATAGGTTGTGACTCTATAATAAGTTTTTTCATTATTTCTTATTGATTTTTCCCTATTTCAAATCGTAGGAAATTCCATGTCTGCACCTAATACTGCCCACCCAAAAAGAGTCTTAAATTATTTTTGTTCCGTACATGTTGCACGTTTTGGCCGTACCCCAGTTAGCATGGTTATTATGTATTTCGAGGTGAGTAGAACGGGAGGATATATCATCCATCACACCCTCTCGAGATATTTTCAAAACACCCCCTGCTCAGTAGCTGACTATTGAACCGGAACTTTATTTTTTAATTATGGTGCTATGCATCATGATAGTGGGAATTATATTTTGCTGGCTTAGCATGATTTAGTTGCTTTTTTTTGGATTTTGCTAGTGAGACCGATTAGGGCTGAGACCACCTCAAGCCAACTCAATAAAAAATGTATCATTTTTCATTCTTTTTTGGAGTCTCGTGCATATCATGCACGGGTTCGGGGTGGTCTTGCCCCCAAACGATGTCATTAGCATTTCCCTTTCTTCTTAGGTAACCAAGTAAGCAATCTGCTTCCCATGTGTTGAAATCAAATAAAAAAGAATTATAAAAATAGCCGATTGAAAAGTATACGTTGAGTCCAATGAAAACACCAGCCCTAGCCAAATCTATTCTAATTGGTGACCTAGATGTGTCAAATCAGTTAGAAATTGGCCATATGTTCATTGAGCATGGGACACAATGATTTCATAAAGGACTGGTCGCCGATGGTCGGTTCCCCAGTTCAATCGGTTTTACCGGTTTGACTTGTCCGGTTCAATCTTGTCCTAGTTTCCATTTTTTTTTTTTTTTATTCGCCAATTCTTCTGGTTTTTATTAGTTTGTATGAGAAATTATACGGTTGAACCGATCGGGTCTTCCAAATCCTGATTCTCGGGACAGTTTTGAAAAGGTGCCAATTTTGATGATTTTGGGGACCTGGTCGGTTCCCAATTTTACTGGTTCAACCAACCGGTCTAATTTTCAAAACATGGGCTTAAGGATTTTTTATTGGTTTAAGAAACGCATGTGAAGCACAATTACCCATCCTCTCTCTATAGAACCATGTCGAGTTTGTTTTTTCTTGTTTTTTTGTGTGGCCTTCCCTCTGTTTCCTGGTATTTAAAGGCCAAGATCTCATGCGCCATTGGTTACAGTTGTTAAATCCATACAAGACATGAGATCTTGCCTTTAAACTTTCAAGAACATAGGGAAGACCACACGAAAGATCACAGACTATATGGTTCCTCTCTCTATCGGGGAACCAAATCATATGTGATATTGCCTGTGGCCATCCCTGTGGCCATAGTGTTAATATGCCAAGATTTCTTGTTTAGTACGGATTTAACAACAATAAATGGCTGATCAAGAGATCCTGGCCTTTAACAATACTCAAAGACACAGGGAAGGCCACGGGCAATATCTCATGATCTTCTTCGCCTCACTATTTGCTTCCCAATTTTACTGTTATTTCCGTCTCTATAGATTACTTTAAAAAAAATAATAATTCAATAAAAATTGAAATCCTAATTAGAGACGGGACATTAGCGATGACATTAGTTTCCGACTCTAAAAGTGGTGTATTAGAGACGGAACTCTTTCCGTCACTAATATTCTGTCACTAAGCGGTAGATTTGTTGTAGTGTGGATTAGAGTGTTTACAAAGAACTAAAAAATTGGGAAGGAATCTTAGAAATTTGCTCATTTGTAATCACTTGTAAATACCCTCATAGTTAAGCCAGCTTAGAGAAACCTTACAAACAAACCACAACTGTCTTCATATCTCCCATATGGGATCCCTCACTATATTTCTTTCTAAACCTACCATAATGATTTATTTTGAGGGTTTTAATAGATTAACCTCCTCCTCCTCCTCCTCCTCCTCTTCTTCTTCTTCTTCTTCTTCTCTATGGTTGATTTAAAACTTCTAGTTGATATATATTCAGTCCCTCTGTATTACTAGAGCTTATTGCAGCGTTGAAATTTATAAAACCTCTGTTGGATCTCCTAGAGGAACTCTTCAAATTTTCATTTTTGGCTTCAAAAGTATAATTATTCTCATAAGCATACATATACTTGTTAGTTGTTACAAGCGAATGTCACAGATCCATTTCTTATAAATCCTTTTGTCATAGATCCTTTTTAGCTAGATCTGTCCAAAATAGACAAGACCTACCAAACCAGGCCTTAGTATCTCTAAATACATGTACAATACCGATCACAACAATATAGTCCAAGGGGTTATGAGAGTAATATAGTCAAAGGAGTTATGCGAGTAATAGGATTCTGCAAATTATCCATATTTACAGCAATTGACTCTTGTTACCATGCCCTCAAAAATTAGTTCTAATTCTCTATAATTTGTTCTTTGCAGAGAGAGAGGGTGATATATACTTAGACATGGCAAGCAAGAGATCCTTCTTGAGAGTCGGGGGTAATTTTCGTATTTTATAGATTAGAAAACCAGCCAGTGGGGAATGTTTAATTAACAAACTAAAAACCTTCATTTTCTTGTCTTCATGGTAGTTCTGAATTGCGCCGACATCGTAGCGGTTTACATCATGTGGATGTTGATGACATATCTCACAGATGTGTGGAAGCTTAGTGTCACCCATGCTGCAGCGATTGTGAACGTATATTCGGGGTTGGTGGGCATAATGCAAATAGGCATGGCCTTCCTTCATATTAATTGTCTGGGTACCTATTGGATGCTGGTGCTCTCTAGTGTTACATTTAGCATGGTAAGTTTCTTGCTCCTCAGAAACTTCGGTAATTGCCACTATCATAGAGTTCACATGAACTGAGCTTTCGGTACAGGGCTTGAGCTTCTTGGCCCTGTCAACCCCACCAGTCTTTTCAAAGGTCACAGGCACTTGTAGTGCATATGAGCCGGCATGCATTGGTAAAACACAATCCAACCTCTTCTATGTTGCGTTGGCTCTAACAGCCGTGGGCAAGTCCAGTCGCGCAGTTTCTAAAGACTCGTTCCGGGAAGAGAACAAAGAAAATTACAGCAGCCGTATCGGATTCGGGCACTTTGCGTTGATTGTTGTCTGTGTAGCTGCCGTTATCTCAGTCGCTTATATAAAGCCTTGGTCAATTCGATTTGGGATTTCCGCAATATCTACTGTGGTGGCAACTCTTATGTTTTTGAGCACTTCATTTTTTCGCCCTTACATCGAACCACCTCAAACCACTGACATCAGGTCTGTCTCTCTCTCTCTCACACACACACACAATACCTGTTAGGGAGTGCTAGTTTTCACTCTCCCTAGTGCATCTAATGATTAGATGTCATGACCAATAGAAGCTCTAAGCACATCGGTTGGGTACTTGGCTTCACAACCATTATGACATTGTAGGGAACAATAATTAGTTGCAATAGGACTGCTGCAGCGGTAGCGGTAAGAGGTCTCTCACAGGGCCACGTAGGAAAACAAAGTTCTAGCATAACTTTATTTATTTCTTTAGAAGAACGGTCCTGTCTTTTACCTGGATTTCTCAATAAATGTAAAATCTAACTATTATCCTTATGTGGCAATGCAAGGGACCTTTGAAGCTGCTGGCTGCAAAAGGGCCCTTGCACTGATTATTGTTCCATCTTAGATGTTACCATCGGCTAGCGGTGTGTGTTACATGATAATTTTCCCCAAAAAAAATTTGCTGGTAAAGCTTACATGTATATTATGGTGTAGAAGGGCATGTGGAGGGTCAAGCTGGGTAGTTAGCAAGATTTGGAAAAATCAGCCCTATTCAACTCACAGGCTTTGGAAAAATTATTACGAAAATTAATCCAATTGATAATACGTTAATATTTTCTTAATATAATATAATGTTTCCCTAATAGTAGCTTCCTAACTTGATTGACCTTTAGTTCCCTCTTATCAAAAACTATTTATATTTGATGAAATATATGCAGGTCTGAAGACAGGGCTACCAATCTTAACACATTGGGGATTTTAAGAATTCGAGGAGTGGATGAAAGTAGTAGTATTCTACGCATTATTGCCATGTTGATGACCTTCATTGTTTGTGGGGTAGTGATATCCGTTGGGAACACTTATTTTCTTGAGCAAGCGAACCACATGAACCGCAAGATTTTGTTCTTCAATGTCCCTATTGAGTTGCTTCTCTTGTACCAAAAAAGGGCAAAGTGGAACAACAAGGACCGGACCTATGAAAAACTCGAAACAGAAGCCCCTGCCGCCATTCTAGCTTCAGTCCCACTACTCAACTCTATATGGTGCTGTATTATTGCTGGTGGAGTCCAAGAGGCTACATGGTTTAATCGACAAGCCTAAGGACACAACTCCTATGAGTATATTATGGCTGCTTCCACAGCTGTCCTTTTTAGGTACCGTTGAGGGCAGCGCTGGAAAAATAATTACGAATATTTGTGCTCAAGAACTTCCTGACTCACTGAATAGATATCTGCCTTTTTTTACTCAAGGTATCCTTGGAGTAGGAACCATAATTGGTAACGTCCTTTTGGTCTATATAGTAGACAAAGTTAGCAAAATGGGAGGGCGACTAAGTTGGTTCCAACACACTCTGAATAAGAGTCGTCTGGATAATTATTATTGGGTGTTGGCTGTGTTGAGTTTCATTAATTATGTTGTCTACTTTTTGTTGATCGTCATGTTCATTAAAAAATTCCGTAAGAATACCAGCCTAGGATGATGCCATATAAGTCATTGTTGTAGTTTAATAATAAAAAGTAGTCCTTATGTTGTTGGAAATTGTCTGTATCTCATATTTTTCGCAGAGGAATGCTAACCCTATTCTCAATCAACTGATACTCTTATCTTCTATCAATCAATCATTTGTCTACTTTTTAGATGAGAGAGTGCTTTAATCATTGTAGAATGGACAAGTGATTGGTGGAGGGTGACTGTACGGGTTGATTGAGAGTAGGGCTAGCACTCCTCATTTTTCATAGTATTCATACCTTGTCCTTTTTGTTCGAGCAAGTACCACTCATAGCATCAAAGGGAGACCTTAAATGCCCCCATTCATGACAAATTGATGAACACCATGTGGGGTTTTTGGCTTGAATAGAGCAAACCCAACATTGGCGATCGATCGGCCATGCATGGCCGATTGATTGGTGGTTGACTCGTTTTAGCCGGCTGGATTTTGAGTTGTGTTTTGGGGACTACTATTTTGAAATAGGAAGTTGTCTCTTTCATGGAGATGAGTTTTGGGAAAGTCGTAATTAGAGTAGGATTGTTTTGTGATTATAAATAAGCATGGGGTGGAGGCTTATAGAGAAAACCCAGAAAGGAAGAACCTTAAGAGGAAAAGAAAAGGCCACGGATATGTGAGATGTGGGTTGGGCTTCCATGGAGAACGGGAGATCTCCCATGGAAAGCCCTCGTTAGATCTCAAGAGAGGAGAGTGTTCTCACGGCTTAATCTTGGTGTGCTCTCATAGTGGAGAGTATTGGTTCAGTTTTGAAGGATTCGGGTTTTGTGTCTCCTTTGCCCTAAAAGGATTCGGGTTTAGGTCAAATTTGGGTTAAGAGAGTGAACAAAGAATTGTGGGTTGTGTGAGAACCTTTCAAGAGTTGTGGCAGAGTCCTTGAGTGTGTGTATTCTTGTTTATCTTCTCTCTTGTAATTTTCTCTATTTATTAGTGAAAGTATATCTAGACCGTTTTGTAGAGTGGACGTAGCCCTGGATTGGGTGAACCACTATATATCTTGTGTATTGTGTGTTTGTCATTTTTTATCGAGAATATCCATTGATAGCATCACTGCTTCCGCGCCCAACAAATTAGTATCAGAGCTTGTGTTCGAGTTTTGGTGTTGTAGATTTGATATTTGCATGGCTATCGGGGTTGCAAGATTTATGACAAAGTTCGAAGCTGTTGTTCGAGGTGGAGTTTTTCCTGTGAAGCCGGTGGAGTTTGCAAAAGATTTAAAGAAAATTTTATGTTGCTGAAAGCGAGATGACACATCGAAAGGTGTTTGCAGGATTCTCGCCAAGGTGGAGATTTGTGAGGTTTTTGGCTCGAATAGAGCAAACCCAACATGGGCAATTGATCGGCCAAGCATGGCCGATCGATCGGTGGTTGACGCGTTTTAGCCAGTTGGATTTTGAGTTGCGTTTTGGAGACTCCTATTTTAAAATAGGAAGTTGCCTCTTTCATGGAGATGAGTTTTGGGAAAGTCCTAATTAGAGTGAGATTGTTTTGTGGCTATAAATAAGCCTAGGGTGGAGGCTTATAGAGAAAACCCAGAAAGGAAGAACCTTAAGAGGAAAAGAGAAGGTCACGGATATGTGAAATGTGGGTTGGGCTTCCATGGAGAACGAGAGATCTCCCATGGAAAGCCCTTGTTAGATCTCAAGAGAGGAGAGTATTCTCACGGCTTTATCTTGGTGTGCTCTCATAGTGGAGAGTATTGGTTCAGTTTTGTAGGGTTTGGGTTTTGTGTCTCCTTTGTCCTAAAAGGATTCGGGTTTAGGTCAGATTTGGGTTGAGAGAGTGAACAAAGAATTGTGGGTTGTGTGAGAACCTTTCAAGGGTTGTGGCAGAGTCCTTAAGTGTGTGTATTCTTTTTTATCTTCTCTCTTGTAATCTTCTCTATTTATTAGTTGAAGTAGATCTGGAACGTTTTGTAGAGTGGATGTAGCCCTGGAATTGGTGAACCACTATATATCTTGTGTATTGTGTGTTTCCCTTTTTTGCTCGAGAATACCCATTGATAGCATCACCGCTTCCACCCCCAACACACCAATCATGGAACTAACTAACAATTACCTTTATTCCTTCAACTCTTATTTGTATAACTTTTTCTACCAACACCAATCCACTAGAACTAGGTACTGCAACTGCTTTGTGAAACTGTTTGGGGGTAAACTATAGGAATCCAGGTAGAAAAAACCTCTGCAACCACCTTTAAATAGAATTACTTGGATCTCCATACAATTTGTTCGTATTAGCTTCTATGGAGGATAACAAGTAAATTAAAATTAATAAAACTAACTTCAATCTAATTTAACTAGGCTCCTAAAACAACTTACTTTGTTTAGTAATTTATATGGATTTTTGGTGGCTTTCAATTAAACATTCCTAGTTTTGGAGAATACATGTATTGCATCTGCATTTAGCTAATGAAGCAACCTTTTTCCTGTTTTATCTTCCGAAGGAGGAGGAAAAGAAAAAATAATAAATAAAATTACTTCTAGATGGACATCAATGTAGAGAATATTATATAGTTCACCTTTTCCATTCAACTAACATATAAGTGCTCATCTTTAAAGAAAATGACTACCATCCATAGATGATAAGTGGATTGCTAAAACTTATATAGTAATTGCAGTACTAAGCAAAAAACCAGTATGACGATGTTTCAAAAAAGACATAAGATTATATAGGATGAAAATTTGGTGCTGAGACATGTAAATCTCCTTGCAAAGGTTGCCCACATAAAGGCTAGACATTCAATTAACATATAAGTACTCATATTCAAAATCTCTATCTTTGCCAATTTAGAACCATCGCAATTGGTATACTACAACAGTAATTTATACAAGGGGTTTTTGCATATAAACTATTAGGTTTATCATACTTTACAACATAAGATATTTGCAAATTAAGTCATCATTCTTGTACTTCCATTGAATTGCATTAAAAAATGTTTAAGAAGTGACTCTAATATGCTTGTGATATTTGGTGAACCAAATGTCTCCTATTTTATTATAACCAAATTCGCCTTTGCAATGAGACTCGTTGATTTCTTCCTTTTTCCCTCAAATTTCGGTTGACATAAATACAAATTTGTTGGTGAAGTGTATATATTACCCTTGGTACATTTGATGGGCCTAGTTGTAGCCTATTAATTTACTAAAATTAACCTTTTAATAAATCTGAATTGGGAAAAACTTTTTTACGCGTGTGCATTCCGCTGACCTCCAGCCGCCACATGTCTCATTTAATCCCATCAACTATGTTAAGATTTACTCACCCCTAGGGTTTCCCCACTACTAAAAATATGCTCATTCATCAAGGTTGCATTTCGAAGAACAATGTTGGTGTACACTGGAATCATGATAGAATCCCTTATAAATTGCGGTAGAGATCGCATAAATTTTTGTCAGGCTTTTGCATCATCACGGTTTTGATAGAAACTGTGATAAATATTTATCGCCGAAAATATAAAATCATAGTTATTATTTTACCGTGATAATAACTATTTTATTAAATTACGATTAAATATATAGATTACGGTTCTTAACATAACTGTGATCTAGAATCCTTTTGATAACTTGGGATAGAATTTCGGGGATAGAAAATTCCTAACTGATGTAGTAAGCACGAGTCCAAGAGAAGCATTTAATATTGAAATTTCGGTGGCTTATAATAGAATATAATGCCACAACATAGTTCTTATCCTTGACCCAAAATATCCGGAATGAGGCAAAGATGATGATAATTATGGGTGAAAGTAAGAGAGAAATTTTGATCCTTGAGTTTTTGGGACAATGTGAAGGTGATTGAAAATGAGAGTGTAGTTCCCATATATATCAATGCTAGTGCCTAGCAGTGCCAATGCCCTCATCAAAGGTGGTTAAGGGCATCTCTGAATATGGTATAGGTCTCGAGTTCAAATCCCCAATTGATAAAGCTACTAGGAAAGTGTGGAATTTTTTTGTACCAAAAACCAGTTCACAACAAATAGTATGCCAAAGCGCTTGTCAGTCATGTCATATGATTCCTCAAATGCATTATCGCTATAAGTGCCTTATTCTCCCTGGGGTCATACACAAGAATCATGCCCTACCATTCCATTCTATCTACATTCATACCTTGAGATTGTTTCATTTTCTCATTATCTAATATGATGTGGCATGGTTTTAATGGAATCGAGTGGATAAACTCACTTTGCACCTTGTGCAAATAGTGTAGACTCTCATTTTGAATGACAATGAGATAACCTAATTGAGCAATGGAGAAATCAAATACCCACATATGTTGTGGTTGGAATAGAGAACAACTAGTTTAGGTGAAAAATGCGATTTTGCAATTCGTAAGAATTACAAGAAAGGAATTTGAGGAATGTCAAAGGGGAATTATTTTTTTATGGACTATATGTGATATTTGGATATGGTTGAGATGCCCAAGCTACTTTATTCTCTTTTGAAAGAGGATTGCCTTGCCAAGGTTCTTATGGGACAACCTTAGTTATTAATCAACAGCCATTTGAGAAACAAAAGAATCTTGTTTTGCCACTAATTTCAAGTGCCAAAGATATAGAGACCCCACCAATTAATTATTTATATATATATTTTTTACTTTTGGACATTTTGTGGCCTATAAAAGGCTCCAAGACCACTCTTGAATGAGCTAAGCCAACGAGCAAGCAAGAAATGAACACGTGTGTCTTCAAGGCATTGGTTGTTCAACTCTCCCTCAAGGGCTTCTGACCTTGTCGTCTCAGACACAGTCACGTTGTATGCTAAATACGACAGGCTAGAGGCCCTTGTTGGAGGGTTAAGAACAAATCATGTCTTGCGAAGGAGATGTGAATCTTGGCAAGGCATCCATCGTATTTGTATGGAGTCCACATTGGAATTCATTCCTCGCTCTCCCTCAAGGCTTCAGAATTGCCTTTAGAAGGTAACCCTGATTGGTTGGGGAGAGAGTGGATAACAGCTGTCATGCTCTCATGGATTTGAGGTAGAGGTGCACCTTTTCTTTACTATTTTGGGTTACTACAAAATACATATATATATATATATATATATATATATATATATATATATATATATATATTGTTTACACCAGAAATAAGATTTCTAGCCCACTTGAGGATTAGATCCCATGACCTCCCTCATAAGAGTGGCACACCTCACCATTGTGTGTTGTAAATCATGAATCTTATAAGACCCAATGTTGTTATGATATAATAGAAATGGTTTAATCTTTGACTCTATTTGATTTTTGACATAGTTGTCAAATCGGAGTTCAGGAATTATTCTAATAAGAAATTTTTTGAAAAAAATCAATAAATTTGGAAAAAAATATCTAATAAGATGAATTCTATATACTTTGCAATCCACGTATATTTTATTTTTAAATTTTCTAGAGTTCCATATGGTGCTTCTTGTTATGATGCTTCATTTGTTTCTTACTATTTTTTGTGATCTTTACCTTTGAATTTCGTGGCTTTATTTGCTTTGTTTTATTTTTGTTGATTAGGTTAATTAAAGGAGAATTTAGGTTGTTTCTTTTTCTTTCTTCCATTTTTTCTTGAAGATATGGATAGTTCTATCCGAGGAGTCTTAAAACCACACGTGTGACCTTTAATTACATGTATAGAATCCTATAAACATAACTCAAAAAATTTAAAGCCTATTTGGTCCATGTACTGTAAGCCTATTTAAAGAGGGAAAAATCCAAACTTTCATGGCAGCAAATTATTATTTAATTATAACAACTATTCATGCTCTACGTTATTTCTACTTAATGACTATGATCAACAAGTGAACTTTGTTGTCCTACTCAATTAAACTAGAGGTTTTAGCCACTGTTCTACTCTTTTAGCATGATACTGAAGTGGCTAATAATTTAATTTGAGTCTCGTAGGGGTAAGGTTATATGTTCTCACATTGCTTTTTCTTATTAATAAACCAGTAGTTACCCATTGGCGGATGTGAATAAGTCATTTTTAACAGTAACACATGGGACTGACTCCCATACATTATGTACTAGCAAACACCCATGCAATGCACGGGGAATAATAAAACAGCAAAATAAAATAAAGATAGATGAAAGCACTGCCTTATTGCCTACCCCCATAATAAGAAATTAATTACTCACAACCAAGAAGAAAGACCAAGTCTAGGTCATCTCGAAACAATCAATCAAGTGATGGCTAGAATGAGAGGAACAATCAAATCGATACATGAACTATATTGAACAACTAAAAACTGAGAAGTTGATTTTATTGTTCATTTTTTTAATTTGACGTGTTTGTTTTCTACTAATTTGTTCAATTTACTATTTTTAACTGTCATGGTAACTTCTCTACCATAAACATCTTCATATTTTTTCTCAAAGAGAAGCTCTGAAAATTCCGCCTTTTACTACTTAAGTAAGAACAATTGGTGCCCTTCATATCTGAAATTATGACCCTTTTTACTACTTGCGAACACTTGAACAGGCATTGGGATAAAAATTTTATTTTTTTATGTAACTTAAAACTTTAAATGATCCCTTATTTTTACCAACAAAAATCAGTCCCCATTATTGTTGAAACTTGAAAGCTCTAGATTTGGTTATATCTAAGGCCCTCAAAATGCAAGGTGACCTTCCTTTTTAGGCAACTATTTGTTGTTTCTTCCCTTAAAAAAAAAAGAGCAGTGCTTAGCGGACCCATGTGTCCATTTCATATCTTACCACAGTGTCGTCGTGTCCCTTTTAATACCCCTTTAATCTTGGTTAAGCATAATTAAATTAAAACTAAGATTTTGGTTTTTTTTTTTTTTTTGAAAAACCATGCTGTGATTTTTTTACCCTAGGGGGTGAGTGAATCTTAACCACAGTAGGTGAGTATTTAAAATTGGGGCATGGACCATTGAGGACCAGCCATTCTTTTATAAAATGGGAATTCCAGAACGTTTAATATTTTCCCAAAAAAAAAAACTATGTGATGTTTCATGGTCTATGTGGTTACCAATGATTTTGACAAGGAATAGGTGTGTGCATGTGGAAAAAGGACTCTGTAGATGGGTTCAAACTTTTACTTATTTGCGGCATGCTCCTAAGGATCATTAATCATTTGATTATGAACTATAAATTGTTATAATCTGTATGCTAAAAGGCAGAGTTTACCGATTACCAATTCGTATGTAGCAGTAGACCCGTAGATAAGAATTCCAGAATCTGTATGTTTGAGAACAGCAACAAAAAATCTGTAGATCACCAGCAACTCGTCAGTAGAGAAGATCGAGGCACGTGTTATGACACGCTGACCTTAAGGTGAAATCCGCCCCTACAGGTTCTTCTCAACCTGTGATGCTCGTAGGATAAATGCGGGCACTCCTAGGATACAACGATCTATTCCAGAGATAAGGGAGCACTCTCCTTTCTCTGGTCACAGCGAACTCAACCGCAAAAAAGTCGGAAGATCACAAAAGAAAGCTTTTTGAGAGAACTCTGAAATTCGTGTTTTTTGATGTGTATTGTTTACAAAAACTAATACACTTATATAGAATTTCTAAAAACCAAAAGGAAATTCTTTTAGATCTGAAACCGAAATAGGAAATTAAATTCTTAATACCGTTTTTAATAGAGTGATTAAATATTTTATAACAGTAATAAAACGGTAACTTTTAGTAACCCAAAAGCCAAGGAGAAGTAAAATAAAAAACAAAAAATAAAAAACCATTCAAGACCCCACGCGCGCGGCCCAGCCCGGCCGGCCGCGCGTGTGTGTCTATGATGTTTGCGCATCGGCGCGACCCACATGAAGGGTTTCCGGCCCGGCTCGCCAAATTTCCATTGAAACCACTTTGGCCTCCCCTTGGGCCTCACACATGCGCGAAGGCCTAGCCCACTCCTTTACTATTACCCAAGTATGAAAGTGTTAGAGTTTATAAACTCTTTCACAACTTTCTCTCTTTCCGATGTGGGACTAAAAACACAAGGCAAAAATTAAGTTTTACACTTTTTACACAACACACCCACAACACCAATAACACCAAAGAACCCCACACACAAAATACAACATAAATACAATTAAGCATTGCTATGGTTGCTTTTTCATTTTCATGATGGTAGATTTTATAAGATTTGCAATCGAAAATCACTCTAACATCCCACTTACAAAAAAAAAAATGCACTTGGTCCACAGGCCTACTGTACTTCAAATATCCATGCCTTACAAAATGGTTATAAACTGTTTCTTCCTTAGATGCTGGAGGGCTTCTGTGCTACTCCTGGTTCAGAATCCTGGATATCCTCCGAGACCTTATAGCTTCCTTTCTCTAGCTATTGCCAGTTTGCCACAATGAATTGTTCAAATTTAGTTTCTCTCACTGAGCCTTCATGTACCAATTAATTATTGAAAGAGAAAGGATAAGATATTTAGGTTTAAACTTCCTGCAAAAATATTTATGGTTGTGGAAGAGATATTGTCTGGTGAGTTAAAATTAAGCATAGTGCCATGTAATTGGGCTTTATCTTCTAATTCTTAAAAAGGGCCCGTAGTTAAGACTCATTACCTCTCCCCCCATTCCCTATTTCCACAATATATTGTATAGATGATTTAAGTCATGATATGAGAAGATGAATGTAGTCAAATGAATCACAAATTGAAGAATTATAGTTCTAGACCGTCCTTATCTGTTATCAAAGAACCTTTAAAGAAGAATTGCAGAGGAATCTTTGTAGCTTGCTGTGAAGAATTATAATGCTAGATCACCCTTTTTTGGTACAAAAAGAACCTCCAAAGAAGATTTGCAGAGGAAACATTGTAGCTTGGAACAATGACATCCCTCAAATTGCAATGAACTATCCACATCAAAGAGAAAATGTCTAAATGAAAAAAATAAATTATGCATCTTCTCAGTGTACAAAAAATAGCAGTTTTAGAAGCGATGGGGAATTCGATCAAGCTTTCCTCCAAAAACAGATGGTACCATCTGTTCTTGGATCCGGTTGTTATTCAGATCGGCATCTCTTTCTCATACTTCAATGGGATTGGGTTGACTTTTCAAGTTCCTGCTTTTAGTGGGTGATCTGCTTCGGCGTGTTGGTATGGATGTCGGAGCTCCTGTTGTGGAGGTTCCATCAGAGAACACGGTTTTTGCAATTAAAAAACATATGAAGTGAGCAAAAATGGGGCCACTGCATAATATTATTTCCATAAACCTCCTCCACTTCATTAAAGTAGTAACTTTTTTTCATAATCAGTGTAAATTATTGTGCTTGTATTGCATGTACTCTCCCTCGGTGAAAAATGATCATATATATATAAACAACAGAAGATCCAAATTTAGAAGTAATCTCTGAGTTGTCTATTTACATTGAACCTAACGGGCTTGTTGTCTCAAACCTCAATGTCGTCGATGTTAAGGACCTCCACCTCATCCTCTTCCTCAGACATGCCATGCAAAAATTTAGGCCTACTTGCCGAGATTCTTATTATTGTATAAAGGGCCCGCAGTTTGATGGGAGGTGTGATCCAAGGGATATCCACAGAAGTGTACATGAGATTAAAATAAATCTCTTACCTGTTCCCAAAGCAAAATTGGTAAAGAATAACAATGAGTTCATTAGAGAAAATCTTACGAACCCCATATTCTGTCAATAATAGTAGAGGCTTGGATTATGTTTATTATGTTTTTCAATCACAATACTAAACAACATATAGCTTGACGGGAAGGAAGGCAAAAGAAGGGCTATGGTCACTACAAAATTTAAGGTTTGTAATGGCGGTTAAAAACTGCCGTTGCACTACAAGAAATGTACCAAATAGTGACTAAATATTAGAGACAGAAAATATTTCCGTCTCTAATACATCACTTTTAAAGACGGAAACTAGTTTTGTCACTAATGTTCTGCCTCTAATATTAAAAGACCATTAGAGACGGAAATATTTCCGTCTCTAATAGTAAAAGACCATTAGAAACGGAATATTTTCGTCTCTAATGTTTATTTTGACATTTAATTTTTTTTTTAAAAATAATTTACCCTTAGAGACGGAAATATTTCTGTCTCTAACAATTAAAGATCATTAGAAATGGAATATTTCTGTCTCTAATGCTTATTTTGACATTTAATTTTTTTAAAAAAAATAGAATTCACTTTTAGAGACGGAAATATTTCCGTCTCTGATAGTAAAAGACCATTAGAAACTGAATATTTTCATCTCTAATGTTTATTTTGACATTTAATTTTTTTAAAAATAAATTCACCTTTAGAGATGGAAATATTTTCGTCTCTAATAGTAAAAGACCATTAGAAACGGAAATATTTCCGTCACTAATGGTAAAAAACAAATTTCGAGTTTTAATAGCTTTCTTTCCCCCCAAAAAATAGAGATTTCAATTTTTTACCCTCTTTCCCGTCGTAGCGATTTTAGGGCTTTGAATACCAACCGAGCAATCAAAATCAAAGATCAATCTGCCTTCTCCAATTTTTTTTTTATATTCCAAACATGATTAAATCACTTATTAATCTGCCATCTCCTTCCTCTATGATTTTCCAAGTTAATGATCTCCATTGCTCGAGAGTAGCTTTGATGATTTGCTGTTCTTCAAGGAGCCATTCTAGTATCCCAAAGCTCGAGCCTTTCAACAGATCCAAGATCGATCATGTATCAAAGAGCTTTCACTCATTCAAAAATCCGAAAATGAACTTAGGTTTGTTGTTTCTTGCTTTTTACCCAACATGGCGATTGAAGTTGGTAGAGATCTATTCGTTTTATGTTTTTAAGTGAAAAAAAGTTATTTAGTTATGTTCTCCCTTGAGATCAGGATCTGTTGCTCTTTCATTGAGTAGATTCTTCAGATTTTTTTTATTCATCTGTTCTTCACCTCTTTAGATTACTGCTCGACTCTTGAGTGGTCTGCTGACTACGGTGAGGACAATCTCTAATCCGGTGTCTCAATTCTCCAAACTGGAAACATCTTCCAGTGAGTGCTCGACATTCGCCCGCTGGGTGTCTCTTCCCATAATGTACACACACATCAAACATAGGTGTAGAAGAAGTAGGTTGCACATACCGAGTGACCTGCGGAGTAGTAGGACGAGGCACAGTAGGTGCAGATGGTGGTACTGGCCTCTGATAAGGAGTCGGCCTAGCTGCTGGTGGTTGGCCTGAAAATCTGGCCCTCTTAACCTGTGGTCCAACCTTGCTTGGCTGTCCCCTACTGAACTTCTCTTTCTGAATCATCTCTCTTTTCTTCAGGAATTCTTTTCAGCCAACTGATCCCTATCATTCACCTCAGCGAAAGTCTCGAGTCGAAACATTGAGACTCGGTCTCGGATAAAATCTCTCAAACCTCTTTCAAATTTTCTTGCTTTCATCGCCTCTGTAGCAATCATATGAAGTGCAAACCTTGAAAGTTCTGAGAACTTGGCCTCATACTCGGCCACTGTTATCTTCCCCTGTTCAAGAGTGAGGAACTCTGCTTTCTTCTTTTCCCGGACAACCACTGGAAAGTACTTCTTATAAAACACATCTACAAATTTCCCTCATGTCCATGGTTGGCCTGCTCTAGTCAAATCTCTTGTCCTGGAGGCCGCTCTCTACCAATGCTCTGCTTCGCCTTGCATCACAAAGGCTGCCAATGTCACTCTTTCAGTATCTGTGGGAGACAGAACTGAAAATATCTTTTCCAAGTGTAAGATCCATGCCTCTGCAACTATTGGATCTATGGTCTCATAGAATGATGGAGGCCTCAATCTCCGGAACGCCTCAATCCCTACATGTGGCCTGGGTGGAGGGGGTGCATGTGCTTCTGCCGGTCCAGGAACAGTTGCAACAGGTTGTCTGGCTGCAAGGAGTGCCATGGTCTGGGCAATCGATCCTAGCACTTTAGTCAAATCAGGCTGGTCATTACCAATTGGATGTCCTTCTCCAATACCCCATCTAGCATTTCCTCTAGTGTTATATCCACGAGCTCTGCCACCACGCCTTATTATGATATTCCTAAGGGCAAACGGTAACAATTAGTCTAACTTGGAAATAAATCACTCTAACACTCAAAACCTTAAACTAACATCACAATGAATCCTAGCCTGTTGTATTCTAAAACATAAGCCCTAGTAACCTAATGCCTTTGCTCTGATACCACCTCTGTCGTGCCTCAAAATCTCACCTAACTTAATGTGAGACCTTGACACGTGACTTAAAACATTAATTCCATAACTTCCTGTCATACAGCTTTTAAGGCAATTCTAAAAATATGGACCTAAAATTTTTTTTCTTCAATTAGATGCTAATCAAGTCCAATATCTGAAATAAATATTAAGACATCATAATCAATTTAAAATCGTCCTCTATAAATCCCCAAATCATAAATTCAAACTAACTATAAATCTAAAATTAGTCTATTACAAGGTCTAAAATTCAAAATCCAAAATATTAGTGATCTAATGTCTGGAGTATGGCCAGCAATCCAAATTCCATTCTCCATTAGAGTAATCACCTACTGTCTCTTCCTGCTCTTCCTCATACTCTTTCTCCTCCCAATGTCCTGGAGCATTGGTATCAAAACTATAACCTGCCAACAGCAACAGTCATCGGCTGAGTAACAAGTTACCCATCGTATATACAAAATCCTATCTAACAATATAATGATATTTAATATGAACATGGTTTAAGATTTCAACATAACATGTAAACATATATCAATTCAGAGTGTAGAAGCATAATTAAATTTCGATTCTTACACATGATCACTTGTGCTTATTTCTCTTGTTTATCTTACTTATTTTCTTGTCCGTGAATTTATCCAACAACATACGAATGCAATAACTTAATATAACTCTACCCCCATTTATTGGGTAGAGACTAACATATACCCTACTTTTCGAGGTACCATACAATATACACATTATCCGGTCTATACGGGTTGTCTACACATTATCCGGTGGATACGGCTTGTCTACATATTATCCGGTGTATACGGCTTATCTACACATTCGCCGGTGTATACGGCTGGTGTTGCCTTGATCATAGGCCTGTGGGTACTTGGTCAGTGCAAAACTCAATTATGCATAATGCTTGTGTCCTTGTGTACTTGCATAATACTTGTTATCTTGTTTGTTTATTATCATACTTGTTCATGTGTAATTTCGTGAATAAGTGCGAGAGAAATAACGATAATTATAAATCATTCACAATTTAAACATGCAGAATTTCTCATAATTGATCAATATAAAATATGGGTTTATCAAGTTTTCGACAACAAAGATAGGGACAATTTAATTCATCATGTCTCAATTTCCAATACATAATTTTAATTAAATTAATCTCTCAAAACCCTAGTTTATAACATGCTATAATTTCAAAACAACATAGAACCACTCCATCAAATTTAACCATCATCACTTCCTTCAGTTTTCATCACACAATAAACCACAAGATCATTCCCTTTCCCCTTGCTGATATAATAATTAAATCACAAGAACATCTTTAACATCATAGTATCTTTCGCAAGGAAATCATAAATTTAAACTCTCTAAACATCATATATAATTTCTATGAGGAAATCATGGTCTAAAGCATTCTCAAAATCATCATATATATTTTCCATAAGAAGATCATGATTAAAACACTCTTTCTAACGTCATATATATTTTTCATACGAAAACATAATTTAAAAACATCTCATGTATGCTTATTCTTGCTTGTTTTTGCTTTAGATCTATCACTTTGATAATTATATATCAACATCACTATATTGAAAGGAAGGAAGTTATATTAACATCTCACGATCGCTTCCCTACGATCATGCACTTACGATTGGAGTTGATCTACATTTTTTCACCCCTTTCTCCTTGAAAAGTCTTTAATCTACCCTATTGGATTTCTCAAAAATCACTTCTGTCACTCTCTTTTAGGTTTAGAAAGCTTTAAGGACCTTTCAAAACCCTCAACCCACGACTAAAAGGGGTATATATAGCGTTGGGAGCCCTAGGGACTCCACAATAAGAGAGATCGCACACATCCACCGCCAAACGGCGTTTTGGGCGACCGATCGCCGGCAGTAATTTTTTTTAAACTCTGTTGCTACTTTTTGATTTTCTTTCTTTTCATGCAACTAAACCTCAAAAACGACTTGAATTTAGCATTTTATTTGGGTTTTAAAATCATTACATTTCGCATTAAATTTATAGGCTTAAATATATTAAAAGAATTAACTACAAGAGGGAGATTAAAAGTAGGGGTACTTCTCTTTCCCAAGTGGCCTCTTCAACAAAGTGATGTTGCCAGCGATGGAGGACAAAACGAATGATCTTCCTGCGTAGAACATACTCTTTTTGATCCAAAATTTGAACCGGTTGTTCTACCATTGTCAAATCTTATCGAATTTCCAAAGGCTCAAAATCGATGATATACGAAGGATCTGGAATGTACTTCCTCAACATACAAACATGGCAGACATTATGAACCGCCGCCATGTGAGGGGCCAGGTTAACCCTATATGCCACTTCTCCTACTCTTCCGATAATTTCAAACGGTCCAACATACCTTGGGCCTAACTTCCCTCTCTTACCAAACCTCATAATTCCCTTGGTAGGAGATATTTTAACGAAGACAAAATCTCCAACTTGAAATTCCAAGTCTCTTCTTCGAGGTGTCTGCATAACTTTTCTGTCTACTCTGAGCAGTCTTCAATCTTTCTCTTATTAAATTAACCTTGTCTGCGGTCTGTTCAACTAGCTCAGAACCTAGAAGTTTTCTTTCTTCCACTACATCCCAACAAAGAGGAGATCTACAACTTCTACCATACAAGGCTTCGAATGGTGCCATCTGAATACTTGCTTGATAACTGTTGTTATAAGCAAATTCAACTAAGGGTAAATGCTCATCCCAACTGCTTTGAAAATTAAGCATACAAGACCGGAGCATATCTTCAATTACCTGATTCACTCTTTCTGTCTAACCATCTGTTTGAGGATGAAATGCCATGCTGAAATCTAGGTGAGATCCCATGGCCTGCTGAAAACTCCTCCAAAATCTGGATGTAAACCTGGTGTCTCTATCAGAAACTATACTGACAGGTACTCCATGGAGACGTACTACTTCTTTAATATAAAGTTCTACCAACTTGTTAGCATTATAAGTAGTCCGATAAAGAAGAAAGTGAGCTGACTTAATAAGACGGTCTACTACCACCCAAATGGCATCAAAATTCTTGGTTGTCTTTGGTAATCCCACAATAAAATCCATGGATATGTTTTCCCACTTCCATTCAGGAATGGGAAGAGGTTGCAAAAGTCCTGCAGGTCTCTTATGTTCGGCCCTCACTTGTTGACAAACCAAACATTGAGATACATGAGTAGCCACATCTCTCTTCATATTCCTCTACCAATAGTGCCTCTTGAGATTTTGGTACATCTTAGTACCACTTGGATGAATTGTATACTTGGATCGATGAGCTTCATCCAAAATCTCCCATCTCAATTCTTCATTATTTGGGATACATAACCTGCCTTTAAATGTTATAACTCCTTCTCCATTAACTAAGAAATTCTCCTGATCATTTTCGAATGACTTGGCTCAATAGGCTAACAATTCTTCATCAGACCCTTGCAACTCTATGATTCTGGCTCGAACATGTGATCTGACTGCAATATTAGCTACTAATGGTCTAGAGGTACCAAGACTGAAACTTGTTTCATTGTTAGACATGTCTTCTAACAATTTCCAACCTTTGACCCTTAAATGTGCCGATAAACCAAAGGGCCTTCTGCTAAAAGCATCTGCTACAACATTAGCTTTCCCTGGATGATATTGGATCGAATAATCATAATCTTTCAAAAATTCAACCCAGCGGCGCTGTCTCAGGTTGAGCTCTTTTTGAGAGAACAAGTAATTGAGGCTCTTAGGATCTGTAAAAATTTCAAACTCTTCTCCATACAAATAATGCCGCCAAATCTTTAGAGCAAAAAGCACTGCTGCTAGCTTTAAATCATGAGAAGGGTAGTTCTTCTCATGGCTCTTTAATTGCCTGAATGCAGAGGCAATGACTTTACCATGTTGCATGAGAACACAACCTAATCCAACATGCAAAGCATCACTGTAAACCACAAATTCACCACTACCTGATGGAACAGTGAGAACTAGGGCTGTTGTAAGGCGCTTCTTCAATTCTAAGAAACTCTGTTCGCATTTATCATCCCATGTGAACTTGGCATTTTTCTTGGTCAGGTGAGTAAGTGGTGCTGCCAAGCTAGAGAATCCCTCTACAAATCTTCGATAATAACCTGCGAGGTCTAGAAAACTCCTGATTTTTGTAATACTCTTTGGCCTATCCCAATCTGCAACAGCTTCAATCTTCGCGGGGTCTACTGAAATCCCTTCTGATGATACAATATGGCCTAGAAATGCTGCCTTCTCAAGCCAAAACTCACATTTACTCAATTTAGCATACAACTTATGCTTTCTCAAAGTCTCGAGTGTAACCCGAAGATGCTTCTCATGATCTTCTCGGGTTGGTGAGTAAACAAGGATGTCGTCTACGAATACTATCACATGACAATCCAAGACTGGTTTGAATACTCTGTTCATCAAGTCTATAAATGCGGCAGGAGAATTTGTTAAGCCGAAAGGCATAACCAGAAACTCAAAGTGTCCATACCTTGTTTTGAAAGCTGATTTAGGGATATCCTCTGCTCTAATCTTCAACTGGTGATACCCCCGACCTTAGATCTATCTTGGAAAATAATTTTGCTCCCTTCAACTCGTCAAACAGGTCATCAACATGTGGCAACGGATATTTGTTCTTTATGGTGACCTTGTTTAACTGCTGATAGTCGATGCACATCCTCATAGACCCATCATTCTTTACAAAAAATAATGGTGCTCCCCAAGATGACATACTTGGTCTGATGAAACCCTGTTTTAGTAATTCTTCAATTTGTACCTTCAACTCCTTTAATTCTGCTGGGGCCATCCTATACGGTGCTTGAAAATTGGTGTAGTGCTTGGAGCTAAGTCAATGATAAAATCAATCTCCCTGTCTGGTAGTAACCCTGGTAACTCATCAGGAAAAGCATCCATGAACTCACAGACTACTGGGATGACAGAACCATCTTTTCCCTTTGGATTAGAAAGACTTAAGGCTGCAAATCTAGCGATGTCTTTCTTCTTCAATCCTCTAAAATGGAAGGGAGTTCCATTAACTGGTTTGAACTTCACCATCTTCTCAAAACAATCTACTTGCCCGTGGTAAGCTGGAAGCCAATCCATTCCAAGAATGACATCAAAGTCTTGGAAGTCTAGGATGATCAGGTCTGCCAGTAACTCATGTTGTACCACAAGGATGACATAAGCTCGGTATACTTGGTTGGTGACTACTAATCTACCAATAGGAGTCAAGATGGATAACTCTTTATCTAACTGGCTCGGTTCTGAAACAAATCCCTTCACAAAACTAGGTGTAACAAACGAGTGTGTTGATCCCGCATCAATCAGTACATGTGCCAAACATTCATTAATCAACAGGGTGCCTGAGTTATTAAGTAACTAAGTGTTAATTTCATGCAGTATTCATATAATATCAGTAGTAAATTATTATCAGCACATCATAATTAAAACCATCACAATAATCATGGAAATATCACATCAAATATAAATATAGTTAAAGTGCAACTTGCACCACGTCATCTGATGCCTGTGCATCCTGATCTGATATTGCAAATACCTTGCCCTGGGTCACTTGTCGTGGCTGCTGCTGTGGGGGCTGTTGGGGTTTAGGAGCCTGAGGAGGCTTCTACTGTGGTGCCTGTCTAGTAGGTGGCTTATTCCTCTGAGTCTGGGTCTACTGAGTGGTCTGCTGACTACGGTGAGGACAATCTCTAATTCGGTGTCCCAATTGTCCACACTTGAAACATCATCCAGTGAGTGCTCGACATTCGCCCGTTGGGTGTCTCTTCCCACAATGTACACACACATCAAACATAGGTGTAGAAGAAGTAGGTTGCACATACCGAGTGGCCTGCGGAGTAGTTGGGCAAGGCACAGTAGGTGCAGATGGTGGAACTGGCCTCTGACAAGGAGTCGGCCTAGCTGCTGGTGGTTGGCCTGAAAATCTGGGCCTCTTAACTTGTGGTCCAACCTTGCTTGGCAATCCCCTACTGAACTTCTCTTTCTGAATCATATCTCTCTTTTCTTCAGGAATTCTTCTGAATTCTTTTCAGCTAGCTGAGCCCTATCATTCACCTCAGCGAAAGTCTCGAGTCGAAACATTGAGACTCGGTCTCGGATAAAATCTCTCAAACCTCTTTCAAATTTTCTTGCTTTCATCGCCTCTGCGGCAATCATATGAGGTGCAAACCTTAAAAGTTCTGAGAACTTGGCCTCATACTCGACCACTGTCATCTTCCTCTGTTCAAGAGTACGGAACTCTGCTTCCTTCTTTTCCCAGACAACCACTGGAAAGTACTTCTTATTAAATACATCTAGAAATTACCCCCATGTCCATGGTTGGCCTACTCTAGTCAAATCTCTAGTCCTGGAGGCTGCTCTCCACCAATGCTCTACTTCACCTTTCATCACAAAGGCTGCCCATGTCACTCTTTTAGTATCTGTGGGAGAAAGAACTGGAAATATCTTGTCCAGGTCTAAGATCCATGCCTCTGCAACTATTGGATCTGTGGTCCCATAGAATGACGGAGGCCTCAATCTCTGGAATGCCTCAAGCCTCGCATGTGGCTTGGGTGGAGGGGGTGCATGTGCTTCTGTCGGTCCAGGAGCAGTTGCAACAGGTTGTCTGGCTGCAAGGAGTGCCATGGTCTGGGCAATCGATCCTAGCACTTCAGTCAAATCAGGCTGGTCATTACCAATTGGATTTCCTTCTCCAATACCCCTTTCAGCATTTCCTCTAGTATTATATCCACGAGCTCTGCCATCTCGCCTCGTTATGATATTCTTGAGAGTAAACGGTAACAATTAGTCTAACTAGGAAATAAATCACTCTAGCACTCAAAACCTTAAACTAACATCACAATGAATCTTAGCCTGTTGTATCCTAAAACATAAGCCCTAGCAACCTAATGCCTTTGCTCTGATACCACCTCTGTCGCGCCCCAAAATCCCACTTAACTTAATGTGAGACATTGGCATGTGACTTAAAACATTAATTCCATAACTTCCTGTCATACAACATTTAAGGCAATTCTAAAAACATGGACCTAAAATTTTTTCTCTTCAATTAAATGCTAATCAAGTCCAATATCTGAAATAAAAATTAAGACATCATAATCAATTTAAAATCGTCCTCTATAAATCCCCAATCATAAATTCAAACTAACTATAAATCCAAAATTAGTCTATTACAAGGTCTAAAATTCAAAATCCAAAATATTAGTGATCTAATGTCCGGAATATGGCTAGCAATCCAAATTCCATTCTCCATCATGGTAATCACCCGCTGGCTCTTCTTGCTCCTCCTTGTACTCTTCCTCCTCCCAATGTCCTGGAGCATTGATATCAAAACTATAACCTGCCGACAACAACAGTCATCGGCTGAGTAACAAGTTACCCAGCGTATATACAAAATCCTATCTAATAAAATAACGATATTTAATATGAACATGGTTTAAGATTTCAACATAATATGTAAAGATATAGCAATTCAGAGTACGGAAGCATAATTAAATTTCGATTCTTACACATGATCACTTGTGCTTGTTTCTCTTATTTATCTTACTTATTTTCTTGTCCATGAATTTATCCAACATACAAATGTAATAACTTAATTTAACTCTACCCCATATATTGGGTAGAGACTAACATATACCTTACTTTTTGAGGTACCACACAATATACACATTATCCAGTGCATACGGCTTGTCTACACATTATCCGGTGTATACGGCTTATCT
Source organism: Tetracentron sinense (assembly GCA_015143295.1). Classification (NCBI taxonomy): domain Eukaryota; kingdom Viridiplantae; phylum Streptophyta; class Magnoliopsida; order Trochodendrales; family Trochodendraceae; genus Tetracentron; species Tetracentron sinense. Next base: position 21,459,950 of record CM026566.1, read on the forward strand.
ACACATTCGCCAGTGTATACGGCTGGTCTTGCCTTGATCATAAGCCTGTGGGTACTCGGTCAATGTAAAACTCAATCAAGCATAATGCTTGTGTCCTTGTGTACTTGCATAATACTTGTCATCTTGTTTCTTATTATCATACTTGTTCATGTCCAATTTCGTGAATAAGTGCGAGTGAAATAACGATAATTATAAATCATTCACAATTTAAACTTACAAAATTTATCATAATTGATCAATATAAAATATGGGTTTATCAAGTTTTCGACAACAAAGATAGGGACAATTTAATTCATCATGTGTCAATTTCCAATACATAATTTTAATTAAATTAATCTCTCAAAACCCTGGTTTATAACATACTATAATTTCAAAACAACATAGAATCACTCCATCAAATTTAACCATCATCACTTCCTCCATTCTTCATCACACAATAAACCACAAAATCATTCCCTTTCCCCTTGTTGATTTAATAATTAAATCACAAGAACATTTTTAACATCATATTATCTTTCGCAAGGAAATCATAAATTTAAACTCTCTAAACATCATATATAATTTCTATGAGGAAATCATGGTCTAAAGCATTCTCAAAATCATCATATATATTTTCCATAAGAAGATTATAATTAAAACACTCGTTCTAACGTCATGTATATTTTTCATACGAAATCATAATTTAAAAACATCACATGTATGCTTAATCTTGCTTGTTCTTACTTTAAATCTATCACTTTCATAATTTTATATTAACATCACTATATTGAAAGGAAGGAAGTTGTATTTACCTCTCACGATCACTTCCCTACGATCACGCGCTTGCGAATGGGGTTGATCTACCCTTTTTCACCCCTTTCTCCTTGAAAAGTGTCTCCCCTCTTGGATCTCTCAAAAATCCCTTCTCTCACTCTCTTTTAGGTTTAAAAAGCTTTAGGAACCTTTCAAAACCCTGAACCCACGACTAAAAGGGGTATATATATAGTGTTGGGAGTCCTAGGGACTCCACAATAAGAGAGATCGAGCACATCCACCGCCAAACGACGTTTTGGGCGATCGATCGCCCGTCGGCGACGATTGATCACCGGTGGTAATTTTTTTTTTTAAAAACTCTTTTGATACTTTTTGATTTTCTTTTTTTTCATGCAATTAAACCTCAAAACAACTTGAATTTAGCATTTTATTTATGTTTTAAAATCACTACATTTCGCATTAAATTTATAGGCTTAAATACATTAAAAGAATTAACCTTATGATTCTATAGCATCTAATAAAGTTCACACACATTAAGAATAATAAGTTCGGGTCTCTACATCCTACCCCCCCAAAAATATTATAAAACACCAAAATCACAAAAAAAAAAGAAGTCAAATATACAAAAAATAAAAAAAAATGCTTTGCTTAGCATGCTTGCTTGAGAACTACTATGGCTTGATCCCACCACGGGTAAGTAGGCAGCCCTAATGGGTCTAGCTCCCCTAGGCTAGTTTCCTTTTTTAGTTCATCTTACTTTGCTTGTTTAATTAGCATAGTTAAATATCATCTTCATTTTCTTTTAGATTGCTATTTTAATTTGACTTAGACATAGGGAGTATGTTACTATCTCCAGATGGGGGTCTCGGGGTGCCTAACACCTTTCCCGGGGTTTAAAAGAATCACTTATCTAAAATTTTGACAGTAGTCGTAAAGTCCTTATCCATTATTCGGGATCCTATTATCTCCTTAATTAAATAGGTGACGACTTTTATTTTAGGCGTTTAGCATCGTTCCTCCATAGGGTCCGGCCCGGAAGAAAAGACGGTAAATTCCCTTACTCACAAATGTATCTCATTTTGATTTATTTCCTTAATAATGCGGATTTTAGTCATTCAACTTATTTATAAATGGGTCAAGTCCAAATAAATTGTGATATATTTGTTATTTATTTAAAAATTTGTTAACAGTAACAAAATTATCAACTAGATATTTGAGAGAAACCCTAGGAGTGAGTGATTCTTAACTACAGTTGATGAGATTAAATGGGACATGTGGCAGCTTGGAAGTCAGCGGAATGCACACGCTGATTGTTACAACCTTAGACGTGGTTGAATGTTGATGAAAGGAATAAGGTAAACTATGTAATTTTATTTGCATTGATGTCGATATATAGGTCTTTATATTTATTATTATTTTTTCTTTTCCTTCTTCGGAAGATAAACAGAATTTATCTTGCTTTATTTGCTAAATGCAGATGCAATACATGCATTCTCCAAAAATGGGATGTTTAATTGGAAGTAACCGAAAAATCCATATATATATATATATGTTATTGAACCCACGTAGTGAGATTGAAGTTAGTTTTATTTATTTATTTATCTATTATTATTTTATTCTCTATAGAAGCTATACGAGAAAATTGTATAGAGATCCAAGTAATTTAATTTGGCCAAAAGTTTGGCTTTGGTGGATGCCCGAGCCAAGCGCTCGGGCATCCACAAATGATGGGGCACAGGCGATAATTTGGAGGAGAATTCATTTCATTTTTCTCCCCCATGATTTTGACTTCTCCCCACTTGACATCATTCCTCTTTAAAATGCCACATGTCCCATCATTTGTGAATGCCCGAACGCTTGGCTCCGGAGTCCACCAGAGCAGCACTCGGGCATCCACCAGAGCAAACTCGAGGCCTTTTATTTGAAGGTGGTTGCAGAGATTTGCTTCTACCTTATTCCTATAGTTACCCCAAGCAGTTTCACAAAGAAACTTCAATACCCAGTTCTAACTGGTTAGAGTTGGTAGAATAAGCCATACAATGAGTTGGACGGATAAAGGTAATATACTGTCAGTTAGCTCCAGTGGTACTTGTCTCTTTGTACCTTAAAGCAAGGGGGCTGGCAGGCACAAGTCGAGGTCGAACAAAGGCCAAGTCAAGCTTGACTTAAGAATAGACCGGTTCTCAACCAAAGTAGAGTGAGCCAATGTCACCTTTACCCATACCGAATTCTGCGATGGCCTGTTACCAGGTACGGGGGCTTAAATTTTTGTATTTGAATGGGCTTGGCTAGAAGCCCCCGACACATTTAGATTTACGTAAGGTTTTGAAGCACGAATTGAAAGCGCAAATATTAATACCATGCTAACACATTAGAAAAAGAGAAATACTAGTGAGACTGTAAAGCGCCGAGACCACATCGAGACCGAGCATGTGATGTACGAGACTCTGATGCACGGGACTCAAACTTTTATTGAATCCGATTTTTTTTTTTAGTCCCGTGCATCACATGGGTGTGGTCTCGGACCTTTACGGTGGTCTCAGTAACATTTTTCTTTGAAAAAATATGAGATATGCACACTTTTCAGTACATAACATCTATTTTTCATTATTAAACAACAATTTCAACGTCAACTTGAATCAAATGATACTAGGCGGGGTCGATTCATACTCACGCTCACACTCACGCTTTAAACACCTATACATGAACCTGCAGGCCAACACGAGGTAGACAACAAAATTTATGGAAGTCAATACAGCTAACACCCAATAATAATTATCTAGACTACTCCTATTCAGGGTATCTTGGAACCAACTCAGTCGCCCTCCCCTTTGGCTAACCTTCTCTACTATATAGACGAAAAAGACGCTACCAATGGTTCCTGCTCCAAGGACACCTTTGCTCAAAAAAAGCACATACCTCTTCATTAAGTCAGGAACTTCCTGAGCACAAAAATCCGAAAAATAATTTTCAGCACTGCCCTCAATGAGCCCTAAGAAGAAAAGTTGTGGAAGCAGCCAGAACATACTCATTGGAATTGTGTCCTCCGGCTTGTCGATTAAACCATATTTCTTAACCACATGTAGCCTTTTGAATTCCACCCGCGCAGCAATAATACAGCATATTGCAGAGTAGAATATTGGGCATGAAGCTAGAAGACTGGCAGGGATAATATTTTTGAATATTTCAAAGGTCTTGCTCAACTTTGTCATGTTATAGTACCAGAAAAGGAACTCGACAGGGACATGTAAGGATCCAAGCTTGTTGTTCATGTGGTTTGCTTGCTCAAGAAAATAGGTGTTCCCAGTAGATATCACTATCCCACAAACAACGAAGGTGATCCACATGGGAATAATGCGTAGAATAACTCTAGTTTCGTTCGCTCCTTCAGTTCTTAATAGCCTCAATTCATTATTGCATCCTTCCTCTAAAGTTTGAGATGGTAATGTTGTGGCAGCCCCGTCTTCACAACTGCATTTCATCCATATAAATAACTTTTCATAAGAGTACTAAAGGCCAATCAAGCTTTTTTTTTTAAAAGGTAGGAGGAGATATTATGTTAACAAAATAATAATGTAATATCTATTTGATATATAGTAAATCATAGACACGTAGATTAATGTCATCTCAAGCCTCTATTGGTCCGAATCCCCTGTTCAAAGGATACCATGTTCACGAAGAATTTCTTACCATTACCAATTAGGGACATGACCGAGATTAATCTAGGAAGGCCCTGCATGCGTAGAAAGCCCCTTGTATCAACCTAGGCCTGTCGTACTTAAGGGTGGGCAATCTGGCCGTTCAATAAGGGTACCCGGCCAAGCCATGCTAACCTTGCAAATTTAAGGGCTTTTTTCTCTTCCATATGCTTGTGAGTTGGGTAGGGCTGAATTTTGGAAATCCTTCTAGGGCAATGGTAGCTGCGCTTTCTTTTAAAGTCACTTTCTTTATGGGAAAGACATGTGTTGTTGTTTTCTGATAAATAAACTTGATTTCAACTAACACTCCCTCCAATAAAAAAGAGTTAGTCTTGAAAGAAAGTGATTAGATACCACAAGTGCTGGATATACTCAAAGGTTGTATTGGTCATGTCATCTGATCATGGTATATATGTCTCCCAATAGAACATTGGATTAGAGTGCATTGGGGGAGAGTAAAAACTAACACTCCTTTAGAAGATTTTGTATGATGAGAGCGAGAGAGAGAGAGAGACCTGATGCCACTCGTTTGAGGTGGTTTGATGAAATTGTAAGACCATGAACTGCTCAAAAATATAAGAGTTGCCACCACACTAAATATTGCCGGAATCCCAAATCGAACTGTCCAAGGCTTTATATAAGCAACTAAGATAATGGGAGCTACCGAGGCAAGTATCACCTGAAAATCGCCCATCTCTTTAAGTTTTTGCAAGAACTCTTGAAATTTTGTTTGCTTTTCTTCATGTTCTTGGTTCTCTTCTTGCACTTCCCAGAATGATTTTACAGAAACTGAGTGACTGGACTTGCCGACAGCTATTAGAGCCAACCCCACATAGAAGAAGATGGATTGTATTTTGCCGATGCATGCCGGCTCATATTCACTACAGGTGCCCGTGACCTTCGAAAGAAATGGTGGGGTTGACATGGCCAAGAAGCTCAAACCCTGTACAGAAAGTTAATGTGAGGGAGTAACTCTATGATAGCGGCAATTACCGGAGTTTCTAAGGAGGAAGAAACTTACGATGCTATAAGTAACACTTGAGAGAAACAGCATCCAATAGATACCCAGACAATGATTAAGAAGGAAGGCCATGCCTATCGGCATTATGGCCACCAAGCCCGAATACACGTTCACAATTGCAGCAGCCTGAGTGATACTAAGCTTCCACACATCTGTGAGATATGTCATCAACACATACATGATGTACGCCGCTATGATGTTAGCGCATTGGAGAACTACAGCATGAAGACGAAAGGAAATGAGAGTTTGTTAAACAATCTCCACTGGATCGTTTTCTGGTAAATAAAACACGAAAATTACCAGCTATTCTTATGAAGGATCTCCTGGTTGCCATGTCTCTCTCTGTCCCTGCAAAGAACTAATTATAGAGAATCAGAAATATTTCTAAGGGCATGGTAACAAGAGTCTATCTTGGTGTAACTTCTCCGACAAAAAGTGCTTAGAGTCTTAGACGAGAATGTATCCTTGAGGAGTGCTGGCCATACTCTCTTCGCTTGTTACGGCAAAAAGACCACCATTTTTGTCTCAGGACCTTATGGGCCTACCACAAAATCTCTCTTTTTTTTTTCCCCTGAAAAGAAGAGCGCAATAAAGGGAATGGGACTAACAAAATCCAAAAATCTTTGATGGTATGGTAACAAGCATATACTTATGAGAATAATTGTACTCTTGATACCTAAAATGAAACTTTGAGGAGTCCCTCTTGGAGATCCAACTATGGTTTCTTAAATTTCAACAACTCAATAATACAGTGGGACTGAAAATAAATGAAGAAGCATTTTTAAATTAAGCATAGAGAAATAAGAAGAAGAAGGAGAAGAAGAGACGACCAGAGATTAATCTACCAAAACCCAGAAAATAATATATTTAAAGAGGGGTACCTAAAGAGTGAGAGATACAAATATGAGAGATAAGAAGACAGATTGTGGTTTGTTTGTAAGGTTTCTCTAAGTTGGCTTAACTACAAGGGTATTTATAAGTGATTACAAATGACCAAATTGCTAAGATTCTCTCGCCAAATTTCTTTTTTTTTACTTTTCGGTAAACACTAAATAACAGTTGACATCAAAGTTAATCAAAACTACACCAGAAACCTAAATCTCCCACACATAGCGAGGATGGGTAAATGTTCTTAACAAACATAGAAAATACTTAATGCAAATGGAGTGGCCAATTAAGGTAGATGTTGGCTGGGGTGGGTGTTTTCATGGGATTCAACGGGTACTTTTCAGTGAGTTATTTTTATAAGATAGTAGGTACAATCGTGTTTTCAAGCAATTTCCTTTTTATAATACTTTTTTTGTATTTAGTTTTAATTCGTACCTGGGAAACAGATTGTTCTGCGCTTATTGGTTACCCTAAAGCCAACCAAAGCATGCTACGCCAGCAACTCACTATCATGATGTAATAGCACCGTAATAAAACAAGAAGCTATAAGATAAAATAGGAGTAACCAAAAATATGCTTTTGAAGCAAGGGTAGTTTGAAAATTACAATACATAGGAAATGTATTTCTATCAACTAAAACTTTTTATTGTAATTCTCAAACTACCCCTATCAAGCATATTTTTGGATTGCTGTAGTTGGCTCTTCAATTGGAGTTCCTGTTCAAAGTTAGTCTAATAAAACAAATGTTACTTTTTTCTCCTTATTTCATGTGTGGTGATATATTGCAAAGAATATTGCTAATCATACTCGTATGGGGATTTTCCAAGCGCTCACCTTTTTAAATAATAAAACAAATGATTTTGTGTGGACTATGGAGGCATAAGGGAGCTAACAAAATATTTGTTTAATATTCATAATCCTCTCCAGTTGTAACCGGACTCGGGAGACTCCGGTTGAGCCCCTAAAGTCGCCACATGTCCCTTTGGGCACCCCTAAACTGTGGTTAAGATTCACCCACCCCTAGGGTTCACGCACCTATCCTTGGTTTTTAGAAAAAATATTAAAAATATTTTAATATTTTAAATTTCTAACCATGGTTGAATTTTTTTAAAATATTTTTTTTCTAAAAGTCAAGGATAGGTGGGTGAACCCTGTAAGAGTTTGTATTTGGCAAAAAGTTTACAATACCTTCTCTATTGATTGTATTCATATATGTAGACATTATATTCCTCTTGGATTACATGGAGGCTTATCCTTATGACAGGGATGTTACAACATATTAAAATATTCAAACGGAAGGATAAAGTTTGGTTATCCTTAATCCCTATCTATGAGGAGATAACATGGGAGAGGTGTGTGTATCCTCTAACATTCCACCACAAGATGATGACAGGACATGAGCTTGGACTATAAATATCAAAATTGTGGGCCAGGAAGGGCTTAGGTGAAGACATCAGCCGTTTGATCCTTTATTGACACAAAACATATTTGCAAATCACCTTGGACTACTTTCTCCCAAATGAAATGGTAGTCTATCTGAATGTGTTTGCTACGGGCATGAAAAACTGGGTTTGCTGCCATGTAGCTTGCACTAACGTTGTTGCATAAGATACGAGTAGGTGAATTTAGAGGTAAGCCAATTTCTTTAAGCAGGTATTGAATCCACATTGTGTCATCACAAGTAACAGCAAGGGCTCGGTATTCTGCTTCAATAGTGGATCTAGAAACAGTAAGTTGTTTCTTGCCTCCCCATGAGATTAAATTAGGACTAAGATACACACAATAACCAGTAGTTGATCGTCGATTGTCTGGACAACCGGCCCAATCAGCATCAAAGTAGGCTTGGATTTCAAATAAAGAGAATGGGCTAAGATGAAGACCAAAGCTGACGGAACCTTTTAGGTAGTAAAGAATAAGTTTTGCTACTATCATATTAGAGGATAATGGGTGATGCATGAACTGACAACCCTGGTTGACTGCAAATGTTATGTCTGGTCGGGATAGAGTCAGATATTGAAGTGCTCCAACTAGTTGGTGATAAGCAGTTGGATCATCCAGAGGATTGCCAGTATAGGAAGAGAGTTTTGAACCAGAGGCTATTGGAGTGGAACAAGGTTTGCAACCAAGCATATTCGAGCGTTCCAGAAGTCCAAGTGTGTATTTGGTTTGACTTAGATGAAGGCCTAAGGAAGAATAATTTGCCTCCATGCCGAGGAAATAGTGAAGATTGCCAAGATCCTTCATTGTAAAGGCCGAATGTAGTTTGTTAATGAACAAGTTGACTGAAGTGGAAGACCCGATGAGAATGATGTCGTCAACATAGAGGAGCAAAATAATCGTTCCTTGAGAAGAATTTTGAGAAACCATTGAAGTATCAGATCAACTGCATTTGAACCCATATTTTTTAGTAAAAAATAATTGAATTTTTCGAACCATGCTCGGGGCTCCTGTTTCAACGCATAAATTGCCTTGTGTAGTTTGCAGGCATAGCCTGGAAATTCCTTATCGATAAATGCTGGTAGTTGAACCATAAAGACATTTTCTTTGAGCGTGCCATGTTGGAAGGCATTTCTAACATCCAATTGTTGAATTGACCAATTTTTGGCAACGGCAATAGCTAACACTGTTCAAATCATGGTAGCCTTTACAACTGAACTGAATGTTTCATCATAGTTCAGGCCATGATGTTGGTTGAACCCTTTGGCAATTAGGCGTGCTTTGAAACGTTCAACACTACCATCATATTTTTGTTTAATCTTGTAAACCCATTTACAACCACCTACGACATTCACAATGGAGGTAGCAGGGACGAGATACCATGTTCGATTTTTCAATAAGGCATTAAATTCTTCTAGCATAGCAGATCAGCATTCTGGAGTTTTTGAGGCTTGTGTATAGTTGCTTGGCTCGGACCCTGGATCTAAATAATCAGAAAGAAAGGCTTGCGGGATTGAATGTTTAGGGGCAAAGAATGTTCGTGGAGGGAGTGTGCCATCACGAGACCGAGTGAGCATCGAATGTTGGAGGTCCGATTCAAAATTTGGGGTGAACTCTCTGGGCGTGTAGGCACTGTGGGCAACACAAGAGAGATCCTAGAGACAATGTCAAGCCCGGTAATATGAGAGGGAGGAGACGGCAATACTGCTGCTGATGTGAGAACAAGTAGTTCCACGAAGAGATCAAGAGCTGGAGCTTCGTCAGGAATTGTAGAACTGGATCAGACTGGGTTGGTGGAGAAAATGGTAGTGGCGGCAGGCTCAGAGCCTGATGAGGACGCCGATGGTGAAGATGAAGCTGCTTGTGAAGATCCCGAATCAATTTGAGGCTCCTCTAGATGAAATAAAGGAGGTGGACAGCCAGGAATTGTGGCTGTGTTAGGTGCCTTCATTGAATCCCTTTGTGGAAGTGATGGAAATTTATCCTCATGAAATAATACATGTCTCAAGACATAGATGCGCCCTGAGATGGGTTCAAGGCATCTGTACCCTTTATGGGATCCACTGTAGCCAAGAAAGATACATAGTACAGATTTGGGACTCAATTTGTTGGTCCTTGTAGCCCCTAAAAAAGGGTAGCACTCGCAACCAAAGTGCGAAGATGATTGTATGGTGGAGTCCGTCCAAACAGCTTTTCAAATGGGGTACGCTGTTGAAGACTAGCTGTAAGTAACCTGATAATTAAGTAGACAACCGTGTGAATTGCCTCAACCCAAAATGTCTTTGGTAGAGAGTTGTGGGATAGGATGGAATTTGTGGTTTCAAGTATATGCCTGTGTTTAGGTTCTGCCACCGCATTTTGTTGGTGAGTGTATGGGCAAGAAAGTCTATGAGTTATTCTACTTGTCATCCAATAACTTTTTAAATGCACCATTGACGAACTCACCACCACCATTGAATTGAAAATTTTTAATTTTGGTGGAGAACAAATTTTCAGTGAGTTTATGAAAATGAATAAAACATTTCAAACTTTCAGATTTAACTCGTATTGGATATAACCATGTGTACCTACTGAAGTCATCCACAAATGAAATGTAATATCTATAGCCGGTGTTTGAGGGAAGGGAGAGGGACCCCAAACATCGCTATGTATTAAATGAAGTGGGCAAGGAGAGTTGTGGATGACATTTTGAAATGTTAAAAGATGATGTTTAAAAAGAGCACCATCATGATAAGGATCTTGTTGATTCACAAAAGTAACATCAAGACATTTATTGAAATTAAAAAATTGAAGAACTGTAGAAGATGGATGACCAAGTATTAGATGCCACCGAACTGAGGAGGAAATGCTACTGTGAAGAGCAACTGGAGGAGACCTCTGTGGAATGGGAATGGAGCATAGATCCCCATTAATTGGGCATTGTAGAAGGCATTTCCCCATCCGCAGATCCTTGATTGAGTAGCCCCATGGATAAAAGGAGAAGGAACAATGGTTATCTTTGGTAAAAGAGGCAACAAGAACAATGGATTAGGAAAGCGATGGAAAAGATGAATTTATAGATAACTATCCATTTCAAAGACTGTTAAAATTTGAAAGCTATCAAAGTGACATTCTGACATAGGAGATCATGAAAGATCTCGGGAAGATTAGCTCTAGAAATGGCTGCGATGATGGTTGTTGACATGTGTCCCATGACTAGCAAGAAAAGGGGTTTATAGAAAAGGGATTCTAAGTCTCTTCGTCTTTCATTGACAGAAAAACCAAAGACTCGGGGGGCATTGTTTACTCCACAAACCTGTAACCCGAATGAAAAAGGCCACCTGCCCAATGGGCCATTGGTGAGGCCCATCAAAATCAGACCTTTTGAATTTGTTAAAGCCTAAAGGCCAAAGACCGAAGATGATTTCTCTTTGAAAGACAATACTGAATGACCCAGCCTAGCCACATGTTGAGATCCAGCACGAAGAAAAATGAGCCCATGATAGTGAACACCCGAACACATGTGGAAGAAGACAAGTGGCTAAACCAATTAGACCACAAGGGAGATCAAGTTAGGTAGTTGCAGTAATTGCCGAGAAGACAGCCACAATAGGATTTGCTTCAAGGAAGAATAGTCATTTAAAAAATCACAGGGCAAAGATCAAAGCTTTGGAGAGAACAGTTACCATAACCATTCTAGGGTGTATAAAACAACCAAGACTCAGAAGGAAAAGCTCTCTCGCAATCCACACACACACACCCGACATTGCTCCTCAACAACTTGCCTCTCGGCAATCTTATCCTCCTTTGGGAGATTTAGTTTCAACAGTCCTTGATAACCAATTCCTAGTTTCCTCTACAGGGAGATTCTACTTAGTTGCTTTACTTTCAGTACCCTCCACTATAGTGGAGTTTTGTATTTTCCTCTGCGACTCGCTTCGATCACATGATAGTTTGTAAGTTACCTTTCATAGTTACTTTCAATCAAATTAAATAAATTACATCTGTTTAATCATCTTCTTCATCTTTTAGATTATCACATTTTGTTTTAACTTTTAAATTTGGAAAGCCCTTCAAGCACCGAAGGGATCATAGAACTCATCATAGAAGGACGAACCCCCCCTCTCTAAATCGTCTGATTGACGCATTTTGGCGGTGGGTAACCAGACAACCGAAGTGAACGCACTCTCACCACTCTATCCTCGCACCTAGGGTCTAAAGGTTTCTATCTGATTGCACCACGTGACATTGGTACGCCTGACACAAACCAAATTTCCGGCCAACACCTTGTCAAATTACAAGGATAAAATCCCAAGTTCTCAAGACGGGTGTGAGAGAAGACAACTACATCATCAATGCCCAAGACCTCAGCTACTTTGCAAAAATATAATAAGAGGAGTGAGCTTGATAGCTCAGAAAGCATCAATGCAGTAGTTCATGTTGATTAAATTGATCCAAATAGAAAGTGACAAGTACCCCTTATTTTCTTTTTTCTTTTTTCTTTATTTACTTCATAAAATGATTAGATCTTTCATGACACAATGGTCATTAAATTTCCAAATGATTCGCAGCTTACTTTAGTCTTCTTTCCTTTCTTCTCATTTTCTTATCTTGTACTTCTTTTGAGGCATGAATACCAATTGCCAACCCCAAGGTCCTAGATTTCTACATGTATACCCCCGTCGGGGTTCATTCATCTTCTTGATGAGAAAATGCCACACCCGCTAAGGTGGGCACCCCAAAGAGATTCTCATACACTAATAATAAGGGAACCTCACCCGCTAAGGTGCTCTTCACAACATTGGTAGATCTCTACTCCTTATCCTATTGAGCCTCGCTCATGATAGAAGATTTATTAGGAGTCCCAAAGTGGGATCCATCCGCTAAAACGGCCACCAATGATGAGCCATGACCCTCGCCCGCTAAAGCGATATCTACAATGGGGTCCATAAGGTATTCCACATTCTAAATCGTTTTCTTATTCATATAATGGCTTATCTAATTTTCTTAACCATTCATTCACTAGTTCAATATAACCGGTTCAAACATCTCAAATTTTCTAATCACATTAAATAGATCATTCAGACATCATTCACTGTCTTTTATTATCTTGTGATTTATAAAATTCTAAATAAAACCTACCCACTACAAAGGCCTTAAAACATGTAGAATCATACATAGTTTCATAAGTTGAAAAATATGTGTAATCTACACTACATTGAAAACCTTAAAACATTTCTAACAACCACAATTTATGCATGACACATGTACTATTTTAAGGACCCCAAAATGTGCAGGTTTTTATTTTATTTTATCAAACTGTAAAAATACAGAATAACCTATTACACTTTAAAAATTCATATCTCGAATTTTACTGATCGGAATCAAGTGATACAAATTTTATTTCAAAGCAAACTTAAGCAAGAGAGTTATAAAATTATAATCATCCAATTTTGAGTTCTGTGAAGATAATTAGAATTTCTACAAGTCGGGTCAAAATTTCTGTCAGTAGTAAGCTGACAGAATTGTAACCTGAACTGTATCCTATCAAAACGTGACTTTCCGAACTCAAAAAGAGATGAGACTAGTGCCATGTAAAATATTTTTAAGTCTAGCTTACAGAAATATATGATTTTGTAATCAAATACAAACAGAATAATGAGATATGATCCAAACACTAATGGTAGGTCAGATCTGGAACAGTGTTCTGAGGCAGAGACATAGTAATTCATTCTCAGATTTTTAATTTTTGATCCGTTCAGTAATTAAATCAAATATTTTTATAGATCATAGGGTACATAAATATGTTTTCTTGATAAAATATGTAGCATCAATTTTACTTTAAACTATTTTTCTCAGATTTTCCAAAGCTATGCCAGTTCACAGATTTTCAGATAACTTTAAATACATGCTTTTGCAATTTACTTTTAGCTACCAAATGAGTTGAGTCAACTTAATGCAAGCAACTATCTGAAGGTAAAACAATATATTTCTTAAATACATGCTTTTACAATTTACTTTTAGCTACCAAATGAGTTGAGTCTAAAGAGACACCAAACACTTTGGCAACAGATTCGGGAGATGCCACATGTGCCAACCAATCAGGGAGAGATATGGAGAAATCCTTGTTACCAACATTAGAGAATGCACAAGATCCCAGTTACCAAAAACAGCAGGACTCCAGCTCTATTGATTGTTTCCAAAGTTGCTCAACCAATGCCACTAATGATAAACCAATTGGAAGACAATTACCAAACCCAGCTGAAGATATTTTGAAGAGAAAGGGAAAGAATTCTACTATGCCTAGAACTCTTACTATTGTTGTGCATAGAGAATCCTAATCAAAAGGGAAAGAGTCCTACTATGCCTAGAACTCTTACTATTGAGATATTCCCTGAAGAAAAAATCTCTGCCATACGCTCACTGTACATTGCTGTAAAGTCTGTAATCTTTCTCTATAAATATTAAATAATATTCACTCTCCTCTCTTACGGTTGAGAGAGAAACTAATTCAGTAGAGTGTTCAATTGTCTTTAGAGTCAACTCCATGCAAGCAACCATCTGAAGGTAAAATAATATATTTTTTAAATACATGCTTTTACAATTTACTTTTAGCTACCGAATGAGTTGAGTCAACTTCATGCATGCAACTATCTGAAGGTAAAACAATATATTTTACTCATATAAAGAAAATTATGACTTAACATCATGTATGAAAAATAAAATTATACATGCAAAGGCATAGAGTAATGCATTTATAAGAAATTTATCCTACATCAAAGAGATGATAAGAAAATTGAGAATTTCTTGAACAAATGAGGAAAAGGAAAATCATGAACTAATGAGAGATTATTTACAAACTTAAGAGGACAAAATAAGTCTCAACACTTTCTAGGTCCCACCACAAGCTTCTCTTCACAACGTTTCTCCAACCCTCCATACTCCCACACTTAGCACAACAAGAACACGTTTTGTTTTTTATTAAAAAAGGCTTGCAATCCTTGTTCCAGATATTGGAGGTTTATATATGGGTAAAGACCAAGCCTCCACATGGTCTTGTTGGAGGACAAGAGATGTTACGCATGTCACCGCTTCCAACCTTTCTTGCCATGCAACAAAGACTAGTGAACCCAATTATTCGAGTTTGGATGGGCAACAGCGCTAGCTGTTGCGCTGTTACCCGGTTGTCTCTGAAAATCAAGTGGGGCCCTCATCTGTTGATGTGGCGCCTACCTTATTGAATGTGGGGCCTTTGAGTAAAGTTAGGAGGAGTTGGCTATTAAAATTATTGGGGTTGGTAGTTGGATTGATTTTGAAAAGGCCGTTTGAATGACCTTTGAGGTTGGGAAATTATTCCCTTGAGTTTGAGGCTACTATGAAAAATTAGGATGATTCCTCCATCCCGGGTTATAAGTGTTCGAGAAAGGATCATTACCCGGGCAAATATAAGCAGCATTTGCATACTCTTGGACAAGGTCCGGGAATTGAGAAGCAGAGGGACACTATGAACATAATATTCAAGGCTAGAACAAATAGAATACACCTCTTTCTGATTAGGATTTGGTTGAGGAGGTGTGTAAGAAGGTGGCCCTACAGCCATAAGTTAATCTAATTTGCAAGACAATTCATCTACTTTAGATGAGACATTTATAGAAGTCCCCACTTCATAAAGGTCTCTCTTAGGATTTGAGGAAGATTATGGTCTCTCAAAACAAGTATTCGAGGCATAGTGAAGAGAGTTTTCACTCAAATTTTGAAAACTCTCTCACGCTTGAACCTCATTTTTAATCATAAATGTCCCTCCACACGAATTATCAACTAATTGACGGTTGATTTGAGGCAATCCATCATAGAAAGATTGGACTAACTGTCACTTAGAAATTTGGTGGTGGGGGCACTTATGAAGAAAATCCTTTAATCTCTCTCATGTTTCATGAAATAGTTCACCATCAATTAGAGTAAAGCTCGTAATGGTTCGCCTTATCAAGTTGGTTTGGCCGATGGGAAAAAATTTCATAAGGAATTCTTGTTTCAATTGATCCCATGTAGTAATAGAATTGGCCTCTAAAGAGTTAAATCAATATTTAGCTTTGTCTTTTAAAGAAAATGGGAAGAGGTGCAATCTAAGGGCATCATCTGAAAATCCCTTCAACTTAAAAGTAGTGCAGATCTCATGAAATTCATCGAGATGTTTGTAAGGATCTTCATTATTAAGCCCATGATAGGATGATATCATCTGAATGATGCTGGACTTAATTTCATAGTGGGTTGCCGTAGTGTCCGACAGCCAGATGCATGAAGGGGATGAATATGTAGGAGTAAAATACTCCTTCAAAGTTTTCATTGGGTAATGTTCTTCAGCCATGTTAGGGAAAGGAATAGCTTCTAGGTTCGCTCTAGGGATGGTAGAAGCTTTAGCTTCTGAATTCGATTGAAATAAGGCAGAAGCCTTGAGGAACCTGGTAGTACGCTCTAACTCAAAATCAAGAGGGAATAGTTCAGGATTACAAGACCTCCTACCGTGCATACACCCTAGAGCAATACTTTATGTTTGACAGACACTAATTAAAATAAGTATCTACTAATAAAAATAAATACTTACAATACTCTTCTGCTTTCCAGATACTGAGCAAGCTTTTGAAATTTTGCAGTTTGAGTAATTTGGTACCTGAAAACACAAATATTTCAAATTAAATAAAATAAACGAAAAAAATATTTTTGGATTTTTATATGATTAATTTAAAGTTAATCTTTAAAATTAACAACTAAACAGTTCCAGCAATCCCCGTCAACGGCGCCAAAAATTGATCGTTATGCAATTTAATTATTCCTTATAGTAATAATTCTGTAAAATAGTACTAGTAAGGGTATCGAACATCTGAGGACTGCACTGGTTTCGTTGTCTTTTATCAAGATTAATTTTAAACTAATGACTGAAAGAGTTAATTTTTAATGGATTAAACTAAAACAATTATTTAAACTGATGGTGACTTCTAATTTAATTATCAACTGATGGGTTTTGAAATCCTTTGGAGAGAAGATCTAGGGTGTTCGAATCCACCACTAACCTCATAACTAATCTCATTCTGAATTTATTCAGACCTCTTGATTTGCAAATGTTACAGTTAGAGTGACAGCATGTCTCCTCTCAACTGATCAAGAAAAGTACAAGGGATCAAGCCCTAAGATCGTATCTTCGGTTGGCACGAATGATACACACTAAATTACGGTTGTGTAATCACTCGTCTTCCCTTAGTATAAGATATCTTAGGATTTAATATCCCGATATGTTAAAACCATTGCACAAAACCTATATTAAAATTCTAACGAAAATTAATATTAGTGAGTTTAATTCTAATTTCCTAACACCTAAGACAAGGATAGAAAGTCTATTGAAATCATATTTTAATAATAAAATCGGTTGATAAAACAACCCTCTCATTATGCAAGCAATGTCTTACAAATAAGAAAATCTAAATAAAAACTAAATAAGAACACAATTACTAGGCTAGGATTTCATCGAAGCCCTATAACAGAAAGTTAGTTCATCGCGAGGGAGGAGCACATTATCTTAATAGACAAATACGACAGACTCATCTTCATGGCTTCCTTAATCTCCAGAGCTTCTTCTCTTCTTTTGATCCAAAATTCTCTATCCCCTTTTTGGTCAAAGAGTTTTCTATTTATATCGGAAAAGGAAAAAATTCGGATTAGGTTTTGTAAACCTATAACTTTAAGTCCTCTGTTCCAGATTCCCTTTACAAGGTAAGAACGTCGATTGTGATCGATCGCACAGCAACTGCGATTGATTGCACATAGAAGAAACTTTCTAGTAGCTCTCTGCCATTTTTGCGATCCATCATAGCCCTTTCATCTATCGTAGCGTGGCCTGTGATCAATCGTAGACTAGCAACAATCTATCACGGGTTACCAAAAAAATTCCAGATATTTTTCTTTTAGTCTTTCACACGGTTGAACCTTTTTTGAGCTTTTTGGAAGTCTTTAAATCTTTATTTTTAACCTTATTTTCCTCGTATGAACCCGAAATCAATGAAGATAACCTAGTATTGTAAAACAGTTTAAAAAGAATACTCTAATAGATTAACAAGTGCAATTTGAGGTGCATATATATGTAACATCTAACACCGATCAGGTAGCACTCTTCATTTGTCACAGTATTGATACCTTGTACTTTTTGTTCGAGCAAGTACCACTAATAGATTAACAATTGCATTTTGAGGTGCATATATGTGTAACATCTAGCACCGATCAGCTAGCATTCTTCATTTTTCACAGTATTGATACCTTGTACTTTTTTGTTTGAGCAAGTACCACTCATAGCATCAAAGGGAGACCTTAAATGCCCCATTCATGACAAATTGATGAACACCAATCATCGAAATAACTAACAATGACCTTTATTCATTCAACTCTCATTTGTATAGCTCATTCTACCAACACCAATCCACTAGAACTAGGTACTGCAACTGCTTTGTGAAACTGTTTGGGGTAAGTTATAGGAATCCAGGGGTAAAAATCTCTGCAACCACCTTTAAATAGAATTACTTGGATCTCCATGCAATTTGCTCGGATTAGCTTCTATGGAGGATAACAAGTAAATTAATAAAACTAACTTCAATCTAATTTAACTAGGCTCCTAAAACAACTTACTTTGTTCATTAATTTATATGGATTTTTGGTGGCTTCCAATTAAACATTCCTAGTTTTGGAGAATACATGTATCGCATCTGCATTTAGCTAATGAAGTAACTTTTTTCCCTTTTTATCTTCCAAAGGAGCCGGAAAAGAAAAAATAATAAATAAAATTACTTATAGATGGACATCAATGTAGAGAATATTATATAGTTCACCTTTTCCATTCATCAACATTCAAGTAACTATAAGCACTCATCTTTAAAGAAAATGACTACCATCCATAGATGATAAGTGGATTGCTAAAAATTAAAATTATATAGTATTTGTAGTACTAAGCAAATAACCAGTATGACGATGTTTCAAAAATTGCATAAGATTGGTGTTGAGACATGTAAATCTCCTTGCAAAGGTTGCCCACATAAAGTCTAGGCTTTCAACTAACATATAAGTACTCATCTTCAAAATCTCATCTTTGCCAATTTAGAACCATTGCACTTGGTATACTACAGCAATCCTTTATAGAAGGGGTTTTTACATATAAGCTGTTAGGTTTATAATACTTTACAACATAAGATATTTGTAAATTAACTCATCATTCTTATACATCCGTTGAATTGCATTAAAAAATGTTTAAGTGACTCTAATACGCTTGTGATATTTGGTGAACCAAATGCCTCCTATTTTATTACCAAAATTGCCTTTGCAATGAGACTCATATATTTCTTCATTTTTCCCCTCAAATTTCGGTTGACATAGATACAAATTTGTAGGTGAAATGTATATATTACCCTTGTTACAGTTGATGGGCGTAATTGTAGCCTATTAATTTACTAAAATTAACCTTTTAATAAATTTGAATTAGGAAAAACTTTTTTATGCGTGTGCGTTTCGCTGACCTCCAGCGGCCACGTGTCCCATTTAATCCCATCAAGTTAAGATTCACTCAAGGTTACCAAGTTCTCTACATGTTATAGCGAACCGAGCGAACCCGAACTGGTTCGTGGTTTGGTTAGGTCTGGTTCGTGAAATTGAACGAAACACATCGTTGTTTTAAAACAATCTTAATTTTTCGAATTTTTTATTCAAATTCACTGGTATTTTTCATTAGATTCGGAAAATTTATACTGAGTTCACAAACCGTTCATAAAAAAATATTTTTATTTTTTATTTTTCAAATAAGTATTTGTAACATTTTGTTTACATGCTTAAAAGACATACATTTTTATAATATAATATAAAAAATATATATTTTTTTACATGCTTAAGTGGCGAACCAAGCTAGCGAATCAAGCTAAAGAACCTAAGCGAACCGAAAAAGAAATTATCTCATCCTACCCCTAGCGAACCAGGTTCACTATAGAGTGGCGAAATGCGAACCGCGAACCCAATTCTGAATCGAGCGAACCGGCTAACCAGGTAACATTGGATTGACTCGCCCCTACGGTTTCTCCACCACTAAAAATATGCTCATTCATAAAGGTTGCATTTCGAAGAACAATGTCGATGTACACTAGAACCATGATAGAATCCCTTATAAATCGCGGCAGAGATCGCATAAATATTTTGTCACCGAAAATATACAGTTATTATATTACCATGATAATAACTATTTTATTAAATCCCAATTAAATATATATGGTTCTTAACATAACTGTGATCTAGAATCCTTTTGATAACCTAGGATCGGATTTCAGGGATGGGAAATCTCTAGCTGATGTGGTAAGCACGAGTCCAAGAGAAGCATTTAATTATCGAAATTTTGATGGCTTATTATAGAATAGAATGCCCCAACATAGTTCTTATCCTTGACCCAAAATATCTGGAATGAGGCAAAGATGATGATAATTATGGGTAAAAGTAAGAGAGAAATATTGATCCTTGAGTTTTTAGGACAATGTGAAGGTGATTGAAAAAGTGATTGAAAAAGAGAGTGCAGTTTCCATATAGATCAATGCTAGTGCCTAGCGGTGCCAATGCCCTCATCCAAAGTGGTCAAGGGCATCTCTGAGTATGGTATAGGTCTCGAGTTCAAATCCCCAATTGATAAGGCTACTAGGAAAGTGTGGAATTTTTTGGTACCAAAAACCAGTTCACATGAAATAGTATGCCGAAGCGCATGTTACAATTGTACCAGTTATGTCATATGATTCCTTTAAGGCATTATCGCTCTAAGTGCCTTATTCTCCTTACTTTGGGGTCATACACAAGAACCATGTCCTACCATTCCATTCTATCTACATTCATATCTTGAGATTGTTTCATTTTCTCATTTTCTAATATGATGTGGCATGGTTATAATGGAATCGAGTGGCAGACGAGATAAACTCACTTTGCACCTTGTGCAAATAGTGTAGACTCTCATTTTCAATGACAATGATAACCTAATTGAGCAATGGAGAAATCAAATACCCACATATGTTGTGGTTGGAATAGAGAACAACTGGATTAGGTGAAAAATGCGACTTTGCAATTCGTAAGAATTACAAGAAAGGAATTTGAGGAATGTCAAAGGGGAATTATTTTTGTATGGACTTTGTGATATTTGGATATGGTTGAGATGCCCAAAGCTACTTTATTCTCTTTTAAAAGAGGATTGCCTTGCCAAGGTTCTTATGGGACAACCTTAGTTATTAATCAAGAGCCATTTGAGAAACAAAAGAATCTTATTTTGCCACTAATTTCAAGTGCCAAAGATATAGTGACCCCACCAATTAATTCTTTTTTTATTTTTATTTTTTTTACTTTCGGACATTTTGTGGCCTATAAAAGGCTCCAAGACCAGTCTTGAATGAGCTAAGCCAACGAGCAAGCAAGAAATGAACAGGTGTGTCTTCAAGGCATTGGTTGTTCAACTCTCCCTCAAGGGCTTCTGATCTTGTCTTCTCGAACACAGTCATGTTGTATGCTAAGTACGACAGGCTAGAGGCCCTTGTTGGAGGGTTAAGAACAAATCATGTCTTGCGAAGGAGATGTGGTTCTTGAATGAGCTAAGCCACCTTAGAATTCATTCCTCGCTCTCCTTCAAGGCTCTTCTGAATTGCCTCTAGAAGGTAACCCTGATCGGTTGGGGATAACAGCTGTCATGCTCATGGATTTGAGGTCGAGGTGCACCTTTTCTTTACTATTTTGGGTTACTACAAAATATATATATATTTTTTGTTTACAACAGAAATAAGATTTCCAGCCCACTTGGGGACTAGATCCCATGACCTCCCTCATAAGAGTGGCACACCTCACTATTGTGTGTTGTAAATCATGAATCTTATAGAAGCCGATGTTGTTACGCTAGAATAGATATGGTTTAATCTTTGACTCTATTTGATTTTACACATAGTTGCCAAGTGGGAGTTCCTGATTTATTCTAGTAGGAAATATTTTGAAAAAAACCAATAAAATGTGGAAAAAAAATATCTAATAAGATGAATTCTATGCACTTTGCAATCCACGTATACTTTATTTTATTTTTAAATTTTCTAGAGTTACATATCGTGCTTCTTGTTATGATGCTTAATTTGGTTCTTACTGTTTTTTGTGATCTTTACCTTTGAATTTCGTGGCTTTATTTGCTTTGTTTTATTTTTGTTGACTAGGTTAATTAAATGAGAATTTAGGTTTGTTCTTTTTATTTCTTTCATTAATTTGAAGATATGATAGTTTTTTTTATTTTTTGGTATGCTCTAATCATTTATCTAACTATGTCAGGGGGTTAGGGGTCAATAGGATTAGCACTCATGGTGGGCGTCAACAGCCACACCAAAGACTCGAACCCGAGTCTCCACTCCACAAAGGGAGATATACTACCACTAAGACAAACCCATGGTGTGTAAGATTTGATAGTTCTATCCGAGAAATCTTAAAACCACACGTGTGACCTTTAATGACATGTACAGAATCCTATAAACATAACTCAAAAATTTAAAGCCTATTTGGTCCATATACTGTAAGCCAATTTAAAGAGGGAAAAATCTCCACTTTCGTTGAAGCAAATTATTATTTGATTATAACAACTACTCATGCTCTACGTTATTTCTACTTAATGACTATGATCAACAAGTGTACTTTGTTGTGCTACTCAATTAAAGTAGAGGTTTTAGCCACTATTCTACTCTTTTAGCACGAGACTGAAGTGCTTTCAATGCATGCACAGAGAATCCCCAAAACATTTAAATAAGTTTGGCATGCATATTTAGTTAGGGTCATTTGGATACACTTTCGTTTTTCTGTTTTTATTTTTTGTTTTTAAAAATTGGAAATGACTTTTTGTTTTCAATTTTCTTAATTAGGAAATATGTTTGGTATTACTAACTGTTACTTATTTTAAAAAAAGAAAAACAAAAAAACGTGTTTAGTAAATATGATTAAATAATTTCAATTCACTGTGGTGGTAGTGGTGAGTGGTGGCGACGGGTGTAGTGTGGTGGTGATGGTGGTGGTGTGTGGTGGTGGGTGGTGATGGTGGTGGTGGTGGTGGTGGTGGTGGTAGTGATGGTGGTGGATGGTGGTTGTATTGTGGTGGTGGGTGGTGGGTTGTGGTGGGTGGTGAGTAGTGGTAGTGGTGGTGGTGGAGGTGGGTGGTGAGTAGTGGTAGTGGCGGTGGTAGTATTGTGGTGGTGGTGGATGGTGGTGGTAGTTGTATTGTGGTGGTGGGTGATGGTGGAGGTGGTGGTGGTGGTGGTGGTAGTATTGTGGTGGTGGAGGTGAGTGGTGGTGTAGTGGTGGAGGTGAGTGGTGGTGTAGTGGTGGTGGTGCTGTGGTTGTTGTGGGTGGTGGTGGTGATGGGTGGTAATGTTGGGTCCGTATTTTTCATTTTTGTTTTTGTTTTCAAAACAGAGGGGTAGTAGAAAATTTTTGTTACCTTGATTTCAAAAATTTTGTTACTAATTTTTAAAAACAGAAATATGTTTATCAAGTATGTTTTGTGTAAAATTTTATTTTTAAAAACAAAAAACAGAAAATAGAAGTACAACTAAACGGGGCCTTAGTTAATTAGTTTTTTTAAAAAAAACTACTGGTTTATTAATAAGAAAAAGCAACGGTAGAACATTTAACCTTACCTTTACAAGACTCAAATAAAAGCACATCTAATTTTTAATTATTATTACATCTCCATTTGTTTCATCAACTCTCCTTGTGTAAATACTCCAAACACCCATTGGCGGACGTGGATGAGAGTCATTTTCAATAGTAACACATGAGACTGACTCTCATACATTATATACTAAGTAAACTCTCCGTGCGATGCATAAGGAATAATAAAACAGCAAAATAAAATATTGCTAGATGA
Source organism: Tetracentron sinense (assembly GCA_015143295.1). Lineage (NCBI taxonomy): Eukaryota > Viridiplantae > Streptophyta > Magnoliopsida > Trochodendrales > Trochodendraceae > Tetracentron > Tetracentron sinense. The sequence continues at coordinate 21,483,666 of CM026566.1, forward strand.
AAGCACTGCCTTATTGCCTACCCCAATAATAAGAAATTAAATACTCACAACCAAGAAGAAAGACCAAGTCTAAGGTCATCTCTAAACAATCAATCAAGTGATAGATAGAATGAGAGGATTGCTATAGAATGAGAGGATCAAGCAATGCATGAACTATATTGAACAACTAAGCATGAGAAGTTAATTTTATTGTTCATTTTTTTTTTATTTGATGTTTTTCTTTTCTAATAATTTGTTCAATGTACTATTTTTAACTGTCATAGTAACTTATCTATCATAAACATCTTCATATTTTTCTCAAAGAGAAGCTCTGAAAAGACCGTCTTTTACTACTTAAGTAAGAACAATTGGTGCCCTTCATAGCTGAAATTATGATCCTTTTTACTACTTGCGAACACTTGGCACCCTTTATATTTTATTTTTACCAACAAAAATCAGTCCCCATTTTTGTTGAAACTTGAAAGCTCTAGTTTTGGTTATATCTAAGGCCCTGAAAATGCAAGGTGACCTTCCTTTTTAGGCAACGTAAAAAAAAAGAGCAGTGCTTAGGGGACCCATGGGTCCGTTTCAGATCTTACCCTAGTGTCCTCGTGTCCCTTTTAATACCCCTTTAACCCTAGTTAAGCTTAACCAAATTAAAACTAAGATTTTGGTTTTTTTTTTTTGAAAAACCATGGTTGGATTTTTTAACCCCAAGGGTGAGTGAATCTTAACCACAGTAGGTGAGTATTTAAAATTGGGGCATTGACCAATGAGGACCAGCCATTCCGTTATAAAATGGGAATTCCGGGTATTCCGGGTACGTTTACTATTTTCCAAAAAAAAAAAAACTATGTGATGTTTCATGATCTATGTGGTTCCCAATGATTTTGACAAGGAATAGGTGTGTGCATGGGGAAAAAGGACTGTGTAGATGGGTGCAAACTTTTTAATCATTTGATTATGAACTATAAATACAATTAAGCATTATTATGCTTGCTTTTTCATTTTCATGATGGTAGATTTTGTAAGATTTGCAATCGAAAATCACTCTATATTCCCACTTACAAAAAAAAAGAAGTACTTGGTCCACAGGCCTACTGTACTTCAAATATCCATGCCTTACAAAATGGTCATAAACTGTTTCTTCCTTAGATGCTGGAGGGCTTCTGTGCGGCTCCTGGTTCAGAATCCTGAATATCCTCCGAGACCTTATAATTTCCTTTCTCTAGCTATTGCCAGTTTGCCACAAAGACTTGGTCAAATTTAGTTTCTCTCACTGAGCCTTCATGTACCAATTAATTATTGGAAAGAGAAAGGATAAGATATTTAGGTTCTAAACTTCCTGCAAAATATTTATGGTTGTGGAAGAGATATTGTCTGGTGAGTTAGAATTAAGCATAGTGCCATGTAATTGGCTTTATCTTCTAATTCTTAAAAGGGCCCGTAGTGAAGACTCATTTCCTCTCCCCCCATTCCTTATTTCCACAATATATTGTATATATATGATTTAAGTCACGATATGAAAAGATAAATGTAGTCAAATGAATCATAAATTGAAGAATTATAGTTCTAGACCATCCTTATCTGTTATGAAAGAACCTTTAAAGAAGAATTGCAGAGGAATCTTTGTAACTTGCTGTGAAGATTATAATGCTAGATCACCCTTATTTGGTACAAAAAAAACCTCCAAAGAAGATTTGCAGAGGAAACATTGTAGCTTGGAACAATGACATCCCTCAGGCCCACTGAACTATCCACATCAGAAGGAAAATGTTCGAATGAAACAGAAAGAGCTTCCAGTGTAATTAAAATAGCAGTTTAGAAGCGAGGGGGGAATGCGATCAAGCTTTTCTCACCAAAAACAGATGGTACAATCTGTTCTTGGCTCCGGGTGTTATTCAGATCGGGATCTCTTTCTCATACTCCCCCCAATGGGAAGAGGTTGACTTTTCAGTATGCTGTAGGGGGTGATCGCTTCGGCGTGTTGGTAGGAGTCGGAGTCTGTTGGGAGGTCCATCAGACGAACACAGTTTTTGCAATTAAAAAACATATGAAGTGAGAAAAATGGGCCAATGCATAATACTTATTCCATAAACCTCCATCAATTCAGTAAAGTAGCAACTTTTTTCATAACAGTGGAAAATATGTGCTTGGATGGAATGTACTCTCCCTCCATGGAAAAATGCTCATCTATAGATACACAACAGGAAGATCCCAAATTTAGAAGTAATCTCTGGAGTTGCCTCAATACATTGACCTACGGGCTTGTTGTCTCCAAAGCTCAACGCGGGTCCGATGTTTAAGGCTCCACTCATCCTCTTCCTCCGACATGCCATGAAAAAATTTAGCCTACCTGCCGAGATTCTTAGGTGTATCAAGGACCGGGCATTTGAGGGAGGGTTGATCCAAAGGATATCCACAGAAGTGTACATGAGATTAAAAAAATCTCGTACCTTTGCCCAAGCAAATTGGAAAAGAATAACAATGAGTTCATTAGAGAAATCTAGAACCCCATATCTGTCAATAATAGTAGAGGCTGGATTGGATTCTGTTTAGTATGTTTTTGCAATCACAAAATAAACACCTATAGCTTGATGGGGAATGAAGGCAAAAGAAGGGCTAGTTCACGAACAAAATTTAAGGTTTGTAACGGGGAGACGGTCAAAACCGCCATGCCACTCAAGAAATGTCCGATAGTGACTGGATATTAGAGACAGAAAATATTTCAGTCATAATATATCACTTTTAAAAGCGGGAAACGAGTTTTGTCCTAATTTTGTACTATATGTCCGTCTCTAATAGAAACCGACCATTTTAGAAACGGAAGATTTCGTCTGAAATGGTTATTTGTATTTAATTTTGTGAAAAAACGAATAACCTTTAGAGACGGAACATTCTGTATCTACAATTAAAGTCATGAAACGAAATTTCTGTCTAAGGCTTATTTTGAATTAATTTTTTTAAAAAAGATAGAATCACCTTTGAGAGGAAATATTTCGTCTTAATAGTAAAAGACATTAGAAACTGAATTAGGTTTGTTCTATGTTTATGGACATTTAATTTAAAAAAAAAAATTCACCTGTAGAGATGGAAATATTTTGTCTCAATAATAAAAGACCTTAGAAACGGAAAGATTTCCGCACTATAGGAAAAACAAAAACTTTCGAGTTTTAATAGTTCTTCCCCAAAAATTAGAGATTCGATTTTACCCTCGTTCCGTAGTAGCGATGTAGGACTTAAAGAACAAACGAGGAGCAATCAAAATCAAAGATCAGCTGCTTCTCCAAGTTGTTTTTTATATTCCAGACATGATTAAATCACGATTAATCTGCGTTCTCCTACTCTATGCTTTCAAGGTGTAATGATCTCATGCGCGAGAGTAGCTTGACGATCTGCTGTTCTCAAGGAGCCATTATAGTATTCCCAGCCAAGCCTTCAGTAGATCCAAGATCAATCAGTTCAAAGACCTTCATCATTCAAAATCCGGAAATACGAGCTTAGGTTGTTGTTTTGCTGTTTCCCCATCTTGGCGCGTTGAGTGGTAGGGATTGTTTGTTTATNNNNGAAAATGAGAAGAAAGGAAGAAGACTAAAGTACGCTCGCAAATCATTTGGAAAATTTAATGACCATTGTGTCAGAAAGATCTAATCAATTTTATGAAGTAAATAAGAAAAAGAAAAAGAAAAGGGTACTATTGTCACTTTCTATTTGGATCAATTTAATCACATGAACTACTGCCATAGATGCTTTCTTCCTGAGCATCAAGCTCCTCCTCTTATATATTTTTTGCAAAGTAGCTGAGGTCTTCGGCATTGATGATGTAGTTGGTCTTCTCTCACGACCCGGCCTTTGAAACTTGACTTGGGATTTTATCCTGTAATTTGACAAGGTGTTGTGGCCGCTAAATTTGGTTTGTGTCAAGCGTACCACTGTCACGTGGCGCAATCAGATAGAACCTTTAGACCCTATTGGTGCGAGGACAGAGTGGCTGAGAGTGCGTTCCACTTCTGTTGTCTGGTTACCACCGCCGAACGTGCGTCCATCAGACGATTTGTAGAGAGGGTGGGGGGGGGGTTCGTCTTCTATCGCACCGTGCTCTGCTCTTGCTAGTTGCCCCACCTATCGGTGCTTGAAAGGGTTTTCCAAATTTATCAATTAAACAAAATGAATCGCTCTCTAAAAGATGAAGAAGATGATTAAACAGATGTAATTTATTTAATTTGATTGAAAGTAACTATGAAAGGTAACCTACAAACTATCATGTGATCGAAGCGAGTCGCAGAGGAAAATACAAAACTCCACTATAGTGGAGGGTACTGAAAGTAAAGCAACTAAGTAGAATCTCCCTGTAGAGGAAACTAAATCGAGGTACGTTCCGATAGGAATTGGTTATCAAGGACTGTTGAAACTAAATCTCCCAAAGGAGGATAAGATTGCTGAGAGGCAAGTTGTTGAGGAGCAATGTCGGGTGTGTGTGTGTGGATTGCGAGAGAGCTTTTCCTTCTGAGTCTTGGTTCTTTTATACACCCTAGAATGGTTATGGTAACTGTTCTCTCCAAAGCTTTGATCTTTGCCCTGTGATTTTTTAAATGACTATTCTTCCTTGAAGCAAATCCTATTGTGGGTGTCTTCTCGGCAATTACTACAACTACCTAACTTGATCTCCCTTGTGGTCTAATTGGTTTGGCCACGTGTCTTCTTCCACACGTGTTCGGGTGTTCACTATCATGTGCTCATTTTTTTTCGTGCTGGATCTCAACATGTGGCTAGGCTGGGTCATTCAGTATTGTCTTTCAAAGAGAAATCATCTTCGGTCTTTGGCCTTTAGGCTTTAACAAATTCAAAAGGTCTGATTTTGATGGGCCTCACCAATGGCCCATTGGGCTAGTGGCCTTTTTCATTCGGGTTACAGGTTTCTGGAGTAAACAATGCCCCCCGAGTCTTTGGTTTTTCTGTCAATGAAAGACGAAGAGACTTAGAATCCCTTTTCTATAAACCCCTTTTCTTGCTAGTCATGGGACACATGTCAACAACCATCATCGCAGCCATTTCTAGAGCTAATCTTCCCGAGATCTTTCATGATCTCTTATGTCAGAATGTCACTTTGATAGCTTTCAAATTTTAACAGTCTTTGAAATGGATAGTTATCTATAAATTCATCTTTTCCATCGCTTTCCTAATCCATTGTTCTTGTTGCCTCTTTTACCAAAGATAACCATTGTTCCTTCTCCTTTTATCCATGGGGCTACTCAATCAACGATCTGCGGATGGGGAAATGCTTTCTACAATGCCCAATTAATGGGGATCTATGCTCCATTCCCATTCCACAGAGGTCTCCTCCAGTTGCTCTTCACAGTAGCGTTCCTCCTCAGTTCGGTGGCATCTAAGACTTGGTCATCCATCTTCTACAGTTCTTCAATTTCTTAATTCCAATAAATGTCTTGATGTTACTTTTGTGAATCAACAAGATCCTTATCATGATGGTGCTCTTTTTAAACATCATCTTTTAACATTTCAAAATGTCATCCACAACTCTCCTTGCCCACTTCATTTAATACATAGCGATGTTTGGGGTCCCTCTCCCTTCCCTCAAACACCGGCTATAGATATTACATTTCATTTGTGGATGACTTCAGTAGGTACACATGGTTATATCCAATACGAGTTAAATCTGAAAGTTTGAAATGTTTTATTCATTTTCATAAACTCACTAAAATTTTTTTTCTCCACCAAAATTAAAAATTTTCAATCCGATGGTGGTGGGGAGTTCGTCAATGGTGCCTTTAAAAAGTTATTGGATGACAGTGGAATAACTCATAGACTTTCTTGCCCAATACTCCCCAACAAAGTGGGGTGGTAGAACGTAAACACAGACATATAATTGAAACCACAAATCCCATCCTATCCCACAGCTCTCTACCAAAGACATTTTGGATTGAGGCAATTCACACGATTGTCAACTTAATTAATAGGTTACCTACAGCTAGCCTTCAACAACGTACCCCATTTGAAAAGCTGTTTGGACGAACTTCACCATACAATCATCTCCGCACTTTTGGTTGCGTGTGCTACCCTTTTTTAGGGGCTACAAGGACCAACATATTGAGTCCCAAATCTGTACTATGTATCTTTCTTGGCTACAGTGGATCCCATAAAGGGTACATATGCCTTGAACCCATCTCAGGGCGCATCTATGTCTTGCGACATGTATTATTTCATGAGGATAAATTTCCATCACTTCCACAAAGGGATTCAATGAAGGCACCTAACACAGCCACAATTCCTGGCTGTCCACCTCCTTTATTTCATCTAGAGGAGCCTCAAATTGATTCGGGATCTTCACAAGCAGCTTGATCTTCACCATCGGCGTCCTCATCAGGCTCTGAGCCTGCCGCCACTACCATTTTCTCCACCAACCCAATCTGATCCAGTTCTACAATTCCTGACAAAGCTCCAGCTCTTGATCTCTTCGTGGAACTACTTGTTCTCACATCAGCAGCAGTATTGCCATCTCCTCCCTCTCATATTACCGGGCTTGACATTGTCTCTGGGATCTCTCTTGTGTTGCCCACAGTGCCTACACGCCCAGAGAGTTCACCCCAAATTTTGAATCGGACCTCCAACATTCGATGCTCACTCGGTCTCGTGATGGCACACTCCCTCCACGAACATTCTTTGCCCCTAAACATTCAATCCCGCAAGCCTTTCTTTCTCATTATTTAGATCCAAGGTCCGAACCAAGCAACTACACACAAGCCTCAAAAACTCCAGAATGCTGATCTGCTATGCTAGAAGAATTTAATGCCTTATTGAAAAATCAAACATGGTATCTCTTCCCTGCTACCTCCAGTGTGAATGTCGTAGGTGGTTGTAAATGGGTTTACAAGATTAAACAAAAATATGATGGTAGTGTTGAACGTTTCAAAGCGCGCCTAATTGCCAAAGGGTTCAACTAACACCATGGCCTGAACTATGATGAAACATTCAGTTCAGTTGTAAAGGCTACCATGATTCACATAGTGTTAGCTATTGCCGTTGCCAAAAATTGGTCAATTCGACAATTGGATGTGAGAAATGCCTTCCTACATGGCACGCTCAAAGAAAATGTCTTTATGGTTCAACCACCAGGATTTATGGATAAGGAATTTCCAGGCTATGCCTGCAAACTACACAAGGCAATTTATGCGTTGAAACAGGAGCCCCGAGTGTGGTTCAAAAAATTCAATTATTTTTTACTAAAAAATATGGGTTCAAATGCAGTTGATCTGATACTTCAATGGTTACTCAAAATTCTTCTCAAGGAATGATTATTTTGCTCCTCTATGTTGATAACATCATTCTCATCGGGTCTTCCACTTCAGTCAACTTGTTCATTAACAAACTACATTCGGCCTTTACAGTGACGGATCTTGGCAATCTTCACTATTTCCTCAGCATGGAGGCAAATCGTTCTTCCTTAGGCCTTCATCTAAGTCAAACCAAATACACACTTGGACTTCTGGAACGCTCGAATATGCTTGGTTGCAAACCTTGTTCCACTCTAATAGCCTCTGGTTCAAAACTCTCTTCCTATACTGGCAATCCTCTGGATGATCCAATTGCCTATCACCAACTGGTTGGAGCACTTCAATTACCGACTCTATCCCGACCAGACATAACATTTGTAGTCAACCAGGGTTGCCAGTTCATGCATCATCCATTATCCTCTAATATGATAGTAGCAAAATGTATTCTTCGCTACCTAAAAGGTTCCGTTAGCTTTGGTCTTCATCTCAGCCCATTCTCTTTGTTTGAAATCCAAGCTTACTCTGATGCTGATTGGGCCGGTTGTCTAGACAATCGACGATCAACTACTGGTTATTGTGTGTATCTTAGTCCTAATTTAATCTTATAGGGAGGCAAGAAACAACTTACTATTTCCAGATCCACTACTGAAGCGGAATACCGAGCCCTTGCTGTTGCTTGTGATGACACAATGTGGATTCAATACCTGCTTAAAGAAATTGGCTTACCTCTAAATTCACCTACTCGTATCTTATGCAACAACGTTAGTGCAAGCTACATGGCAGCAAACCCAGTTTTTCATGCCCGTAGCAAACACATTGAGATAGACTACCATTTCATTTGGGAGAAAGTAGTCCAAGGTAATTTGCAAATATGTTTTGTGTCAATAAAGGATCAAACGGCTGATGTCTTCACCTAAGTCCTTCCTGGCCCACAATTTCAATATTTACGGTCCAAGCTGATGCCTTACCAGTCATCATCTTGTGGTGGAATGTTAGAGGATACACACACCTCTCCCATGTTATCTCCTCATAGATAGGGATTAAGGATAACCAAACTTTATCCTTCCGTTTGAATATTTTAATATGTTGTAACATCCCTATCATAAGGATAAGCCTCCATGTAATCCAAGAGGAATATAATGTCTACATATATGAATACAATCAACAGAGAAGGTATTGTAAACTTTTCCCAAATACAAACTCTTACAGGGTTCACCCACCTATCCTTGACTTTTAGAAAAAAAAAATTTTTAAAAATTTAACGTGGTTAGAAATTAAAAATATTAAAATATTTTTAATATTTTTTCTAAAACCAAGGATAGGTGCGTGAACCCTAGGGGTGGGTGAATCTTAACCACAGTTCAGGGGTGCCCAAAGGGACATGTGGCGACATTAGGGGCTCAACCGGAGTCTCCCGAGTCCGGTTACAACTGGAGAGGATTACGAATATAAAACAAATATTTTGTTAGCTCCCTTATGCCTCCATAGTCCACACAAAGTCATTTGTTTTATTATTTCAAAGGGTGAGCGCTTGGAAAATCCCCATACGAGTATGATTAGCAATATTCTTTGCAATATATCACCACACATGAAATAAGGAGAAAAAAGTAACATTTGTTTTATTAGACTAACTTTGAACAGGAACTCCAGTTGAAGAGCCAACTACAGCAATCCAAAAATATGCTTGGGTAGTTTGAGAATTACAATAAAAAGTTTTAGTTGATAGAAATACATTTCCTATGTACTCTAATTTTCAAACTACCCTTGCTTCAAAAGCATATTTTTGGTTGCTCCTATTTACTCTTATAGCTTCTTGTAGTTGCTGGCGTAGCATGCTTTGGTTGGCTTTAGGGTAACCAATAAGCGCAGAACAATCTGTTTCCCAGTTACGAATTAAAAACTAAATACAAAAAAAGTATTATAAAAAGGAAATTGCTTGAAAACACGATTGTACCTACTATCTTATAAAAATAACCGTTGAATCCCATGAAAACACCCACCCCAGCCAACATCTACCTTAATTGGCCACTCCGTTTGCATTAAGTATTTTCTATGTTTGTTAAGAACATTTACCCATCCTCGCTATGTGTGGGAGATTTAGGTTTCTGGTGTAGTTTTGATTAACTTTGATGTCAACTGTTATTTAGTGTTTACGAAAAAGTAAAAAAAAAAAAAATTTGGCGAGAGAATCTTAGCAATTTGGTCATTTGTAATCACTTACAAATACCCTTGTAGTTAAGCCAGCTTAGAGAAACCTTACAAACAAACCATAATCTGTCTTCTTATCTCTCATATTTGTATCTCTCACTCTTTAGGTACCCCTCTTTAAATATATTATTTTCTGGGTTTTAGTAGATTAATCTCTGGTCGTCTCTTCTTCTTCTTCTTCTTATTTCTCTATGCTTAATTTAAAAATGCTTCTTCATTTATTTTCAGTCCCACTGTATTATTGAGTTGTTGAAATTTAAGAAACCATAGTTGGATCTCCTAGAGGGACTCCTCAAAGTTTCATTTTAGGTATCAAGAGTATAATTATTCTCATAAGTATATGCTTGTTACCATACCATCAAAGATTTTTGGATTTTGTTAGTCCCATTCCCTTTATTGCGCTCTTCTTTTCAGGGGGGAAAAAAAAGAAGAGAGATTTTGTGGTAGGCCCATAAGGTCCTGAGCCAAAAATGGTGGTCTTTTTGCCGTAACAAGCGAAGAGAGTATGGCCAGCCCTCCTCAAGGATACATTCTCGTCTAAGACTCTAAGCACTTTTTGTCGGACAAGTTACACCAAGATAGACTCTTGTTACCATACCCTTAAAAATATTTCTGATTCTCTATAATTAGTTCTTTGCAGGGACAGAGAGAGACATGGCAACCAGGAGATCCTTCATAAGAATCGCTGGTAATTTTCATATTTTATTCACCAAAAAACCATCCAGTGGAGATTGTTTAACAAACTAAAAACTCTCATTTCCTTTCGTCTTCATGCTGTAGTTCTCCAATGCGCTAACATCATAGCGGCGTACATCATGTGGGTGTTGATGACATATCTCACAGATGTGTGGAAGCTTAGTATCACTCAGGCTGCAGCAATTGTGAACGTGTATTCGGGCTTGGTGGCCATAATGCCGATAGGCATGGCCTTCCTTCTAAATCATTGTCTGGGTACCTATTGGATGCTGTTTCTCTCAAGTGTTACTTATAGCATCGTAAGTTTCTTCCTCCTTAGAAACTCCGGGAAATTGCCGCTATCATAGACTTACTCCCTCACATGAACTTTCTGTACAGGGTTTGAGCTTCTTGGCCATGTCAACCCCACCATTTCTTTCGAAGGTCACCGGCACGTGTAGTGAATATGAGCCGGCATGCATCGGCAAAATACAATCCATCTTCTTCTATGTGGCGTTGGCTCTAATAGCTGTCGGCAAGTCCAGTCACTCAGTTTCTGTAAAATTATTCTGGGAAGTGCAAGAAGAGAACCAAGAACATGAAGAAAAGCAAACAAAATTTCAAGAGTTCTTGCAAAAACTTAAAGAGATGGGCGATTTTAAGGTGATACTTGCCTCGGTAGCTCCCATTATCTTAGTTGCTTATATAAAGCCTTGGACAGTTCGATTTGGGATTCCGGCAATATTTACTGTGGTGGCAACTCTTATATTTTTGAGCAGTTCATGGTCTTACAATTTCATCAAATCACCTCAAACGAGTGGCATCAGGTCTCTCTCTCTCTCGCTCTCATCATACAAAACCTTCTAAAGGAGTGTTAGTTTTCACTCTCCCCCCAATGCACTCTAATCCAATGTTCTATTGGGAGACATATATACCATGATCAGATGACATGACCAATACAACCTTTGAGTATATCCAGTACTTGTGGTATCTAATTACTTTCTTTCAAGACTCACTCTTTTCATTGGAGGGAGTGTTTGTTGAAAACAAGTGTATTTCTTGGAAGACAACAACACATGTCTTTCCCACAAAGAAAGTGACTTTAAAAGAAAGTGTAGTTACCATTGTCCTAGAGGGATTTCCAAAATTTGGCCCTACTCAACTCACAGGCATATGGAAGAGAAAAAGGCCTTAAATTTGCGAGGTTAGCATGGCTTGGCCAAATAGATATTACATTATTATTTTGTTAACATAATATCTCCTCGTACCTCGATTGGCCTTTGTCGTAAATTTCTTTTTTACAAAAAAAGCTTGATTGGCCTTTAGTACTTTGATGAAAAGTTATTTATATGGATGAAATGCAGTTGTGAAGAGAGGGCTGCCACAACATTACCATCTCAAACTGTAGAGGAAGGATGCAATAATGAATTGAGGCTTTTAAGAACTGAAGGAGTGGACGAAACTAGAGTTATTCTACGCATTATTCCCATGTGGATCACCTTCATTGTTTGTGGGATAGTGATATCTACTGGGAACACTTATTTTCTTGAGCAAGCAAACCACATGAACAACAAGCTTGGATCCTTACATGTCCCCGTCGAGTTCCTTTTCTGGTACTATAACATGACAAAGTTGAGCAAGGCCTTTGAAATGTTCAAAAATATTATCCCTGCCAGTCTTCTAGCTTCATGCCCAATATTCTACTCTGCAATATGCTGTATTATTGCTGTGCGGGTGGAATCCAAAAGGCTACATGTGGTTAAGAAATATGGTTTAATCGACAAGCCGGAGGACACAATTCCAATGAGTATGTTCTGGTTGCTTCCACAAATTTTCTTCTTAGCGTTCATTGAGGGCAGTGGAAAATTAATTTTCAGATTTTTTGTTCTCAGGAAGTTCCTGACTCAATGAAGAGGTATGTGCCTTTTTTGAGCAAAGGTGTCCTTGGAGCAGGAACCATTGGGAGCGTCCTTTTCGTCTATATAGTAGAGAAGGTTAGCCAAAGGGGAGGGCGACTGAGTTGGTTCCAAGATACCCTCAATAGGAGTCGTCTTGATAATTATTATTGGGTGTTAGCTGTATTGACTTCCATAAATTTTGTTGTCTACCTCGTGTTGGCCTGCAGGTTCATGTATAGGTGTATAAAGCGTGAGTATGAGCGTGAGTATGAATCGACCCCGCCTAGTAACATATGATTCAAGTTGAAGTGTAAATTGTTGTTTAATGAAAAATAGATGTTATGTATTGAAAAGTGTGTATATCTCAAAATTTCACTTTTTCTAACGTATTAGCATGGTATTAATATTTGCGCTTTCAATTCGTGCTTCAAAGCCTTACGTAAATGTAAATGTAAATGTGTCGGGCTTCTAGCCAAGCCCATTCAAAAATTACTAAAATTTAAGCCCCGTACCAGGTAACAGGCCATCACAAAATTCGGTATCGGTAAAGGTGACATTGGCTCACTCTGCTTTGGTTGAGAAGCAGTCTTTTCTTAGGTCAAGCTTGACTTCGCCTTTCCTAGACTTGTGCCTGTCACCCCCTTACTTTAAGGTACAAAGACCATTATTGACAAGTACCACTAGAGCAAACTTACAGTACACCTTTATCCATCCAACTCATTGTATGGCTCATTCTACCAACACTAACTAATTAGAACTGGGTACTGAAGTTTCTTCGTGGGATTACCAAAAAAAAAAAAAAAAGTTTCTTTGTGATACTGCTTGGGTTAAACTATAGGAATCGAGGTAGAAACAAATCTCTGCAACCACCTTCAAATAAAAGGCCTCTGGTGGATGCCCGATGGAAGCCCGAGCCAAGCGCTCAGGCATTCACAAATGATGGGACATGTGGCATTTTAAAGGGGAGTGATATCAAGTGGGGAGAATTCAAAATCACAGGAGAGAAAAATGAAATGAATTCTCCCCCAAAATTATCGCTGGTGACCCGTTATTTGTGGATGCCCGAGCGCTTGGCTCGGGCGTCCACCAAAGCCAAACTTTTCCCCAAATAAAATGACTTGGATCTGAATACAATTTTCTCGTATAGCTTCTATAGAGAATAAAATAATAATAGATAAACAAATAAATAAAACTAACTCCAAACTAACTTACGTGGGTTCAATAACATATAAACATGGATTTTTTGGTCGCTTCCAATTAAACATCCCATTTCTGGAGAATGCATGTATTGCATCTGCATTTAGCTAATGAAGCAAAATAAATTCTGTTTATCTTCCGAAGAAGAAAAAGAAAAATAATAATAAATAAAAAGACTTATATATCGACATCAATGCAGATAAAATTATGTAGTTCACCTTATTCCTTTCATCAACATTCAACCGCTAAGGTTGTAGCAATCAGCATGTGCGTTCCGCTGACCTCCAGGCTGCCATGTGTCCCATTTAATCTCATCAACTATAGTTAAGAATCGCTCACTCCTAGGGTTTCTCTCAAATATCTAGTGGATAATTTTGTTACTGTTAAGAAATTTTTAAATAAATAACAAATATTACAGAATTTATCTGGACTGGACCCATTTATAAATAAGTTGAATGACTAAAATCCACACCCCATTATTAAGGAAATAAATAAAAATGGAATACATTTTGTGAGTAAGGGAATTTATTGTCTTTCCTTCCGGGCCGGACCCTATGGAGGAACAACGCTAAACGCCTAAAATAAAAGTCGCCACCTATTTAATTAAGGAGATAATAGGATCCCTAATAATGGATAAGGACTTTAGGTCTACGGTCAAGATTTTAGGTAAATGATTCTTTTAAACCCTGGGAAAGGTGTTAGGCATCCCGAGGCCCCCATCCGGAGATAGTAACATACTCCCTATGTCTAAGTCAAATTAAAATAGAAATCTAAAAGAAAATGAAGATGATATTTAACTATGCTAATTAAACAAGCAAAGTAAGATAAACGAAAAAAGGAAACTAGCCTAGGGGAGCTGGACCCGTTAGGGCTGCCTACTTACCCGTGGCGGGATCAAGCCATAATAGTTCTCAAGCAAGCATGCAAAGCAAACTTTTTTTTTTTTTGGAGTTTTATAATACTCAACGGTACGTCTAACTGACACATAAGACAGACTTTGCTCAAAAGTTCGACTGTAGGGGAGGTCAGGCTGGCACACCTTAGTTTCCTAGTGCAACATGGGCGGGGAGAGGAACCTGGGTGATGTTGGTGTTCCCTGGTGTGAAACAGATTTTACCCATCTCCAACATGTCCTGGACAGCGTGCTTCAGATCGTAGCATCTGTTTGTAGGATACCCCAGTGTCTGATGATACCTGCAGTGCTGATCTGCCTTCGGAAGGTTAGCTAGTGGAGGTTGCGGATCTTTCAGTGCAATTAGCTGCTTGTCCAATAGATATGGGAGGAGTGCCGTCAGAGAGTATGGGAAGGGCGTGAAAGCCCGAGCTTTCCTTTGTTCGAAAGTCATCTGGTGAGATAGCAGCTTTCATTGGGTCTACTGAGCTTGTTGGGGATGATTGGGAATCCGAATAGGCATTACTGCCACCATCTACCCATCGTCTTCTCTTCTCTTGCTATCTCTTTTTGGTTGTGGGGGAGAACGGTTGGAGGAAGACACACCTTTGGACCCTAGGAACATGTCAAATTTCCCTATGTCAACGATTGTTGTCTCAATCCTGGTGCCACATTTGGCTATGGTGCTAAAATTGGAGATAGGTTGCGCTGTTAGGAGAGTCTTGAGTGGATGCTTGAGTGTGCGGAAGAAAGTTATCACTAACTCGTCTTTCGGTAGAGGAGTGCTTATTTTTCCTGTGATCTCTCTCCATCGAATAAAGTATTCAATGAAGGTATCATTATCCCTCTGGGATATTCTTTCCAGGCTTCCTCTCTATGGGACCAGATCGACATTATAAGAGTACTAAGCGACAAATGTCTCGTAGAGGCCCTCCCATGTTTGGATTTTGGTGGGGTCCACCATTGATGAACCACTGTAGGGCAGGTCCCTTCAAACTTTTCTGAAACAATTGAACCAACAGCTTATCCCCGTGCTTTAGCTGGAAACGTTCTCTGCGATTGACCCTTAAGTGTGTTTCTGGACATTCCTTCCCATTATATTTTTTAAATTCAGGCATTTTGAAGTCTCGGGGCAATTAAATCCTAGGTGTACACATATATATGTCCCTAAAATCAATGGATGAGTGGTTATGGGATCCCTGAGTCTTCCTCACCAACTCCTCTAGTTTCTCTATTCTCTCCTTGTATGCGTTCAAGATTTGTACCGAGTTAGAAGAGATGTGAGTTGATCCGATCTGATGCTCAATACCAGCAATGACTTCCTCCTCCTTAAATTGGTGTATGTTTGGTGAAGAGATATGGTGAGTGGGTTGTGGTGGGATAGGTTGAGGTGGAATGTTGAAAATGAATTCTAGTTGTAGTTGAGTAGGTGGTGGTGGGATGTTGAGGGTGAGTAGCGGTTGTGGTTGAACAGGTGGTGGTGGAATGTTGATAGTAGATGACGGTGGATTAGGATTATGGAGAACAAGTGGTGGTGGATTAGGATTGGTAGTACGTGGTGAGTTTGGTTGTGATGGGTTCGATGCACCAGCCAGTTGAGGATTAGAGGAGGAGAAAGCATGTGTCATGACCCACATGAGATCCTGCATGATGCTCTTTAACTCCTCAATACTTTGGGCATTTTCAGCCACCCTAGTCTCAAGATTTGGAGCTTGTTACTATGATGCCGCGGTATCAAACTCAGTTTCATGGCCGTCCTGATGTTCCTTGTCGCGGTTGGCTAGTCTGGTTTTAACTGGGCTCGCTCTCTAGATATGATGCTCGGTTTGACTCAGGGTCTACTATGAAAAGATGGAGAGATAAAAAGTGAAAGTCGGAGTAGTTAAAAATGAGAGAAAAATTTTAGAAGACATGCATATGACCTAACATAGTCTAGTTGACATGGGGGAGTGCCCCTTGTTTGGACATTTATGATGGCATACATAAGAGAGTTTGTTTTTTATTTTTTTGAAATTTTTTGTTTAATGCATTAACGGGGTATGACATGTCATATGTGGTCCAATAGGGTTGACAGATAGAGATCTGTTCTACTAACCTAGATTGCTGGTAACTAGGGCCTACCGGGCCAAAGTTGAGACGGGTTAATGAGCTAACACATTGTAACTTATGATTTAAATCTCACATGCGTGTCTTAGAGAGAGGGTTGTGTGTTTTATTAGCACACAACAAACATGACCCAAACGTGCCCCTAGACGGATGGCTATCTGCGTAAGGGTGCCCTAATGCTCAACCATGGATGTGGCATGTATAGAATGAAAGTAAAATAAGGCTAGAGATGTCCCTCCTGATAGGCTACTTGAAAGTTATACCTCTGCCTAGCTATATGCTTGTGTTGGGTTAATGCTGGTGTTCCTAAGATGGTCGGGGTTCACTTGACACCATATATATATGTGACTCCCCGGCATATAACATGCCGGAAAAGGAACGATTGGTGTACGCAAGAGCATTCTAAATCATTCTCTGAGGATAATCATCCAATAGACATAATTCAGCCGACCTCCATGACCTGTAAACCTCTGTCATTGAGGATGATCATCCTACAACCGTAAGCGTAATGGGCCGAACTACTGGGTTTTGAGCAGAGTTATTAATCTAAATGAAAATGCAAAAATCAGAAGCATACAAAGACATAAAAGGAATTTATCTTTAATTAGTATAAAGAAATAACAAGTTACTTTTCTTCTGAATTTCAGACTTATTTGGCTTAAACCTAGGTTTTGGCTTTTGCCTCTCTAGTAGAGTCGTCAAGCTATGAGTAAGAGAATTTACCGCCTTTTCTTTCGAGCCAGACCCTATGGAAGAACAACACAAAACGCCAAAAATAAGAGTCGCCACCTATTTTAATTAAGGGGAAATATAGGATCCCGAATAATGGATAAGGAATTTTGGTCTATGGTCGAGATTTTAGGTAAGTGATTTTTTAAACCCTATGAAAGGTGTTAGGCATCCCAAGACCCCCATTTGGAAATGGTAACCTACTCCCTATGTTTAAGCCAAATTAAAATAGAAATCTAAAAGAAAATGAAGATGCTATTTAACTATATTAATTAAACAAGCAAAGTAAGATAAACAAAAAGAGGAAACTAGCCTAGGGGAACAGGACCCGTTAGGGCTGTCTACCTACCCGACTTAGCGGGATCAAGCCAAAGTAGTTCTCAAGCAAGTATGCTAAGTAAAGCATTTTTTTAATTCTTTTTTTTTTTTTTTTGTATATTTGATTTTTTTTTATTTATTTTTTGTGATTTTTGGAGTTTTATAATATTTTTGGGATTTTTTCCAATGTTGGTTAAACACCTAAGGTCAAGGAGAATTAACTAGGGTTAAGTTTAACCTTAGTTAAGGTTCAGGGGTCAAGTCAATGTCCAAATATGCCTCAGGAGTAGAAGATGGTGTTGAGTCTATACCAAGTCAAAGTGTCAAACCCAAGGCCAAAGGATGAGGTGATGCGCACCCTTTTGTGCATTGTCTTAGAGGGCGGTTTTATGGTTACCTTCCCAAGAGGCCATTGCTCAAAACGATGTCCCTAGGCTCTGTTCAAACCCCACCAAGAGTCTTGGAAGGTGAGGGAGGGTTGGAACCAAAGGGTGATCCCAAACAGTGAGAGACAAAGGTAAACTGAAATGCTGTTTTTCAGCATAAGGGTGGTTTTAAATATGAATACTACCCACTGTAGTTGTAGAACAAGCACCTCCTTAGGCCCACATTATTGGGAAAAAAGAAGCTACTATTGGCCCAAAAAAAAACAAGAGTTTTAAAGAAGCAACTAGGTTTACCAAACTCAAAACAAACCCAAAAAGAAACAAACTTAAAATCCGGACTGTTCTGTGCACTACAAAAACAGCATCCCCAGACCTAAAAAACTCTTTTAGAGAAAAGTTGCCCCCCTTCACAAGATGACGTGGGTTTACAGTAGCTCTCAAACATCTGATTGAAAACCCAAACAAAATACTCTTCAAAAAAAAAAAAAAGAAAATTGAGTTTGGAACACTTTTAACAGTAAACCGATATGATGGCCTAACTCTGGGTCTGTAACAACCTTCAAAAATTTTAGTTTAGATATCCTCTTGAGGTCTAAGCATTCTCAGGTGATTTCCCAAAAGTATAAGGGTGCTCTAAAGGGTATGGAAACCAGAAAAGACAACTTAGCTGAAGTTAAGGCTCCAATATTTTACATCAGCTTCTGTATTGTTGGTATATTCTATATTGACATTACAGAGGTCGATGTAAAATGCCACAATCTGAGATCAAAACAAATCACATGAAGCTCCAAAGATCTAAGAGAACTGAGCACAACCTGGGTAAATTTCAAAGATCTCAAGAAAGTGGTCTTGCAAGGAAAGACAGAGCCTAGAAATGGGACCAGCACTCTTCTGAGATCCTTGGAATGACTCAAGGTTTAATCATTCCCAAACCCAGAATTTGAATAACCAGAAGAAAGATACAAATGCAAGATTTAAGAAGAAAAGAGAGAGTCACCCTCCTCCTTCTTCGTGAGGGCTGAGGGCCTCCTATCCCATTGGGAAAGAGATAGTGGCTTCCCACTATTCTGTGAAGAGAGGGAAGCCAACGGACTCCTAGAAAGGGACTAGGAGGTGCAGAGAAACTGAATAAAAATGAACTGCTAGAAATGGACTAGGAGGTGCAAAGAACTGAATAAAATAAAAGGAGGAAGGTGTGAACCAACCCTTTAAAAGAATCCTTCAAAGCTTCAAGGTGAGGTGTATCTAATAGCTAGGAGGGGAGTGATTCTTTAGAAAAGAAAACCAAGGCTACCCTCAGATTCAACTCAAGCCCTCAAGACCGAAAATATCAAGGGTAGATGGTTTGATGTGATGGGTTTTCAAACTGTTAGAGGTGGTTTCGTTGGAAACTTTGCATAACCCAAAGACTTAGAGCCCGTTTGGTTTGGTTTTCTTGGGGTGATTTAATCGCTTAAAATCGCTTTCCTCAAAACCGGGGCTCTTAATTGCGTTTGTTTAGGTTTTCCAAATCAGTTTGGGTGCCATCGATTTGGATAAAAACCGGTTTGAACCAAATTAGCAAAAGGGGTGATTTTTGACGGGAGAAATCGGTTGCTCTCTACCGATTGTGCGGACTGATTTTTGACGGAGATACCGATTTGTAAACGACCCCCCCCCCCCCCCAAACTCAGATCTCGCATCACTTTCTTCGAAG
Organism: Tetracentron sinense; assembly: GCA_015143295.1. Taxonomy (NCBI): domain Eukaryota; kingdom Viridiplantae; phylum Streptophyta; class Magnoliopsida; order Trochodendrales; family Trochodendraceae; genus Tetracentron; species Tetracentron sinense. Next base: position 21,503,039 of record CM026566.1, read on the forward strand.
GAGAGAAAAACAGACTCGATTCAGCTCTACAACCAACATTCAGAGAAAAATCATCTCGAATCAAGTGCTGACCCTCTTCTTCTTCTTAGATCTACTTCCACTTAAGGGTTTGTAATTTGGGGTTTTTTTTCTATACTTATTTGTTTATTTCTTTCTTCTTGTTCTTGTATTCTATCATTTCTTCTTGTTCTTGTATTTCCAAGCAAATCTTGACTCATATAAGAAAAACTGATTGATTTTACCAAGCAAATCTGGAATCTTATCTTGAATCAAAGAAGATAAATCTCTTCTTCCATTGAAAAAATAGGATGGATCCAAAACAAGAATCCATGGATTTAAAAAACCCGTGGTGACAAAAGACACTCGATTTCTGGAATTTCATGGATTTAAGCCAGAAACTTAACACAATACAGTTTTTTTTGTTTAAGAATTTCGCCAAACACCATACACTGAAAAGTTATAACAGAGAAAAAATGTTCAATTAAGAACCCTAATTTCATCATCAGATGTTCCTTTTGCTTCTCCATTTTTACTATTTTACTGTGCAATTTGTACAGTGTTTACTATTCTTTAGTTTTTATTGTTAAAAGTTTCAATTCCTTATATATATATTTCTTCCTTAGATGACTATTCTTCAGCTACTCTAAAATATGGTTATTGTAACCTTTCTTTTCCAATTTTCAGTTTTTACTCAATGAAGAAGCGGATTCTGTTTATTTTTTCTTCTGTAATTGGGGCTTTGTTTGTTTGCTTTAGCATGTAAAAACTACTTGCTATTGCTTTTTTTTCCTTCTTAATCTAAGCCATGTTGAGATGGATTTTGTTAAAGATTGTTTTAAGATCTGGGTTTGTAATTTAGGGGATTTTTTCTTTCTTTCTTTATTTCTTTCTTTGTTCTTGCTCTTTGTTGATTGCTCTTCTTGTTCTTGAACTTTAAATACCAGATCTGGGTTTGCTACTAGTCAAATTAGCTCCTGGAATTTGACTCTAACTCAACATGAATACCTATTGAAACCCAGAATGCTTGCAATTGCACAGTGAATTCATATAATTTTCAGCTTCTATTGGTTACAACCTATATAGCCTTTTATTGAAGTTTGAGATTTGATAAACATTTCACAACAGAGCTACATATCATATCATGTTTACAACACTAGTTTGATATGTTTATATAAAGTAACAGATATCTATCAAGTACAAGTATGTTGTTCCAACACTTAGATTATTTGTTCTATATTGAAGATTTTTATTTATAATTGATTTGATATTCCTCTTTATGTATATGATTATGATTCCCATATACATATTTATATGATATAACTCTTTATCTATATATGTTCTAATTCATTATAATTGATTTATTCATATGTATATGATTATGATTTTACTATACATAGGTATATGATTCCACTATACATATGATCTATTACCTTGTTTGCTTGGTATACCTATATCTCACTTTCTCAATTCCCCTTTGTTATTATTTACATTTCACTAGAGTTTTTATTTTGATTTCTAGAGGACATGGATAACACCACCCAACCTAGTGGTAGTAAGAAGTCAGGTCAAGCCCAGTGGTCCGAATCTTTGGATCGAATCTTTATAGAGTTAGGGGTAGATGAAGTACTGAAAAAGAATAGGCTAACCACAAGTTTCAACAGGCTTTGGTTGGGACCCGATAAGAAAGGTCATCACTGCTGATGAAGAACGATGGGTAGATCTGATAAAGGTACAATGAAAGTAAAATTTTAATGGTTACTTAAAAAATGTTATTACTAACAATTAATACTTCACGTACATCAATATAGATAGACCCAGCATATGAGAAGCTTAAAACCACCACATGCCCAATGTATGAGGAGATGACAACAATTTTTTGGGATACATGTGCAACTGGTTGGGCTGCTTTAGTGACGGGAGAGAGCGAGGAGCGACAAGATAACCTTGATGCAGTTCCGTGTACGCAGGAGTCCAACATAACAATAATATGATGTAGGAACGTAGGCGATACTGAATACTTCTGTGTGCATCATGTGGATGGATAATAATTCTGACTGTTATTACTTTTTTTTATGTCACTGTTATGGTTTGTAACCATTTTTGGTTGTGTAGTATGTTTGGGTAGGGCATTGTGTGTTGGTTACATGGTAACCTTCCACTAAAATATGTGTGTGCATGTCTTTAGTGTTTGTTACATGCTAGAATTTAACAGAAACAAAAACAGCATGTGTGTGAGTTTAGAGTGTGTGTTAGTTGCATGCTAACATCTCACAAAGACACCGTGTGTGTGAGGCTGTGTGGTGTGTGAGCCACACACTAAACTTTTCCTAAAGAAGAAAAGTGAGTGAGTGGGTGAGAATATTAGTAAGTTAGCTACACACTATCTTTTCCCCCAAAGAAGAGGAAAGAAAGTGCGTGCATGAGTTACCTGGTATGTATGTGCACGTGAGTTTGGGTGGGGACAGTGGGTGTTGGTTAGGGTAGGGTTAAGTTCTTGGGTTCGATTAGTGTAATAGATTTCAGCTTGGGTTACTGCTACGGTTGACGGTTAGGGTTTCCTTGAAGTCTAGGATCTGTGCAAAGGATAGGGTGCAAAAATCGGGTGCTTACAACATTGTATCGTTGGTGTATCCTCATCTCAAGCTTTACCTTAGATGTTGGATTATATTAGGATAATCTTTGAGATTATCTTTCTATGCTTGTAGTCTTTTACCCTTTATTTAAAAAGGTAAACTAGTCATACTCTCGGGCATTACTCTCAGCCAAAAAACAATTCCTGTTAAAGCCTTACTCTTAGCTAAAAATAAACACTTGTTAAAGCAGACATGTATGGATGAAAAGAAGTAAGGACAAGTGTTGGTTTTGGCTGAGATTAGGGAATGCCTGAGAGTATGGATAGCACAAGTCTTATTTTTTGCCCTCTATTGAGTCATCGGGTTATCCTAAAAATCCCACCAACTTGATCATTTAAAATAAATATTTATTACCTAAATAAATATCTTAACTATATTCCATTATGATATTTAGACTTGAAATTAATATTTATTAAATATTTTATATAGTTTTATCAATGTATTTCGATCAATTAACTAGGTGTTATTATTAGGCCCAGGGAGCCAAATCCAAACCGAACTCATTTATAAATGGACAGAGAAAATTATACTATATATCCCTTTCTCAAAGTCCAAAACATGGACTTGAACCCCTGATTCCTAAGTAGATTTTTGACACAAAGTGCTCTTTTCAAGTTATTGTGATATTATTATTATTATTATTATTATTATAATTATTTATTTTCGGTTAATGTAACAGCTTGGAAGCTGTTACTGAAACTACTACAGAAGCAATCTGAATCTTACATTGAATAGAAATACCACACCTCCTTGATTCATAGGGGAGGATTTGAGTTTGAGCCACCTAATGGTGAGACATTTGAAAAGCCCCTAATTTAATAACATAGTAACAAGATTTCCTCCCCTAGGTCTTTTTTAAACAAACAGACTCAACCTGCTTAAAGCTCTCTCTCATATTCCTTTTCTATAATTTTTGGTTTAATTATTTACAAATTTCTAGGTCTTTTCTTTTAAGGCAAAGGATTTACTCTAGCAGATGCGGGAGATTTTACAGTCGGACATAGTCTCTTTTGCCATAGCCTCTTTCTCTGTCGTGTGGAAATGTCTTGAACTAAGGACGTGATTGCGTGTATGAACGCGATGGTACATGCACACCTTCCTAGCTCGTTACATATCCTCTTTGATATCCCTTAAATGTGGTTAAGATTCACTCACTCTTATGGTTAAAAAATCTAAACTTGGTTTTAAAAAACATTATTAAAAAATTTCACCCTGGTTATGATTCACTAACATCTCGTTACTTTTTAAAAAATATTTCTTTCTAAATATCCAAGTTAAAATATTTTTTAACTCTAGGGGTGAGTGAATCTTAACCACGGGTAATAGTTGTCAAAGAAGACACGTGGCGAAGGTGTGCGCATGCCGCTGAATGGAACACGACCTCCTTAGCTCAAAACATTTTTCCGCTATGCCCCAGTATTAATATTCAAGCATCTACGAGATAAAATCAGTTGCCTTTTTTTATTGCCTAATGGATAGCTTAAGTTAGGCATTACACAAATAAATCATTCTACTAATAAAAGTACAAGGAGTATACCAAATAAAATTTTGGACAGCAGGGATTATCTTTAGCAAATGAAGCAACATGAAGCAAGTTCTTAGTTAGAGATGAAACGAAAAGAATAAATTTGAGATGAAGCGAAGCAAGTTCTTAGTTAGAGATTAAACGAAAAGAACAAATTTGAGATGAAACTTGGTTGTGGGAGTGTAGAGATTTGAGAATTGCCAATGCCAGAGATTTGTGCCCTATAACCATTTTCAAAGAGATCCTTATCTATCCCCATAAATTCTGATGTGTGATGGAGAAGATTTGCTCAAGCTTCATATAGCCAGTGGTGCCGCTATGTGGGTACCAATTGGAATCGGAGTTATCTTTAATTGAGAGCTGCATGGCTGCAAATGACTTTTGAAGAGAATCATCTTAATAAGTAGGATGTTATTGATGCCAACAGTTGATAGAATTTCCAGATGGAACTAGAAGATTGAAGTACCCTTGCAAAGTGTCTGGAACTGAAGGCGTAATTCCATCAATTTGGCTTGATGGTGTTGAGTAAACGTAGAGAGAATAGGATCCCAGAAGGAACTAGAGGATTGAAGTCCTACTGTTTTGAGGAAATAATCCTCAGTGAGACAACTCATCAGATATTTATCAATTCGCTACCATGAAGGGAATGCAGGATTATAAGAGCCATCATCAAGTTGAGGAGGTGGACAATTGCATGAACCATCCATGAGGCCAAACAAATCTTGGAATTTAAAAAAAAAAAAAAAAAAAGTTAGGAGAGCCATCAGCTCTTCGAAAATTTTTATTTAAAAAAAAAATCACAAGAGAGATAAGGGGTAACTAAAGGATAGTTCTGATATCATGTAAAGTAACTGAATATTATTGATAGACTTAAATGAATATCATGTACTAAATAATAATATTATTGATAGACTTCAATGATTTACAAGAACCCAAAGAACACTACAAAATGTAAGGGATTTAGTGGCTGCTCAAAAGAACTGCCTCTGAAGGACCTATACAGTACAGCGGCAATTTTACTGATACCACCACTGAAAGTTGTTCCCGTCTGGATAATAGTGGAGGTTTCTAGAAGCTGCAGAAATTTGTTCCCACCAAGATATTAGCGGTGGTTTTTGTCGAGAGAGTCAACACCAACTCTCTCACTTCTAGAAACCTCTCTCTCTCTCTCTCCAAGGCTCTCCCATTCTCTCTCTAGAACCTTCTCCCTCTCTAGAGTCTTCTCTCTAGATTATTCTCTCTAGAATATTATATCTCTTAGGTTCTCCCTTCATCTCTCTAGAATATTCTATCTCTAGAATTCTCCTAAGCTTATCTCTATCTCTAGAAAAAGAGGTGGTAGTAATCTCTAGATATTTCCTAAGAAAGAAGGTGGGGAGAATGTTCTAGAAATCTAGAACATTCACATGCCCACTATAAATAGAGGGTAGGGTCCCCTTGTTTGAGCATAGAAGAAACACAAGCTCTTCTACGTGTGTGAGGTCTAGTGGTAGTCTAAGTGAGTGTGAGTACTTGTGTGAGTGTAGGTGTGAGTGTGTCCCTTGAGTGTGAGTGTCCCTTAAGTGTTGTACATTTTTTAGTTGGTGCATCAATAAAAGTTTCTTTATTTGGGTTTCAGCTGCTTCTGTATTCAACAAGTGGTATCAGAGCCAAGTTGTCGGGACCAGTGTTCGAGCGCTACGAAGGAGATATCTTGTTCGTGCATAGTCCGGGACTGTGAAGCCGATTGATCTAGGATCAAGCTTACTTGGTGGAGTACATGAAGACATACCAAGTCACTATGACGGATTTGGCGAGCACAACCGGTGGGATCAAGAAACTTAACAATCAAAATTACAGCAACTGGAAGTTCTGTATAGAGTCGTACCTTCAGGGACACGATCTGTGGGAGGTCATTAATGGTAGTGACACTAATCCACCTCCTCGGGAGAATGTTGATGCACTAAGGCGATAGAAAATTAAAGTCAAGAAGGCTATGTTCATGCTTAAAACAACTATCGAAGAGGAATTGTTTGAGCACATCAGGGATGCAGACACACCCAAAACAGCATGAGACGCTTTTGCAGCCCTCTTCTCAAGGAAGAATGATGCAAGGCTACAACAGTTGGAGAGGAGCTCATGTCAACTTCACAAGGAGAAATGATGATCAACCAATACTTTATGAAGGTAAAATCTCTTTGCCGTGAAATTTCACAATTAGATTCAAAAACTAATATTAATGAAGATAGGATGAGAAGAATCATCATCCATGGCCTGAGACCTGAATATAGCGGGTTCATCATGGCGATCCGTGGTTGGCCAATACAGCTAACCATCTTAGACTTACAAAATCTATTGGTTGATCAAGAAACTCTAGCAAATCAATGGCTAGAGTTTCATTAACGAATGGGGAGGATGCCCTCTTTAGTAGTAGAAGACGTCGGCAAGGACGGCAGAAGGCTGCAAGACCCAATAAGGAAGAAGGTGGATCGAGGAGGTCGCAGGAGAGGAGCTCTCAGACAGGGGAAGCTCAGCATGATCGAGATAGAGACGCACGACAGTTCAGATGGCGTAATGATGAGTGCTACAAATGTGGCAAGAGAGGTCACTTTGCTCGAGATTGCTGGTCAAAGAAAAAGTCAGCAGAAGGCAACTTGGTGACATCCAACAATCACCAAGGTGGGAGCAGTAGCAAAGAAGAGTGCGATGCTGAAGTATCATTCGCTGTGTCTGAGCCAACTGTAGAAATCTACTCAGAAGAAGAGATTGACTTCGACGAACAAGAAGGAAGAAAATCAATCTGATACAGTCACAATCGAAATAGCAGCAAGTTCTATCATGACTGGACTAGAAGAGATGACACTTGCTGCAATATAGAATCCTAGAGAAATTGACCACAATGAAGATTGGATCGTTGACTCTGGATACCCCAATCACATGACTGGCGATAAGGATAAATTGCTTAGTGTGTCTGAGTATAAAGGTGATCGAGTAGTGGTAACGGCCAACAACTCAAGGATGTCAATCACTCACATTGGTAAGACTGTGATCGTGCCTTGCTTCAGTTCCCATCAAGGTCAGTTTACAGAAATGTTGGATGCACCAGGTGGTTTCAGCTCTCATGAGGCATGAAATAGCTACGACGATGATCCTGTTACTAGCTCTGGTAAGGTTGCTCCTTTTGATGACAACTATGATTCAAATTTTTCTCAAGATGATCCTAGTCACGTAGATGGGATGGAAAGGGTGAGCGAGCTCAACCCAGGTTATAATTCTAAATATGAGGATGAGGAGTTCAAGAAGTCAGTTGTATATAGTTGGGAAGAATATGCAGCTGAGGACGGGGAAGCTGAGCAGGTGGACTATGGGTCAGACAACATGGATACATATGGATTCGATGCTGCTAATTACTCAGTTGCCATAACTCTACAAGATGAGCAGGGAGCAGAACAGGGAGCAGAATGCAAAAAAGAGAGATACGTTCATGTGGATCATTTTGGTTATGAAGGTGACCAAAGAATAGAGAACATGTGGGAAACCAGTTGCGGCTTATCAATGACAAGCGTTGTGGAAGCAGGATCGAGTAAAAGCAGAGCAATGAAGGTTGTGCAAACACACGTGAGGTTGTCGTTTGCAAGAAAAGATGACATTGAGAAGTTGATGGAGTCAACTCGAGAAGAAGAATTACAATCCAATCAACAAACTGAGCAACAAATTCACCTACCAGGTAATGAGGAATTAAGTAGAGAAGATCAGTCTATAGAAATACAACCCAACCTGCCAAGGTCACTAGACAAGTCTGTAGATCCATGGAGAACCGGTATACATCACAAAACACCGGAAGAACTTTGGCAAAGTCAGCATGAAGACACTGAAGAAGAGTCAAGGGCACAATTTCGCAGGTCTACCAGGTAGAGGTGGCCAAATCCAAAGTATGCAAATGTTGCTCTTGTTGAAGAAGAGTCGGTGTTGAGGGGGAGTGTTGAGAGAGTCAACACCAACTCTCTCACTTCTAGAAACCTCTCTCTCTCTCTCCAAGGTTCTCCCCTTCTCTCTCTAGAACCTTCTCCTTCTCTAGAGTCTTCTCTCTAGATTACTCTCTCTAGAATATTATATCTCCTAGGTTCTCCCTTCATCTCTCTAGAATATTCTATCTCTAGAACTCTCCCTAAGCTTATCTCTATCTCTAGAAAAAGAGGTGGTAGTAGTCTCTAGATATTTCCTAAGAAAGAAGGTGGGGAGAATGTTCTAGAAATCTAGAACATTCACATGCCCACTATAAATAGAGGGTAGGGTCCCCTTGTTTGAGCATAGAGGAAACACAAGCTCTTCTAAGTGTGTGAGGTCTAGTGTTAGTCTAAGTAAGTGTGAGTTCTTGTGTGAGTGTAGGTGTGAGTGTGTCCCTTGAGTGTGAGTGTCCCTTAAGTGTTGGTACATTTTTTAGTTAGTGCATCAATAAAAGTTTCTTTATTTGGGTTTCCGCTGTTCCTGTATTCAACAGTTTTGTGCCACTAATATCTATTCCTGTCAGAATATTGATGGCGGTTTTTATAAAACACCACTAATATTTGTTCCCGCCAGGATATTGGCGGCAATTTTATGAAACCGCTGCTAAAACCCTTTTAATTTTAGGGCAAGAATTATCCCTCGCTCTTTCTCCCTCTTTTTTTGTTCTTGTGCTGCATGTGTGTTTGCTCTGTGCTCTGCGCCCGAGCTATCGCCATGCTCTCAGTCGCCGAGCACCTCCATCGCCATTGCTAGCGAGAACCTCGGTCACCCAAGGCATCGCAGATAAGTTGCATTTCTCCATTTCTCTCTGTATTCTCCTTTCTTTTTGGGGGTATTCAGCAACAACCACCCTATTCTCTATTATTTTATCTTGAATTTTCTCATCATATCTCTGATTCTGATTTATTTTATTTTTGTTATGGAATGTGTAATGCATGTTTTATCTATATAATGTCATGGAAGATGGGATACATAATGTGGTTATGAATTCAGGAGAATTGGGAGATGGGAAGGTTGCCCTTTGTTCTTTTCTCGTTTCCTTAGTTTCCTTTTGCGTTCCTTGATATCTTCAATTTTTTTTCGTTTCTTGGTTCATTTTCTTCGGATTACTTTTCATATTAGAATGATATGATGCCTTTGGGGTAGTCAAGCTCATCTGATGGTTGCAGCAATCTGATTTCGGATTACTTTTCATATTAGTATGATATCGGTGAGTAGTTCTTCTTTATCTAGTTCCACGCCATACATTGTTGTCATTACATAATCTTATGCAGTAAATTTTCTTAAAAATGAAAAGGTTAACATACAGAGTTTGGTCTACTTGGAAGGGTTTCCATCTCCCACATTTTCACCATCGTTGTAATCAGTTGCTAGAGAGCATCTGGTCCTTCCCATTGCCCACATTTTCACCGGCGATAGTCATGACCTTCAACAGCGATGTTTATTAACCGACGGCAGTTAGTTAAACCACCGTCGCATCTCTTCCTGGTGGTTTATTGACATTTAGTGCCAGTTTGTAACCGCCGCTGAAACCCTTTAATTTTGTAGTGGTAGGTTTAAATAGATAATTCAAGATTCTTAAAATATAGTATCTTCAATCAATCAAATCTAATCTAATTGGACCAAATCTAATCAATTGAAATTCAAATCATTGATGAGATATATTTGATCATCACACTTTTTTATCCTACTTCATTCTGTATTACTTCTCTCGTTCAAGATTTGTGTGGGTAGTGTGTTATTTCATTACTCCCAGATTTGCAGAGTACAATGGTACCCATTGATTTGTATATGGAGTAGAACTATATAGCCATTTTTTAAACAAACTCTCACCTGTAAATCTATGGCGCCAAAAATGAAAAAACCCTTCTGATAATCCATTCTCAACCATCAATTCAAGAGCAAAAAAGGGTACAATCAAAAAATTTGTCAACAATATGAAGAAATCAAACTTCTCTCTCACTCTCTAGATTTCAATGTCCAGATTTCTTCTATCTAATTTCTGTCTGTAGTGTTTGTTGCTACATTAATTCCTCTTCTGTTCAATCAAAGCAGTCTAAAGTTAATGCTGTCCTACTTTCACCGTAAATTCAACAGATAACACAGTAAATTACAGAACCAATTGAAAACTTGAATTCCCTGGGAAGATGAAGATAAATGGATTTCAATGAAGAGAAGCATATAGTTCAGATAGAAATGTAACATATAAACCAAAATTCCATATAAGAATCTATGAAAAAAAAAAGTTTTCTACAGCTCCGATACTTAAGCTGATGAAAAAAAATTTGGGCTGAAGTTGGAACTTGAAATGCTCTTCTAGATTTTAAACGAAGCCAAATTATAAATAATGATATCAGTTAGGAGAATGCCACCCCAATTTCTCTCTTCCTCGCTTTCTCGCTGGGACCAACTCGCGTCCACACTTAACCAGCCAATTAAAGTTTCAGCGTATAAACTATTTCCCGTTCTTTATTTTAACCTACTATAAGAACAAAGCAGCAGGGAAAAGTGTTGTACGTTTGATCCTGTAGAGAAAATGAGAAAGAGAGAAATCGAGGCTATCATTCTCCTGATAATTATACCATTTGGAAACACACCTATTGCAAAACAAGCCCATAATCATCCTGTTTCTCGGACATGCATAGTAAAAAAAAATAAAAATTCTCTGACTTTTTAAAAGAGTTACGAATAATACAAATTTTTTTTGTCAAATGGTAAATTAATGACCTATTGGTGATTTATTAAAAAATCATATTTTTTTCTTCACGAATTAAACATGAATTCTTCATGATTTTTTAAGAAAATGCACAAATTAATATTTAATAAAAAAAAATCATAGCTAATAATCAAGTTTTATTTTTTCATTGCTTATTAGACATTTTTTTTTCCAAATTTTATTGATTTTTTATCAAAAAATTCTTACTAGAATAAATTTCCAACTCAGACTTGATAATTATGTGTAAAAGCAAATAGAGTCAAAGATTAAACCATTTCTATTCTATAGTCCTCAAGTGGGCTGGAAATCTTATTTCTGGTGTAAACAAAATATATATATATATTATGGTGAACCAAAATAGTAAAGAAAAGGTGCAGGTGCACCTCTACCTCAAATGAAGCCAAATCTTCTACGGCAATAACCGGATTCAGATCACCCCTAGAGGTCTCCACGTGTCCCATTTGACACCCCTTAAATGTAGTTAAGATTCATTCACCCTTAGGTTTCACCTATCCGTCCTTGGTTTTTAGAAAAAAATATTAATTCTTTTATTAAAATTAAAAAACTATTTTTAAGGCTTTTTTAATATGAAAATATTTTTTTCAAAAATTATTAATTTTTTCTAAAAACCAAGGATGGGTGAGTGAACCGTAGGGATAGATGAATCTTAACCACAGTTAAAAGGTGTCAAATTGAACACGTGAAAATATCTAGGGTGATAATAGGATTTGGCAAAACCGGTTATCGGCGCGAAAGATTTGACTTCACCTCAAATCCATGAGTATGACAGATGTTATCAACGCTCTCCCAAGCAATCACGGTTACCTTCTCGAGGCAATCCATGAGAGCGAGGAATGAATTCCAAGGTGGACTCCATAGAAATACAAATGGATGCCTTGCCAAGAACCACATCTCCTACGCAAGACATGATTTGTTCTTAACTCTCCCAACAACGGCCTATAGCCTGTCGTACTTAGCATATGCAACATGACTATGTCCGAGACGACAAGGTCAGAAGCCATTGAGGGAGAGTTGAACAACCAATGCCTTGAAGACACACGTGTTCATTTCTTGCTTGCTCTTTGGCAAGGCTTAGTTCATTTAGGACTGGTCTTGGAGCCTTTTATAGGCCACACAATTTCCAAAAGTAAAAATCGAAAAAACAGTATGAATGAATTGGTGGGGTCTCCATGTCTTTGGCATGGCACTTGAAATTATTGGCAAGACAAGATTCTTTAGTTTCTCAAATGGCTCTTGATTAATAACTAAGGTTGTCCCTTAAGAATCTTGGCAGGGTAATCCTTTTTTAAAAGAGAATAAAGTAGCTTGGGCATCTCAACCCTATCCAAATATCACATAAAGTCTATACAAAAATAATTCCCCTTTGACATTCCTCAAATTCCTTTTTTTTTGTAATTCTTACGAATTGAGAGGATGTGATCTCAACATATGTCGGTATTTGATTTTTCCATTGTTCAATTAGATTATCTCATTGTCATTGAAAATGGGAATCCGAGTCTACACTATTTGGACAACAGGATGCAATGTGTAAGTTTTTCTCGTCTGCCACTCAATTTCATTATAATCATGGATAATGAGAAAATGAAACAATCCCAAGACATGAATGTAGATAGAATAGAATGATAGAACTGGATTCTAGTCGATGACCCCAAGATAAGGAGAATAATACACTTATAATGATAATACTGCTGCGGAATCATGTCATGACTATGGTACCATTGTAACATGCGCTTTGGCATACTATTTCATGTGATCTAGTTATTGGCACAAAAAAATCACTTTCCTAGTAGCCTTAGGAACTGGGGATTTGAAGTTGAGACCTTGATGCCCTTAACCACCTTCAATGAGGGCATTAGCACCACTAAGAACTAACATTAATCTATATGGAAACTACACTCACCTTTGCAATCACCTTCAAATTGTCTCAAAAACTCAAGGATCAAAATCTCTCCCTTAGTTTAACCCATAATTATCATCATCTTTCCCTTATTTCAAATATTTTGGGTCAATGATAAGAACTATGTTTTGGCATTCCATTCTATTATCAACCACCAAAATTTCATAAAATGCCTCTTCTGGACTCGTGCTTACCACATCAGCTAGAGATTTTCCATCCCCAAAATTCGATCGCAGGTGATTGTCATGAGAAGGGCACACTTTACCATCTAAGCAATAGGAGGCATTTTACCCTTACTCCCCAGGCAAATGATTAATTTGTTGATTACCAGTACCATATCCGTGGACTATGATTAGAAATACTTGGAGATGGTTACTAAAATAATTATGTACGGTTGTGTTCATCCTGTAAACACCTTTTACTTCTCACTTTACGAGGACTCTTTTGCTTCAAGTCTTGCATATGGTCCCTATAAAATATCAATAGGTCATTCTGGGATCCTGAACTCGTAAATAAAATGTCATGCACAATCTTTTGCTCTCTTCTTTATTTAACACATAACATGTTTGAGGCAAGTATGTTCTTTTACGTACACTACTAAAGTTGCACGTGCTTTGCACGTATTATTTTTTATTATTAAAAAATATAATAAGATTAAGTTAAAAATTAATATAATTATTAATTATAGTTATCTGACTTCAATCAAGTGATACTAAAAAGAATACAAATTATAATTATATAATTTAGTAGTAATTTTTTTTAATAAATAGATAATACATAATCAATAGTACGTATACAATAAACTTTTTAAATGAAGAGTTTTTATGTAGTTTACTTATGTTAAATTTTTAGTTACATACTTTTACTAAAATAAATATCTATATATTTTTTAAATTGATAAACAATATCTTTAAATTTATTTTATAATTAGAATAAATAGTGTTTTAGTAGAAACTAAAATTAGTAATAGAACTTAGTAATGGTTTTTCTCATGGATAAGTATGAGGTGGTACGAAAAATCTATAAATATTTAATTTTCTAATATTTTATATCTTTTAGATTTTTAATATATTTGTAAAATTCACTAATGTAAAAATTGGAGATTAGTGAAAGGACTCCACTTCTTATAAATGAACTCTCTTCCAGGGAAAGAAATCTATTATTGTCTTCCAGACTATGTTTTACTTTTTCAGGATAATGCTAGTAACACTCATTTTTAATCTTAAACATTTTAAGAAGAATACCAATTCACGTTCTATGATCAAACAAGAAGATCTAGATCAAGATTCACTATGCACAAATGAGTAAACCGTAAATTAGGAAATGACATTGATATGAGAGAATAACATGTGTTAGTATAGATAATCCAATATAGATATAATGGTTTATGCTCAATTTTAAATATAGATAAACTATAAAGCAACACACTTTCGTTGCCTAGGCGACCAATACCAAGGTGCTTGCCTCACCTGATTACCCTAGGCCTTCTTACATGGTTTGTGTTTTTAGCAACACTGCCTGTATTTAGTCATCTTGATTGAGTTAATGAGAGATTTGATTTTACCACTTGAATCTCTATTGGATCATAACACAATCAAGTCTTGGGTCAAGCTGGGTTAAAATTGGAAGGACTTAATCTAGGATATCTCCTGCATCAACACATGATCTGGGTGGATGATCGTGATCATCCATTCTATGGTCTTCCTTTCTTAACTGTTTGCCGCATTTTAACCATTTAAAGAAACGATATAGATTAGACATCCACAGCCACTAAGTGGAGATAAATTTTTAGCATATGGAATCTTCTATCTGTGACCAATATCTACATATAATACTCGTTTTTGCTGTAAAAATTATTGTTGAAGTTCTCTAAATAGTTATTAAACAAGTCTTATGTTTGACCGGGACGGTCTCGGCCCCTACACAGTCTCACAAGCATTTTCCATTCTGAAAACTGGAGAGATTTTATTGTCGTTATACATCTTTTTTAACCTTCTATATAAATAAAGGCACAAGAGCGAGAGATATGATACCATTATCTTGTCTAGGGCCGAGTATGGAAGTGAAAGCTCTCGCGATTGGGCTGCCAAGGGTCCAATGTAGCTGATACATACAAGTTCCAAACAAAAGACCAGATGGGAACTTTCATGTACTTCCCCTCAACTTTAATGCATAGAGCTGCTGGTGGATTCGGAGCTTTCAATGTCTACGCAAGGTCCGTCATACCGATCCCATACCCTGCCCCTGCTGCAAATTTTACTCTACTTATTGGTGATTGGTACAAGTCCAGCCATACGGTTAGTAACTTCTTCCATTTTTATGTATACATTTTCTATTGATTGTTTGGACTGTTCTGGTTGGATTTGAGTTTCACTTAAAAGCCCATATCCGAAGGCTTGTGCCTTAGAATGTTTTCTTATTCTCCTGTTGCCTTATCATATGATGTCTTGAATGCAATTGAACCCAAGGTGTGAAATTAAAGCAGTGATTGCCAAGAGCTTTTAAGCAGATTCACCGCAGTAACCTGGTGGGCATGGGGTATCATTCCACTGTGTTTCAAGCCTGAGGAAGACTAAATAGAGTTTAACTGAATCATAAAGACAAAAAATTGTAATTGGTATTCAATAAAATAACTAAATAGATAAATTTCAAGAAGTTTACATAAACTAAAACTTCTAAATTTATTTGCTCATTATTTACATAGAATGTCATTAATGAAATTTTTAATGGCCATACTATCCCTAAGAACCACTATAAAAATTAGTCTTAAACTTCTCTCTTTATTTAGTAATATAATGTTTATATTATGAACAATAAAGTATGATAAAGGTTAATTATGTCTACATAAAGTTTAGGTTACTCCTTGTACTTTTATTAGTAGAATGATTTTAGGTTCTATGTCATTTCTACTTACTTCTATAAGGTCATAATGAGCATTAACCCTCCTTGTAACTCTAATTTTTTAAAATAAATCTGGTAGGAAGGGTCCACCAAGCCCCCTCCCCCATTGGGAGACTTCTTAAAAAAAAAAAAAAAAGCATTAACCCCATCCTTTGTTTTACCTGAGATATTAAGCAATGTCCAAATGATGCTCATGCATACATTTTTTTCGATGCAAATAACTTCAAGGTTGTGTCAGACATATAGATCTTTTATAATATTCAAAATCAACAAACATGGACTTCTTTTTAAATCTTATGACCGCATCCCCAACAACACCATTCTTTTCTGCTCACACCATTTTTTGTCCATTTACCTCCCTTTCCCCATGAGAATTTTATCCCTTCAACCTTTATCAAATTTTGTCAACCATTTAACACATTGATGCCAACCCAAACTCTTGTCGACCATTAAAGGTATACTTTAGGAGTCAAAACTGATGAAGGAGACCCTAAGTCGGCTACCTCTACAGTACAGCTGTTCCCACATGTTGCTAGCTAAAGAATTGAAATCTGGCATGAGCATACCGTATCCCCGAGAGTCTCTAGTGTGAAGGATTCTATTTTCCTATTTCATGCAAACGATTCTAGTTTCCTATTTCATGCAAACTACTCTTAGAGGGTTTTAAGTTCTAGTTTCCTATTTCATGCAAACTACTTTTAGAGAGTTTCTAGTTGACTGGTGATCTTCTCCAGTTGTAGGCGGTTTTTAACAAAACCGGTTACTCCCCTATGGTCGCCACATGTCTCTTTTTACACCCCTTAATTGTAGTTAATATTCACCTACCCTAGGGTTCACCCACCTATCTTTGGTTTTTAGAAAAAATATTTTTAAAAATTAACCCTAGGAGTTGGTAAATTTTAACCACGGTTAATAAAAAATTTTAATATTTTTTTTCTAAAAACCAAGGGTAGGTGGGTGAACCTTAGGGGTGAGTGAATCATAACCATAGTTAAGAGGTGTCAAAAGGGACATGTGGCCACCTTAGGGGGGTAACCAGTTTTGGCAAAACCAGTTACAACTGGAGAAGAATAGGAGTCTTCTAGTTTACTTTTAGAGATTTTCTAGTTTAGAAGATTCTTGTAATCTTGTAATATCTTTCACTGTATAGACAGGGTTCCTCACGTTTAGAAAGTGAAAGCCTAACCTCTTCCCTAAGCAATACACGCTTTTTCTCTTCTTCCCTTATTCTCGTTATTCTCTTCATGGTATCAGAGCTTAGCTCTCTTAATATGGTATCTTCGCCTACAATGGCAGATTCATCCTCGACGTCAAAGCATTCTCCCTTTCTGCTAACTCTCTTCCCAATTTTATTAACATCATCTCTGTCAAACTTAACTCCAATAACTTTCTTATTTGGAGAATCCAAAATTTTCCTATCATAAGAAATTTGAAAGCTATTCATATTCTATATGACGATGCGCTGGCCGAAATCATACATAATGATAAGGGTAAGGCAATAACAAATCCTGCTTATTAAGCTTGGCAAGAAGGAGACCTTCTACTTCTGAGTTGGATAACCGGAACCCTTTCAGAGGAAGCACTCTATTTAATTGTCAGATGCAATTCTGCGAATGAAGTTTGGAGATGCTTAGAAGATAATTTTTTGCAAGAGACGAAAAATCACGAGATTCAATTAAAATAACAAATGCAAGATATGTGCTTGGGGACTCAGACCCTAACCGAGTATGTTAAAGCATTCAAAAATATTTTTGATGCTCTTGCAGCCATTCAAAAGCCAATACAGGATGATGACAAAGTTATTTACATGAGTAGGGGTCTTGGACAGCGATACAATATTTTGGTTACATCCATGCTTGCCAAAACCCCTTCGCAACGTACGCTCAGTTTGTCACTACCGTTCAAAGTTACGATTTAAGGATGAAGAATATAGATCCCGAGCCAAAACCGGTTGACCACAACAAGGCCTTCTTTGTGCAATGCTCCAATGGTTATTTGAATAATGGTCATGGTGGTTTTAATCATCGATTTAATGGAGGTCCTAATACCAATTTTTAGGGTGGCAGAGGAAACAACTGATATTTTAATGGTGGTCGCGGTAATGGTAGAGGAAGGGGTGGCTACAATAGTCCGAATTTTAATGGTGGAATCAACTCACGTGGCTGTGGTTTTACACCAGCTGGCCAGTAGGGCTTTCGATCCTTTAATCAAGGCTTTAATCAAAATTTCCAACCACCACAACCGAATCAAGGGTTCAGAATCAAGGTTTTAATCAACATCAGAGTTTTAATCCAAATTTTCAGCAAGGATTTATCCCAAGCATTCAACAACAAGGACAAGGTAATCAGTTCAATGGTAGCAATCCATTTAAATGATCTAACCCCAGGCCTGCAAGTACTCCCGAGAGACGACCACCCATGGTTCAAGGAAACAAAACTATTCAAAATGGATGTCAAATATGTGGTCATCTAGGCCATTCTGCAATTCGGTGCTGGTATAGGTGGGACTTTTCTTACCTTGCACAAGATTAGATGCCACAAGCACTAGCTTCGGTAACATTGAATGAACCTTAAGACCCTAATGTGTATTTGGACACTGGAGCAGGCGCATACATGACCAATGATCCAGGTAAATTAACCAACTTAGTTCCTTATTCTAGGTTAGATAAAGTTGTTATTGGTGATGGTTCACAGTTAAATATATCTCATGTTGGGACTACCTCTATTCACTCTAGTTTGGGAGATGAAATTCAATGAAGTTTTGGTAGTACTTGAATTGTAGAAAACATTGCTTTTCGTGAGTCACTTAGCTATGGATAATTCTTGCAATCTTGAATTTATCAACTATGGCTTTTGTATTAAGGATCGAGCAACGAGCAAAATTCTGGCAACCAGGAGTAAAAAGGAAAATTTGTATGCCTTAGATGGAAATGTTGTTACCGACCTAGTAGCAATAAAATCAGGAAAGACACCAAAAAATATTTGGCATCAACGTTTAAGACATCCCAACTCTAAGTTATTGCAGTTTTTGAATTCTCAAAAAATAATTGATATTAGTTCTTGGTTAAGTAGTCCTAGAATTTGTGAGAGTCGTCAGTTGGGAAAAAGTTGTAAGCATCCCTTTTCTTTGAGCAATAAATGAGCTCTTGTCTCTCTTGCAAAAATTCATTGTGATTTATGGGGACCTGCTCGCATTGCCTTCTATCAGAACATGAGATATTATTAGGTTTTTTTCGACGATTACTCTAGATTCACTTGGATTTATCTTCTGAAAAATAAATCTGATTTTTATGATACCTTTCGGAAATTTAAGAAATTGGTAGAAAATCAGTTCGCCAAGAAAATTAAAAATTTTCAAATTGATGGTGGTGGAGAGTTTCAATATAAGAATTTTATAAACTATCTGAAAAATTGTGGTATTTTAAGACAGATGTCTTGCCCAGGGAAAACCAGAGTAGAATGGTGTTGCAGAAAGTAAGCACCGACACATTGTTGAGATGGGGTTAAGATTACTCTTTTACTCCAAGTTGCCTAAGAATTTAGGGGTTGAAGCTTTTTTCACTACTGTACATCTGATTAATAGATTGTCTTCTACTACCATTGAAATGGAAATACCATTTTTTAAATTATATGGAACTCAGCAGGATTATCCTTCTCTGAAGATCTTTGGATGCAGATGTTTCTCATATTTACGAGATCGAGCTACAACTAAATTCCAACTTAAGTGATCATTTCCATGCATTTTTGTTGGATATAGTCCCATGCACAAAGGCTTTCGGTGCGACTACCCCCTATCTCGAAGAGTTTTTCTCTCTCGACATGTGGTATAATCAATTTAGAAAAAAATATTAATTCTTTTTTTAAAATTAAAAAAGTGTTTTTAGGGTTTTTTTAATATTAAAAAATAGAATATAATATTTTATTTCTTAAAACCAAGGATAGGTGGGTGAATCCTAGGGGTGGGTGAATCTTAACCACAATTAAGGTGTGTCAAAAGGGACATATGGCAACCTCAAGGTGTGATTACTGGATTTGCCTAATCCGGTTATCACCGTAGAAGATTTGGTTTCGAAATAATAATTTCAATTAGGAGAATGCTACCCCAGTTTCTCTCTTCGTCACTTTCTCCGTGAGATCAACTCGTGTCTACACTTAACCAGCCAATTAAAGCTTCAGCGTATAAACTATTTCCCGTTCTTAATTTTAACCGGCTGTAAGACTAAAGCAGCAGGGAAAAGTTATGAATTTGATGAATTAAACGTGAATTCTTCACAATTTTTAAAAAAAATGAAGGAATTAATATTTAATATATATATTAAAAAAATTCATAACTAGTAATCAAGTATTATTTTTTTTCATTTCTTTTTATATTTTTTTACAAATTTTATTAATTTTTTTCAAAAAATTTCTTACTAGAATAATTCCTGCACTCCAACTTGGTACCTATGTGTAAAATCAAATAGAGTCAAAGATTAAACCATTTCTATTCTATCGTAAAAACAATAAGATTCATGATTTACAACACAGAATGGTGAGGTGTGCGGTTATAGGATCTACTCCCCAAGTGAGCTGGAAATCTTATTTTTGGTGTAAACAATATATATATCATTCTACTAATCAAAGTACTAGGAGTATGCAAAACTTTACTTGTACGTAAATACCCTTTAATAAAAAATATTGGTATTAACCTATGAGATACAGATACATGAGTATGTGATTAGAGAGTAAGAAAGGATTCTAATTATTATATAAAAAATTATATTAATAGAGAGTTAGAAGGACTCTAACTCTATAGTAGAATAATAATATATAAGTATAAAATTAGAAGGATTCTTCCAAAGGCAATTCATATAGTTGCATTGGATTATCCCATCCAAGGAAGGAGAATGATTATTACTTTGAGATATGCGGGTATTGGTTTATCCAGGAAGTTTTGATCTTCATGCATTTTCTCTAGAAACCAATTGTAGCATGTTCTTCTGATTCTGTATTTGTTAGTTAATCTCTCCCAAACCTCTCTCTATCATTCTGCATTTAAGAGTAGTAGAGAAGATGTTTGTGGGGTAATCGTCCTTGTCCTCCGATAGGGAGGACAACGAGTATGAAGGAGTTGGCAGACGATCTAAACAACTTGGAAGCTCCGGCGCCCACATAACCCCAATAAAGATCGGCAGAAACTAGTGGGTCTAGAAGGTCTAGCAAGGCGAGAAGCAGGTGTTGGTGATTTGGATGGATTTGATCACTGATTCTTGGCAATTGTCTCACCCATAAACTAAATATAAAGGAGGAACTTAGCAGATTTTGTTGAGATGGTTCATTTCTTTAGCGCTTGTGGACCCTGTAACCACGCCGTTTGGCTCCTGGTCGGTATATCTACAAGTAGAGGTTGATTTTCCTCTATCTTCTTTACTATTATAATGGGAGAGGTAGCCTAGCTTGATTTTTTCGAATTTCCTAAACTACCCTTATATAAAACAGAACTTTGATTTAATATTTTACTTTAATTCCCGAATTATCCCTTGCTCATCTATCTATTTAAATAATAGAATCACAATCAATCGCGATTGAACTCGGGGAGAGTTCAATCGCACCTGCGGGTTAACACGTGTCCCTTTTAACATCTATTAACTGTGGTTAACTCCAATCGCTCTCACGTGCATCACACGTGCCACCCGCTAGTTATCTATAAATTGATTTTGGTACTATTAATTTTCCTTTTAATGGGGGAGACCCAATTTATTAATATGTTTCAAAATGTACTCTCTACTAACAAGAATTTTCAATAGATTACTACATGAAAATCAAATTGGGATTTATAACAATTATTTTATTATATTTTATTTAAAATGTATTTTAATTTTATTAATTAAAAATTAATACATGCAAACCACGGTCACCTTTACTACGTGCACCTCTACCTCAAATCCATGAGCATGACAGCTGTTCTCCACTCTCTCCCCAAGCAATCATGGTTACCTTCTACAGGCAATTCAGAATCCTTGAGGGAAAGCGAGGAATGAATTCCAAGGTGGACTCCATAACAGCTTCAAAGAAATACAAATGGATGCCTTGCCAAGAACCACATCTCCTACACAAGACATGATTTGTTCTTAACCCTCCAACAAGGGCCTCTAGCCTATCCTACTAAGCATACAACATGACTGTCCGAGACGACAAAGTCAGAAGCCCTTGAGGGAGAGTTGAACAACCAATGCCTTAGAAGACACACGTGTTGATTTCTTGCTTGCTCGTTGGCTTAGCTCATTCAGGACTGGTCTTGGAGCCTTTTATAAGCCACAAAATGTCCAAAAGTAAAAAACACACATATATATATATATATATATATATATTACTGAATTGGTGGGTCTTCATATCTTTGGCACTTGAAATTAGTGGCAAAACAAGATCATTTTGCTTCTCTAATGGCTCTTGATTAATAACTAAAGTTGTCCCATAAGAACCTTGGTAAGGCAATCCTCTTTTAAAAGAGAATAAAGTAGCTTGGGCATCTCAACCATATCCAAATATCACATATAGTCCATACAAAAATAATTCCCCTTTGACATTCCTCAAATTCCTTTCTTGTAATTCTTACGAATTGCAAAATCGCATTTTTCATCCGAACAAGTTGTTCTCTATCCCAACCATAATATATGTGGGTATTTGATTTCTCCAGTTGCTCAATTAGGTTATCTGATTGTCATTGAAAATGGGAATCCGACTACACTATTTATCACGTCTGCCAATTGATTCCATTATAACCCTGCCACATATTGGATAATTGAATAATTAGAAAATGTAACAATCTCATGATATGAATGTAGATAAAATGGAATGGTAGGGCATGATTCTTGTCGATTACCCCAAAGTAAGGAGAATAAGGCACCTATAGCAATAATGCTGCTGAGGAATCGTATGACATGATAATGGTGCTATTGTAACATGTGCTTTGGCATACTATTTCATGTGAGCTTGTTTTTGGTTCAAAAAAATTCAGCACTTGCCTAGTAGCCTCATCAACTGGGGATTTGAACGTGAGACCTATACCTTGTTTGGAGATGCCCTTAACCACCTTCGATGAGGCCATTGGCACTGCTAGACACTAGCATCGATCCATATGAAAACTCGCCTTTTCAATCTCTTCACATTGTCCGAGAACACAAGGATCAATATCTCTCCCTTAGTTTCAACCATAATTATCACCATCTTGTTGGAAGTAGCAATCCGGAAGTTTCTAGGCTTGGGAAGCATTTAAAGAGGTGTTCAAAATTCAAGCTAGAACCCTCTAGAGACCATCTTGATCTTGAAGCTTCTAGACTTGTTGACTTGGAAGACATGCAAAGAAAAATCTAGAAAAATGTTTCTTGGAAACATGCAATTTTTTAAAGACCAAAAGGGCATTGTACTTGTATCTTACAGAAGTCTCTAGAATAGGGTTATTATAGTAATTGTACCTATCTTGTAATCACTATAAATAGGGAGTGTGTAGTGAGGATGAAGCATAGAGTGGAGTTGTGAGTTCTCAAGTGTCTAGCTTTCTTTTCTCAATAAAGAGTGTTCATTTTTCTTCTAAGGCAGCAGCCTAGCCTTCAAGTGTAGTTTCCTTAGTATCATTCTAGCTTGCTTAGTTTCCCACAAAGTGTCATCTTCCTACTCTCTATTGTCTTGGGCAAGGCTTAGCAAAGCCAACAAAGTGGTATTAGAGCCAAGGTCATTCTAGAGTCACACCTGTGTTCCTTTTGTTGGATCGTGAAAATGGCCTCCAACTTGGTTCAACCTCAAATTCCAAGGTTGACAAAAGACAACTTTGAGAATTGGTGCATACAAAAGAAGGCATTGTTCGGGTCGCAAGATCTATGGGAAATCGTCAATGATGGGTACGTAGAACCCACCATGGAGCAAGAAGCCGTGTACACCGTAGAGCAGAAGAGAACTCTCAAGGATCAAAGAAAGAGGGATAAAAAGGCATTGTTCTTATTCTACTGAGCGTTGGACGAATCAACGTTCGAGAAGATCGCTGAAGCGACATCAAGCAAAAGGGCTTGGGAGATCATAGGCACCATTTTCAAAGGAATTGATCATGTTAAGAGGATTCGCCTACAAGCTCTAAGAGCCGAGTTCGAGACAACCCATATGAAAGAAGGTGAGAGCATCTCTGATTATTTTTCGCGATTACTTGTTATTGTGAATCAATTAAAGAGGAATGGTGAAAAGATTGAAGACCTCCGGGTCATAGAGAAGGTGCTACGATCCCTCACAACCAAGTTCGAACACGTGGTTGTGGCTATTGAAGAATCCAAAGATTTGGAGACACTCTCAGTTGAGGAGTTAATGGGATCCCTTCAAATTCATGAGCAATGCATGTAGAAGAATTCTAGTTCCATGGTATTGGAACAAGTATTAGAGTCAAAATTGACTCTAAGAATCAAAGGGGTAGTCGCGGAGATTCACATCGTGGTAGTGGCAACCATGGTAATCGTGGAAGAAGTAGAGGGCGAGGAAATTATCAAAGCCATGCACAAAATCAGCGGAATTTCAACAGTAGCCGCGGAAGAGGAACTGGCAGAGGTAGATCCACATATGGTCGTGGTAATACAAAAAGCATTCAATGTTACAATTGCAACAAGTATGGGCACTATGCATCAGATTGTTGGAGCAAATCCGTGGATCAAGATGAGAAATCCAACCTCGCCGAAGCATCAAATTGTGGAAGAGAAGACTCCACACTCCTCCTTACTCAAGAAGAAGTGTCTGATCAACAAGATGTGTGGTATCTTGACTCAGGAGCTAGCAATCACATGTGTGGGAAGAAGGAACTCTTCGAGGAGATAGCGGAAGGCATTCATGGTAATGTGAGCTTAGGAGACTCATCCAATGTCCCCGTGAAAGGCAAAGGTAAGGTTAAAATTTATTAGAAGAATGGTACGCCAGAATATATCTCCAATGTGTACTACGTGCCCAATATGAAAAACAATCTCAGTATTGGACAACTCCTTGAAAAGGGGTACATAATACACATGGAGAATCACTCTTTACTTTGAGAGATGCACGAGGAAAACTTGTTGCACAAGTTCAAATGGTGAAGAATTGTATATTCCCGCTCTATCTTAACACAAAACTGGAAATGTGCTTCCTTGGACGCAAGGAGAATGAGTCATGGAAGTGGCACATTTGCTTCGGGCATCTATATTTCAATGGTCTCAGGCTATTATCTACAACGGGCATGGTTTCTGGCTTGCCGGTCATTAAACAAGTGGATCATGTGTGTGAGACATGCACACTTAGTAAGCAGCAGCGAATTCGTTTCCAGAGTGGCAGATCATGGAGGGCAACAGAACCATTACAGCTGGTTCACACTGATATCTGCGGACCGTTCAACCCAATTTCTCTCGGAGGAAGTAAATACTTTATTACTTTCATTGATGACTTCAGTAGAAAACTCTGGGTGTACTTCATTAAAGAGAAATCTGCTACTTTTACCATCTTTAAAAATTTTAAAGCCCGTGTTGAGGTAGAGAGTAGTTATAAAATTAAGACACTGACATCTGACAAAGGTGGCGAGTACACCTCAAATGCACTTCAAGAATATTGCAGACAACAAGGAATCAGACAACAATTTACAGCAGCTTATACACCACAGCAGAATGGGATTGCGGAAAGGAAGGACCGCACCATCCTTGATATGACAAGGACCATGCTTAAAGAGAAGGGATTGCCAAAGCATTTTTGGGCCGAAGCAGTTGCATGCACAATTTATCTTCTCAACAGGTGCCCTACAAAAAGCGTTAAGAACAAGACACCCCAGGAGGCATAGAGCGGCTATAAGCCCAGTGTGTCGCACTTGAAGATCTTTGGATGCATTGCCTATGCTCAAGTACCAGAAGCAAAAAGGAAAAAGTTGGATGATCGTGGCGAGAAATGCATCTTCATTGGGTATAGTGAGGAGTCCAAAGCATACAAACTCTACAATCCACTTACTAATAAGGTAGTGGTGAGTAGAGATGTGATCTTTAGTGAAGAAGAAACATGGAATTGGGATAAAGAAGAGAAAATCAAATAGAATCAGATTGAGATAGAAGAGCAAGAAGCAGACCACGGAGAATAAAATCAAGAGAATATGCGGCAAACTATCTC
Source organism: Tetracentron sinense (assembly GCA_015143295.1). Classification (NCBI taxonomy): domain Eukaryota; kingdom Viridiplantae; phylum Streptophyta; class Magnoliopsida; order Trochodendrales; family Trochodendraceae; genus Tetracentron; species Tetracentron sinense. The sequence goes on from CM026566.1 coordinate 21,528,852, forward strand.
AACACTAGCTCCATGCGTAACAACAGCTACAGTTCGGAGAAGTCCTGATGCACGACTCATAACTCCAGAAGGTACTTCATTGACTCAAAACTCATCTAGTCCTTCATCATCTATAAGACCAATCAAAATGAGGAGACTAAGAGAAATTTATGAGCAAACTGAAAACAATGATGATATAAATCTTCTCTGCCTATATGTTGATCATGAGCCACTTACTTTTCAAGAGGCTATGAAAGGAGATTATTGGAGTTCAGTCATGGAAGAAGAGATTTATGTCATCCAAAAGAATAAAACATGGGAGTTAACTTCACTTCCTAAGGGTCATAAGTCAATTGGTGTTAAGTGGGTATATAAGATCAAGCGAACGGCCGATGGAAAGATTGACCGTTACAAGGCAAGGCTTGTAGCTGAGGACTACAAACAAAAATATGACGTGGATTATGAAGAATTTTTTGCACCAGTTGCTCGACTTGATACAGTCAGGATGCTGATCTCACTTGCCACTCATCACTGTTGGAAAATTTACCAACTGGATGTAAAGTCAGCATTCCTCAATGGAATTCTTGATGAAGAAGTTTATGTGGAACAGCCCGAAGGCTTCATAGTAGAAGGAGAAGAGGATAAATTTTATCGCCTAAAGAAAGCTTTATATGGATTAAAGCAGGCGCCTCGAGCTTGGAATGCTCAGATTGATAACTACCTTCAAGAAAATGGCTTTACTAAATGTCCATATGAGCATTCCCTCTACATGAAAATGAACAACCATGGAGAATTACTTATAGCATGCCTCTACGTTGATGACTTGCTATTTACTAGGAACAACCATGAGATGTTCAATAAATTCAGCATGCTATGTTCAAGGAATTTGAAATGACAGACTGTGGACTTATGTCCTACTTCCTTGGTATACAGGTGAGACAGCAAGCTGATGGTATATTCATATCTCAAAAAAGGTATGCGATGGAGCTTCTTAAGAAATTCAAATTGGATGGCTACAACACAGTAAGCACTCCTGTAGCAATGGGTTCGAAGTTGACAAAAGAAGGAGAAGGAAAGACCGTGGATTTAACTCTATTCAAGAGTTTGATTGGAAGCTTAAGATATCTCACAATCACAAGCTAGACCAGATATAGTCTATGGTGATGGACTTCTGAGCAGATACATGGAAACTCCAAAGGAATCTCATTGGCTTGCAGCGAAGAGAATCCTAAGATACATTTCAGGAACTTTAGAATTTGGACTTTTCTATTCTTATAATGAGGATGCAGAGTTATATGGATACTCAGACAGTGATTGGCGAGGTGACCAAGATGAATGTAAAAGCACCATAGGGTATGTTTTTTGCCCTGGATCCACAGCTTTCACATGGAGCTCTAAGAAGCAGAGTATTGTAGCTCTATCTACATGTGAAGCTGAGTATGTGGCGGCATCATCCACAGTTTGTGGAGCAATATGGCTAAGGAATCTCTTAAAAGAGTTGAATCATCTGCAGGAAGAATCAACAATCATATACGTGGACAACAAGTCCGCTATTGCTCTTGCCAAGAATCCTATACAACATGGAAGAAGCAAACATATTGACACCAGGTAGAACCCTCTAGAGACCATCTTGATCTTGAAGCTTCTAGAAAACGGTAAAGCTGGAATATTGTGATACCAAAGAACAAGTAGCAGATATCTTTACTAAAGCTTTGCCAACTAATCAATTCAGGAGACTAAGAGAATTACTTGGCATGAGAAAGCTTCCAGTTTGAAGGGGGGTGTTGGAAGTAGCAATCTGGAAGTTTCTAGGCTTGGGAAGCATTTAAAGAGGTGTTCAAAATTCAAGCTAGAACCCTCTAGAGACCATCTTGATCTTGAAGCTTCTAGACTTGTTGACTTGGAAGACATGCAAAGAAAAATCTAGAAAAATGTTTCTTGGAAACATGCAATTTTTTAAAGACCAAAAGGGCATTGTACTTATATCTTACAGAAGTCTCTAGAATAGGGTTATTATAGTAATTATACCTATCTTGTAATCACTATAAATAGGGAGTGTGTAGTGAGGATGAAGCATAGAGTAGAGTTGTGAGTTCTCAAGTGTCTAGCTTTCTTTTCTCAATAAAGAGTGTTCCTTTTTCTTCCAAGGCAGCAGCCTAGCCTTCAAGTGTAGTTTCCTTAGTATCATTCTAGCTTGCTTAGTTTCCCACAAAATGTCATCTTCCTACTCTCCATTGTCTTGGGCAAGGCTTAGCAAAGCCAACACATCTTTGCCTTATTTTAGATATTTTGGGTCAACGATATGAATTACGTTTGGCATTCTAATCTATTATAAACCACAAAATTTTCATAAAATGCCTCTCTTGGACTCGTGCTTACCACATCAGCTAGGGATTTTCCATCCTCAAAATTCGATCACGTGACCATCATGTGAAGGGCACACAATACCATCTAAGCCATAGGAGGCATGTTACCCCTACTCCCCAGGCATAAATTAATTAGTTCATTACCAGTACCATATCTATGGACTATGTTAGAAATGCTCAGAGACTATTACTAAAATCAATGTAAAATATTGTCTATGATGTATATTAGGCTCCCTTATAATTAATAATCATGGAGGAAATATATACCTCTTATTATAAAGAGGTTTAAAAACTATACCGTGGGCATATGCAAACTATAAAAGATAAACAACTCCTACCTTATTCTTATTCTGTAGCAAATATGCAAATGTACGATTGTACCCAACTTACCTCTATGAAAAAATTTGGAGTAAATGCGATTGGGTCTAGCACTCTTTAAAAAAATTTCATAATAACGTAACATACTTTTGTTGACGGCTTTAAAAAATTCCATATATAATGACTTTCGAAAAGTCAGTACCAATGTTCGTTTTAACATCTTGTGACCTTTGCTTACTAATCAACTTATGACTTTCTTTTTATGATTAAGAAACAAAAGCTGTCTCCAGTAGTAGCTCATGAGGGCATGAGATTGTCACATTAGCCAACACGTGGCGGTTAAATGGGAGAGATAAGTCAAATGGAAAAAGTCAAAAATATGTCGGATAAAATAAATGATTTCTCGTCTCTTTTTGCCACATGTCAGGTGGTGTATAGATTTCCGAGATCATTTTTATTTTTCTGGCATATGCATAGACAATAGGGGCTCGGATTCTCTCTGCCAGAAGAGTGCCTCTCGGGTCACAAAATAGGGGACATGTGGTTGGAGAAGTCATTTCATAGGTCCTATGATTTTGACTTCTCCGACCCATGAAATGACTTCTCCACACATTATTTGATACATGACAATAAAATCATGAAATATAGAGGGAGAGATATCAAGTGGGGAGAAGTCAAATCATGGGGAGAAAATGAAATGATTTCTCTTCTTTTTCAGGCCACATGTCCCTATGTTGTTGACGCCTGAGAGGAGCCTTCTTCGCCAGAGACAATCCAGAGCCGACAATAGGATGCCCTCATGAGCAGGGCCTCGGATTGTCTCTGGCGAAGCTAGAAAGGGCTCTCCGGATTCCATACATTGTGCAACAGTTGGCGTAAAAATGGGGAGAAGTCCTTTCATTTTCTCCACATAATTTTGACTTCTCCTCATCTGATGTCTCTCACCCTTATTCTCACACTTATCGCCACATGAACAGCGTTCTACTCCAAGTACATAATAATTTTTGCCATCACATTAAATTTTTATATGATTATAAAAATATAAATGTTTACTTTTATTTTTTATTTGGAGTGGAAAATAGGATACCTGGCCAACAGGGGCTACTGCCCATCTACTCTCTGCCGGCAACCCATTAAAGCTTTCCAAATAAATTGAAATCTTCCTCATTTTTGCATACGCACACCAATCACCATGACTTCCTACGGATTCCTCTTCTCTCTTTCTATCCTTCTCAAACACCTTGCTCTTCCTACGGTCCAACCAGACTACATAGCCTACGGTTGTTCAAACATAGGCAATTATACAACTAACAGTACATACCAGATGAACCTCATCTTCCTCCTGTCTATTCTAACAACTAACGCTTCACTTAACGATGGTTTCTACAATGCTACCGCTGGCCGAAACCCGATAAGGTTTACGCTCTCTACCTTTGTAGAGGAGATGTTGCACCAGATGTATGTGCTAATTGTGTAAATACATCAAGTCAAGCGATCATACAACAATGTCTACACCAAAAGAAGGCGACTATATGGTACAGAGAGTGTATCTTACAATACTCGAACCAATCGATGTTTTCACTTTTGGATCTGATACCGATTGGTGCTTCGCCAAATCCGAGAGACTTCTCCGATGTAGAACAGTTTAGTCAGGTACTGGGAGTTTTGTTGAAGGACCTTGTGACACGAGCTTCCTCGGGTTCTTCTAGCACAAAGTTTGCGATTGGAGAAGCGGATGTTATGAACTTTCAGAAGCAATATGGGTTAGCACAGTGCACTCCAGATATATCTGAAAGTGATTGTAACAGATGCCTAGAAGAAGCTGTAGGTTATATTCCTGAATGTTGTTCAGGAAGGAAAGGAGCGAGGATTCTTAAAGGTAGTTGTAATCTGAGGTATGAACTCTACCGTTTCTATGAGTACACTGCTGCTGCACCACCTCCGTCTCCTGTAAATTCTCCGCTGCCACCGCTAACTAACACAACAACTACCGATGGTAAGTCCATAATGGTAATTTTGTGAGTACAATTTTTTTGGATTTCATATTGAGAACTCGAGCACGGAAAGGTCAATGACTTCATTATAATTCCCTTGTGTTCTATTCTTGATACCAAAAATTAGGATTCCTCATTGGCCAGGGCCAGCTGACACTTTTTCAATAGGCCTCTGTGATTTGTATTTTCTGAGTGAGGATGGATGGATTGCTATATAACTGTTAGAATTATTATAGTTATAAGCCTTAGAGAATACAATAGAGCCTTTTAATTAGGTCAGATGAGATTTGAGTCCTTAAACCTGACAAACAGCTCGACTCAGTTGGGTCTGGACCAAAACAATGTTTGTTAGGCTTGTTCCTTGATGTGCCACAGACATAAAAATTGCGAGCAAATTTTGTCCACCAAGATTTGAATTGGATAAAACATTTCATGAAAATTCAACATTAAAATTGTTGAAATGCGTTCATAACACTGTTGAAATTTTTTCGCGAATTGATTAGTCAGAACAACATGCGTCTCAAACGAAACTAGTGCTGGTCCGTGCAGGAAAGGGCAATGCATCTCGAAAATTTTTCATTATCATTGTTCCCACAGTTATTGGAGTTGTAATTCTTTGCATCATCTGTTTGTTTCTATGGAGGAAGAAGCCAAAGGAAAAGGTTGATGGTAAGTAACCATGGTTTATCATCTTCTTCATGATAGAAAAAATGTAGTCAAGATTGACGTCTTCACTAATTAAAGGCTTCACAAGCCTCTAGAACACCTACAAAAGTATAATCTACCAGCTAGCTAAAATTTCAGTGTGCAGTTCTAACACTGTAACAAAACACCCTCTTATTAATGTCTCCCTTGATGGAAATTAATATTAATATTTTGAGTATTGTACTATTTAATCCATGAGAAATGCTAGCCCTATAGCAAACTTTCAAACTCTCACTTTAGTTGCGACATGTGTTGCTACTTTTCTCTATTACCTTTAGGAAAAGTTGAGGCCATAAGTTCCTCTGAAAAAATCATTTTCTTAGCCCATTGAAGGGCAACAATGACACGTGTTGCACTCACAATGCATATGGGGTTAGCACTCATTAATCCATATTTTTATTGTTTGCTACTTTTTGTGAAGATGCAGATGATATTAGAAGTGTGGAATCCTTATAATTTGACTTCAGTACAATAAGAGAAGCAACAGATAACTTCTCTGACGCTAATAAGCTTGGAGTAGGCGGATTTGGTACTGTTTACAAGGTAGTAAAAATACTCCCATACTAACAATATTTTTAGAAGTTCCTGTTGGTGGTTTCATGTCATTTCTATGAAATTAGAGATTATTCTTACATGTCTTCAGGGACAACTTTTGAATGGACAAGCAATAGCTGTGAAGAGGCTCTCGAGAAATTCTGGACAAGGTGATATAGAATATAAGAATGAAGTTGTGTTAGTAGCCAAGCTTCAACATAGGAATTTGGTTAAGCTCTTAGGTTTCTGCTTGGAAGGAGAAGAAAAGCTACTCATCTATGAGTTCATGCCTAACGCAAGCCTAGATCACTTCATTTTTGGTTTGGCCTCATCTTCTTTTGAGTAGTATTTCTATCTTACCATTTGTAATAATACACTTCAAATTAAAAGAAGAAAAAACCCTATAAAACTTGTGACATCTTAACACCCTCCAAGAGACATCATTCCATTTAACCTAGTAGCGATAATGCATTAACATGAGATCCTTGTAATTGGTTTTTTGTTCATAGTAGTTTGATTGACAGTGTTCATCACATGGAATTGTTACTTGCTAAACAAATTTGTGCCCTAACTTGTTCTTTTATTTGAACGGATGCCTAGATCAAATCAAATGTGCACAATTGAATTGGGAAATTCGTTACAAAATCATAGAAGGGATTGTTCGAGGGCTTGTTTATCTTCATGAAGACTCTCGACTTAGGATTATTCACCGCGATCTCAAAGCTAGCAATATATTGTTAGATGAAGAAATGAGACCAAAAATTTCAGATTTTGGCATGGCAAGACTTTTAGTAGTGGACCAAACTCGAGGCAATACGAGGAGAATTGTGGAAACATAGTAAGTTCTTGTATCCTGAACCTATTATTCATAGTTTACTTTCGAGGGGTCATTAAGTGTTTTAGAAACTTTACTATCATTGTTGTTGTTGCTGTTTGGGTTATTATTATTAAGATCATTATTTTTATCATCCTTTTTATTTGAAAAGATTGGGATTAAAAAGATCCCTGCAGCTTTTATAATAATTTTTTGAAACAAGTCTCATAAGTTTGAAGAGAGCATTATAAAAATGAGATTCAAAAGAATTAAGGTTATGTTTCTTTCGATGTAAAATAGGAGAAAACAAATGAAATCCGCAGAAAGTATCATATTTCATTTAAATTATTTGGACATAAAATCTTTAAAAGTATGAAATATTTTACAAAGAAGTGGTAGCTTTTACGAAAAATGACATACATTTTAAAATTTATCTTTTAGTTTCTTGTAATATCATCGTCTCTTTAAATGTATTTAAATATAACAAAATTCACTTATCCAAAGGTATTTTTCCAAAATGATAAAACATTCTTTTATGTGTAATTTCTAAAATGATAAAAATACCCCTCTTCGCATGTCTTCTAAACAACGAAAATTATTCAACTCGGGAGTTGAAAAAATAAATTACCCCTCCTTACAAGTGGTTTTCAATTTTCTTTTAATCTAAACACAAGAAAGTAAAATCAAGTAAGTTTCATCTTATTTTCAAGGTTGCAAAAAATAAGGGAAATTTTTTATATTTTACTCTAAAGGCAAAAGTTTTTAGACCGTAAATGATTTACTTTGTAAAATAATTTGTGTGCAAGCTAATAGAACCTAAATTTCTTTTAACTTTGGACAACAGTGGATATATGGCTCCCGAGTACGCATTGCATGGACACTTTTCAGTTAAATTAGATGTCTTTTGGTGTCTTACTTCTAGAGATTGTGAGCGGTCACAAGGTTAATTATTTCTATCAATCAGAGCTTAATGAGCACCTTCCAAGCTATGTAAGTATGAATATTTTGGTTTAAAGTTCTTTTTTTCTTTATTGGTGAGTTCTAATAAATACTACAAATCAAATGGGAAAAGATAAGGACAACAAAAAATATTAATCAACCCTTGTGTCTCTTTTTTTTTCTAGGCACTATGTGGCCTTGATTTCATTTATCAACTATTAGTGTTAGTGTTATAGTTAATGGCCCGGGTTAGTGAGCCGCCTGCCATGTCTTGAAGGAAAACTAATAGCAATCTATTGAAATTTTTAATTCTCAGAATTGATCCTAGGAACTCCCTCGAATGAGCAGCACATGCCCTCACCCATTGAGCTAAAGGGCGAGAGATCTTAAGTCCAAAAAACCAGAGTTTTAAAGTTATGTTGACCTTGACTTTCTTAAAAATCTTCAAGAACTTACCTTCCAAAAAACAAAGTTCATATTAAATGCATATTGATGAATTCTTGTAGGCATGTAGACTATGGAATGATTGGACAGCCTTAGAGCTGATGGATCAGACGTTAAGTGAATCTTGTTCGAGAAGTGAAGTGATGAGATGCATCCACATTGGGTTATTATGTGTTCAAGAAAATGTCGCTGCGACCGACCATGGCCTCAATTGTTCTTATGCTTGGTAGCAATTCTACCACCCTCCCTCTACCGTCAAAACCTTCATTTACACATACCCAGAATATAAGGGACTCGGATCAATCCCCAAGTGAGACAAAACTGTTATCTGTAAATGAGGCATCTATTACCGAATTAGGCCCTCGATAGTGGTTGTGGATGAAGAGTTTTCTATTATAGTATCTATTAACAACATAACATAGCTTGAGTTCAAGACATTACATTTCGTGGTGAAATCTTATATAGGTAATGTTAGGTCCACTTTATTTTAAACTCATTTTGTTCAAGGGAAAGACGTGTCATTATCATCCATTAAGACAAAGTCACGTGCTTTGAACCAAAACTATCCATAAAAAAAAGTGATTATTCAAAGAAAGTGTTGCTAGCATCATCCATATTTATTTAATGCACTGGTTTTGGGAATAGATACTTGGGATTTATAAAAATTAAGCTATGGTGAATTTGGTCAAGACCAGAACTTAGAGCTACATTACATCTCAAGCGCTAAGGAACACCCACCAATGCTGACTAGCATGACCTAAAGTTTGACAAAAACTTAAGAAGCATGATGTGATAAGGCCTACTTTGTAATGGTCTTATAGCCACAGGTGATTGTTGAAAATAATGCTCTGAAAAATCATTTAGCTTGTAAGACTTTATTAGATTGATTAATAATACTTATTTTTGGTATTCATTATGAGTAATTGACATGGTCATAAGATTATCTATACTGTATGAGATATCGAGAAAGATCCTTATGACATATTGTAGAGGAGCTAAGTGATTGGTTATGGACTGACACAAGTAGATTTACTTTTTCGGTCCCTTATGCCTAATATGGTGATAACTATGGGTCAAGCTGGACACCTCACTTATATGGTTGTCACTATGTTTAGATGTTCTCAAGAGTTAAAATGTAGCTTTATGTCGAGCTATTGTGGTGGTCACTACACATTAACATATGTTTACTTACATGTATATTGACTGATTGCGTATAATGAGAGACAACTTGTATAAACATACTATCAGATGGATGATCTCTCATTCACAATAAAAACGATATGCTAATCTTTAGATGTATGGACTTATTAATCACTGAGTAGCGATTTGGTTGTTTTGATTCTACCAAATTACTCTCTACATTTAGGGACAATGAAAGTTGAACAAGAGAACCCTGTTCGAGTAATGATGAATATCTAACATGGAATCCATGCCCATTGCATTGGGAGATTTTTCAAGTTTTGGAGCCCTAAATTTTTTTATTAGATACGGGTTGGATTATATCCAGTTCTCGATGGTTTATATTGAATAATGTTATTGGAAAGATTCATAAAATCGATTAGTTTATGAGGAATTCAATTTTGGATTATATACTATCACTTGAAACTCAATTGCAATATGGATATCTCACAATCACGTGCAATTTTTAAGTTCAAACCTATACTGGGTAGCTTAGAGTTAGCCAAAGACTCCCAGAACAATAAATGGAGGTACTAAAGAAAGCTTACCACATTTGTCAATTTATCTGAGATTTATAAGTTCTCTAAGTAACACTCTATTAAGGAATATGCCTATGACTCATATCCATTCCATTTAGGTAGGTAAATTGATCTATTAAATATGATATTTGGTGAGACCCATGTCTATTAAAAAAAAGGTTGGACGGACCACTAGTATGGATCCTATAATGGACACCACATGTTGGACGCCCACTAATGTGGACACAATATGTAGAACGGTCCACTAGTATGGGCACCACATGATGGATGACCCACATGCATCCCGTAAGTGGACCCTCCCTTTCCCTTTGATGGACGTAGTTTTTATATTTAGAATTTTCTTAAGCTTGAAATTCAAATGAGATTTTGATATATAAGAGATTAAAAGATAAACTTAGATTTTGAATTCAAAATTCCTACAATATAGGAATGAATACTCTCGTAATGTTTTCTGCATAATTTAACACTCTCATTGTAGGAGAAACATATAAAAGAGAAAAAACGAGAGTGACTCAAAATAGGTTGGCTTGGAAATCTTTACAGGGATGGTAGAGATTGGAGTATTGGATTATAAGTCGGGCTTGGATCATTGAGAAACCTCGATAAAGAACTCTAACGAACTTGCTGATTAATCTATCCGGTACAAAATTCTTTTTTGAGGTAAATATATTCTATCAGAGATATCTAGAATATGTGTATATTTGGTGTTAAGATCAAGAATTTTTTGAGTTGATTATGTAGATTTTTATCTTAGTCATTACAAGTGGTATCAGAGCATCTACAAGAAATCGGCTTATCGATCACAGTTTTCATTCGTGATCATAAGGCATTGATCATGATTATAGCTGCATAGATAGAACCATGATCTTTCAACGTGCGATCTTATGTAATTAAATATCACGGTTTTAAATGCAACAATAATTTTTTTTGAAAATTAACCATCATAGTTATTTATTCATGATTAGATATCTAAATACCCGAGATTATTCACTTTGAAATGTAAATTTTACCCTAATAGTTATGTATATAATGGATCACTCTTTAAGTAGAAACCGGAATTGTATTATTGTAAAATCACTATTAATGGAGAAACCGTCATCGTTTATCTCACTTTTTTTTACAATTTTATTTTTACTCGGGATTATTATTTATTTGAAACCCAGAAGGATTATGCAGCCCTAGAACTTGTAGTTCCTCACACACACTATTATAATTATACATACACCCACTTGCAAATATAATACACTTTTAATTTCCAATCGAATAATAAATTTTTTATAATCATCAATAAACTATATCTCTATGAATTAGATAGTAGAAATTGATTTACAACATGATCGAAATACATATATGGACATGTTATTCTAAACAATAATACTTCTCAAGTATTCAGATAGATTGCTTCATTACTATAAATAATCTTCTTATTTATTTATTTTTTATTATTGGTGATGATGTCCCTTAGGTACATCATGCATGGTGTAGTAGCCACATTCCTATATCTTTTTGTTTCAGACACTACAAAAGAGATAATGAACGGGACCATAGTTAGTAATTCGGCATACGGTAAAAATTTGGCACGGGAATTATTCGTGTGAAATTCGGAATAGTCATTTGATAATTCGTTTAAAAATTCAGCCAAAAAAACGCAGGACGTCAAAAGTGCGGTACGGGAATAGTTCGAGTATAATTCGGGTAAAGACTTAAAATTTCGTTGAAAAATTCGGTTATATATATATATATATATATATATATATATATATATATATATATATGTATATATATATAATGCACATATAATGACCTTTCACCTAGACTTGTTTATAATCGAATACATAAAAATAAGTAACTTAGGTATATAAATAAAATATGAGATAGATAAATGAATCAAATCTAGTGATTAAATAGCTAAATTAAAATAAAAAATGTCTATAATTCACAACTATTTAATGACATAATTTTAAAATCCAAAAAGTAATTCACATTCATCCAATGAGATATAAAAGAGATCTATAATCTATACCAACATTTATAATAATAAAAAGTAGGTTCCATCGATCTATCAAAAGATTCAATGACACATAAATAAATAAATAAAGAATAGTAATCCACAATTCTATATCTAGCTAATTATTACTTGCTTATAAGAAACTATTTAACCCGAGCCAAATGTTCTAGGCCCAAATAGCTCATCAAAAAGCATATCTTCACGACTAGTTGAAGATTCTATCACGTTTTCAAACTCTTCCCGACCGTCATCTATGTATTCAGGAAGCTCTCCAAGCTGCTCAAGATTGATTATTTTTGTATCTTGCTTCTCACGTTCAGCACAATTAGCCTTCATCTTCGAATTCATCCGTATGTGAATCAAGTCCTCCAACATATTCGGTGTCAATCTATTTCTCTTCTTTGTTTGTGCTACTTTGAATACACTGCAATTTCTTTCACATGCTGATGAACTACAGGGTTGACTCAAGATACGAATAGCAATCTTTTGAACCATTGAAATTGGTCCACCGTTTTGTGACCACCACACTCCTACATTTAAAAAAAATAGCACATGTTCCAATGTATCGATAATTAATAAATAACTTAAAAAATAAATAAAACAAACTACTTACTAGGGTGAATTGTTTCCATTTGATGTTTTGCAAGAGAGGTAAAAATATCTAAACTGTGAGTATTATACTCTGTTATTTGTATACCAAAGATCTTCTGTTCTTCACTTGAGCTAAGTATTTTTCCCACAACAAAGAGCAACCCTTTTCTAACATCTGAATGATCATACCTAATCTTTCCACTTGACATTAATAATGGATTTAAATATGCAGCAACCGCATGAACACAATGAAGTATATTTTTATCTCTTCTTGAATCAAATAATTCCTATAACTTCATGTATCTTGCTTGATCATTATCACATCGATGCTTCAATGTTTCCCTAGCCCTTTCCATTGCTTCATGCAAATATCCTGCAATTGATCCCTCACTATCAACTAAACGAAGTACTCTAATAAGAGGCTCTAATACAAAGATTACTTCTTTTCCTTCGCTCCAAAAAGTAGTTCCTTGAATTATATTTGTAATTTTTTGTGCCATTTTAGATGTGTAATACTTCATGCTTCTCCACTCAATTGATGCAACCATCTGACGTAACCCATCTTCAACTTCTAAAATAGACTGAAACATTAAAAAGTGATAGGCAAACCTTGTTTTACAAGGCCTTTTCAATTCCTTATCATTTTTCATCTCTCATTAAAGTCACAACCGAACCATACTTGTACATGTAATCCACTATGTCTTTGGCATCATCGAAAATACTTCTTACCCAGTCAACCTCCTTATTGATGTCTTTGAGAAGCAACTGGATTCCATGAGCAGCACATCGTGTTTTATAGATGTGAGGATACCTTTCCATAACCATTTGACCAGCACTTTCATAGTTTGATGCATTATCTGTGATGATCTGTACAACATTTGCTGCTCCGATCTCCTCAATGGCGAAACAAAGCAAATCTCTAAGATATATACCAGTCTTCTTTTCACTTGTCTCTTCAAATGATCTTAAAAAAATAGCCCCCTTTGGAGAATACGCAATCATATTAATGAAAGAACGTCCTTTTAAATCAGTCCAAACATCAGACATTAGTGTACACCCTGAACCTATTTGAGTGCAAGATTCCTTAACTTTGGAGACATACTCATCAACTTCTACCTTAGCATTTTGTACCAATTTTGTGCGTAGGGTTGAATATGATGGTACTGAATAACCAATACCATAGTTTGAAAGAGCCCTACAAAATTCAATAAATGATGAATCTTGAATAACATTGAACGGAATATTATTCATAAAGAATACTTTAGCAAGCGCTTTGTCAACTGATTCTTTATCTTTTTTATGACACATTCCTGGTACTGTAGTTTGATGTAAACCCGATATCGAATCATGTGCATCAAACGACGAATCAATTCCACCTCCCCCAACATATGATGAAGACGATCCAATTTTACTTCTTTTGTTAGAGTCTTCATTCACTCCAATAGCTAAGAGAGCTGAAGCTTGAACATCATCCGGCACACGGGAACAAATCGCAATATCCCGTCCTTTTTGTGACAAGTGAGATTTAACTCTTGCTACCCCTCCAGAATACTCTTTATTGTAAAATTTACAAAAAAATCTCCCTTTCAAATCCTCGGCATACTCCTAGAATCGATCTCTTTTTTTCACCATGTCTATCAAAAAACACAATTCTTTGTTATCAATTTCTACTTCCAATACCTTTAAGTAAAGTAAACAAGTGGAGTAACAAACAAGTAAAATCAAAATTCATGTACAATATTCCCAAAGAGTTCTCTTAGGGCTCATTTTAACAAATGAAATAATTAAGTCCAAATTCTAGAAAGATAGGAAAGAGGCCTATATAAAAGAGACGATATAAATATAAACATTAGCACCATAAAATAGTAATGAGTCCTGACATTTTCTTTTCTTGTCACTACAAAATTTAAGATTTTTAACGGCGTTTTTAAATCGCCGTGAAAAAGTCCAAAAACGCCGTTATAGTCAATCACGGCGTTTCAATCCAAACGCCGTTATTGCTCGCGTCGGGGAAGGTAAAGACGGCATTTATCTTGACGGCATTTTTAAAACGCGGTCATAGACGAATCTTTAACGGCGTTTTAAAAAATGCCGTTATAGACTCACCTTTGACGGCGTTTCTAAAAACGCCGTTATAGACCAAACCTTTCGCGGCATTTGTAGAAACGCCGTCGTAGACTTAACATTTCACAGCGTTTGATAAATGCCGTCATAGTGACCAATACCAATTACGGCGTTTCCCAAACGCCGCGAATAGTCATGACATAAAAAAAAATTATTTTTTTACAATTTTTTTTACCTATTTTGTACTTGTCAACAATATAAATATTTTTTTAAAACTATTTATACCTGTCAACAATATAAATATTTTTTTCACCTGTGTTGTACCTGTCAACAATATAAAATAAACAAAACTGTGCCCACAATAACATCATATATATATATATATATATATATAAAATTCTACATGGAAATCAGTATAAAATAAATACATCTAATCACAGGTGTCCATCATAATGTAATAGTACAATACACATGTCCATAAAAAAGTGTCAATAAATCGTAAGTCTAACTATCTTCATCTCGCTGGTTTCCTCCCGCACCTCTAAAACTCGACAGGTATGTGCTGCTTGCTCCCTCCTACAAAGATAATTAAATAAAATTATTTATTAGAATATTGAAATAATAAAATTTACAGATTTAATAATTAATATGCAAAGAAGGTTCAATCACTAGCATGCATACAAACTTATCACTAACCGCACACCACACCAAATCCTAACCGGGTCTCAGTTTTCGATATCGTTTCTTCTAACGACCATGGTCCATATTTTGGAGATCACAAGCACCTCAGTCAATCAGTATAATTGGAAGGCAAGTATGACTATAATAATGTCTCAAAAATCACAAACAGGAAAGGATTTTGAGGCTGCAACTCAATTGGATATGCTGTATGACTATCCTGAGATAATAGTTGTAGATTCAATTTATTCAAACCCAGTTTACCCACCAAATAGAAGTAATATTCACATTATCCACATCCTGTATAATCAAGTTAAATTATAGCTCATGCTTGACAAAATTAACTCAAGGTGTTTAATTTCAAGAGCTTACCCATCAAAAAATAACAAATTAAAAAAAAATGATGCTGTTTGGAAGAGAAATCATAATAACACAAGGCAAGTATGCAGACTATATCCATGTGATAATGTTCAAAATCTGTAGAAACATTTCAATAAACCCTTAAACTTACCATCGACTCAGTTAATGAAAATTGAATTTTGTAGATAAATGCATTCTTCAGTTGTTAAAGTATTACATAGATATCTACCTCCCCACCCCTCAAAAAGTATTACATGGAAGTAACAATTTTCAGATCATGCCAATAGACCTGGGTTCAAAATCCCTAACCAACAAGGTTTGGGTAAAATCCCACCTGCAAGCAGCTTACCTTCCTACAGAAAATCATAAAAAACAATAAAAAAAAAATCAAAATTAATGCTATTAAGAATATGAAACCAGTATCCATCTCCCCCTTGTCTGGCTACCAATGACCAATCCTATTGACCTTCCTGAAAACCAGTATATTGACCTTCCTCAAAACCAGTATATTGACCTTCCTCAAAACCAACATCTCCTTCTGAATTTCATTCCCGCTCTGTTTGCATTCTATTGCAGATGCAAAGAACTTTCTGGAAAATAGAAGTATTTTTCCATCTCCCATGGAGTCATGTACTAGAATCTTGCAGCCTCTTCCTGACCAACTATTAAGGCAATCCTCAAACTAAGGGTTCAACCATCAATGTTACTTACTTTAACTGGTATCTTAGTAACCATATAATTACCCGTATGATTGATAGGGATTAGAGTAATGGATTTGAAAATAGGATCAATGGATTTTGAAATCTAGGATCTGTGGATATCTAAAGAGACTATTAGGGAGTATTGCATTAGTCATGATACTTTTTTTATTTATTTTCCTAAGACATGGTTTTGTGACATGTTCCAACTTTTGAGCACCATCTTACATGTTATTGGGCAGATCCAAGGTACATATGTGGGTTTTGGACTAACAGTGACCCATTCTTCATTAGGTGGAATTATAAGCATTTGTATTTATTTATTTATTGGATAAATAATATAAGAGCTTAGTAAGAAATGTGCATTGGAGTATTGATGTTACTTATTCTATGTCATTCATTTGCTTAAAAAGGATAATTCATTCAGCTTGTTAAAGCTAATTCCCATTCAGCCACATGGTTGCAAGTTCAATGTACTAAAAAGGGCTGAACTTTGAACTAGTACCAATATCATCAAATTTTCTTGAAAGGAGTTTCTAAAATGTGTTCTAGCTTCTCTTACTCGAAAACCATTCTACCCACCTCTGCCTTACATGTGGCACAGTCAAGAGTGGTTGAGACCAAACATTCAGCACACCCAGTTTGCCTGATTAATATTCTATTGAGAGATTCCACAAAGAAAACCTCTACTCAGTATATCATATATCAGGAAAAATATATGGCCAACACTCTAGAACAAGAACACTAATACCAAAAACAACAGCAAAAAGTCTGGTAGATCTCTACTTGGGGAACCCCGTCAAATGAGGATCATAATCCTCTCTGGCTCATCTAAAGAAGCAAAGAAGATGGTTTCTTTCGATCCTCTTAACTGTGACATCAGTATTTGAATATTCCCCAAATCAAGCAGAGGTTCATCTAAAAGTTAATAATATTAGAATCAAAACTAGAAAAAGTAAACATGCTAAATAGAGAGTTGGGAAATCCCATCAATGACATTTATAATAGCCCCCTTCAAACGAAAATTTCAGGGCAAAATCCGTTAACTTCTCCAATTCAATAAGCTGACCTCTTCTGAATTTTAGGAATTGTTACTATAATACTTAAAAAACACATGAGAAAGAGTTGTCACAAGTTAATTAACATACTACAATAGTATCAAGATCCATAGTTACAGTAACTATGAAACAGGCTTTGAACAAAACCCTCTACTTGTTCTCTATTTGCCGCTCTTTCCCTTTCTCGAGCAGCCTCGGGGAATACCATAAGTTCAGAATATATCATATACATTGTTTAAAAGATCCAAGTGAAAGCATTTCAATTCCTGAATGCAAAAATTTTGGATCCAGTGATGACATAAAGAAAAAAAAAAGGGAAGGGGTTTACCTGCAAGTGCTGATCCCGCGAAATAGGAGATAAATCGTCAAGATCACAGATGGGTTTCAGGGGTGAGGAAGAAAGGGCAAACATACACACACAAACATGGAGAGAGAGAGAGAGAGCCATATGGACTCACAAGAATGTTCTTTTACTATCCAAATCAAATTAACTAGGAAGTAAGAAATCTAGTGCGCACTTAAATTTAAAGGTAATAAATAGTTTCATAATTTATACCTGAGAATAATACAAAACTCTGAAGAATCCTGCATATGTGCCCCATGAGTAGAAAATTGCAAAGGAATAAAGAATTTAAGCAAATAATTTCTCCTACTCCCCTTGTTGCTACTTTCAGTGAATGGAGAAAATTGTATAGACGTATATAATTACAATTTTGCTATGCATACTTAATTTCCATACTCCCCTCTTTTTCATAATACCACAAATGACCTTGTCATCAAGGATTTCAGAAATTGATAGGATGACTAACCTTAATAGGATACCATAACAAGCCCAAAAAAAAAAAGGCGTCCCCAAAGATTAAAAGGTGGGACTAAACAACCTTTGGTTCACCTAGTATACTTATAAGAGATAATACAAAATGATTCAACCTGGGAAGTTCACACAAAGTAGGGTTTTCTTTTGCTTCTGTTTGGCTATTTCTATAGAGCCATCCCATAAGCAAACAGCTGAGAAATAAAGGACAGTCCTACCCTTTTCAAATCCATTTAATTATTCTAGCTTTGTGGAAGGCAAATCTATGCCAAGTGTAATAACTGGTTTGGACCCACCTTATTTGTGGGTCTTAGTTCTAAAATCGCCTCCTCTAATGGAGGGCATTGCATGATTCATCTGGAGTGTCCAAGCACTCACCATCTCTAGGATGGGATATAATCATATAAACCAAACATCACATATATTAAACAGTGGAATGATGAGATAAATCATATAGCATATATACATGCGTAAATACATCCACTCAGTATACATAGACATGTTTATATAGTTAAAATTAAGGTAAGATGAATCATTTGAATAACAAAATAACACGTACCCAAGGAGGATAAGCACCTTCAGATTTTGCCTCAAATTGCAATTGCTGATTGTGCACTGCAGAAGTTGGATTGAGCAATTCGACACCTAACAATCCCTTCCAAATTGTCCAAGGGGGAAAGATTTCATTCTCTCTGCGGTTGTCAAGATTTTTATTTACTTGCATGGCTAATTTACAGTTTTCAAAATGAGGGGCTTCGGGCACACTCGATCTGCTCAGTCCTAGTCTTTTCAAGAAATCACCCTCCCCATCTACTGATTCATTCAGCATAGCACTCCAAGCTGAATACAGTAAGGATACTCTCTTGTCAGCATGCAATTCACTTCTCTTTGAATCCATCCTTCTCTCTGTTTCCTTTGGCATGGAACTACAGTCTCCACTTGTAATTATATCTACAATTACCACAGTAGAATGCTCTCAAGTACCAGAATGAAGCAAATAAATGACAAGGAGTCAAATGTCCTTTAAGTGGAAGTTTTCAAGCAGAGAAGAAGGTAGAATTTATCAATAATTGAATTTTGTTGTTTTGATAACCGTATATGTGGAAGCTAATTAGAAAAGCAGAAACCAGAGGTAGCGATTGTGGTCAGTACCAATTAACCAACCCCGAGAGAAAATTGAGCTAGGAAACAGTTCACGTTCTTTGCAGTGTGAGCTGCTCAAACAAATTTAGTATAGAAGGATCCCCCAAAGTGTTATGAACATTGTATGTTTAAGCCAGGATTTACACAAAGATAAAAGAAGAGTACGGAATTTACACAGGTAAGGCTACTATATTGTTAATTACTAATAACCAATTAGAAAGCTTCAATAGAATACCAATTGTAGAATTGATTCAAACTCTGTTCTACAAATTAATCAATTTTAGATCAGGAAACCAAGCAAGCATAACCATAAAAAGGGATTATCCCACTAGGTGAAAGCGTAAATTTGATAAGATAAATAGAAACAAAAGTTCAATCTAACATGAATTTCTCAGGAAAACAAACAAGCATCCCAAGAAATGGAATACAAACAAGCAGCCCAAAATTCCACTTACTGATTACTTCTGAACTCGAATTCGGCAACAAAATTCCCGCAAATGTGGTGGAGTAGGCAACACTCCCAAATTAAGAACTTCCAAAGGAAGTGAGAACAGCTAGAAAGAAATAGGTAATACAGACCCCACAAAGAAAACCCACAACACAAAATTGGCAAGGAAATGAGCTACCCATCTGCAGAGCTTTCTGGGAAACAACTCTCTCAATAGTCTTCTGAGATGTTGGTTCCATTCTATGATCAAAGACCACCTTTCAATCCTTGTAAACCCTTTAATTTATCACAAGTTCCTCACAGAGTTTCCAACTGTAATCACATGATATTATTATACTCACTTCCATTTTTCTCTTCATCAAGAGGAAACCCATGTCAAAGGCATCCAAAATAAGCTCTGTTCAAGCTTCAAAATAGGCTTCACTTATTCATCCAATAAATTAACAGCAGAAGATTTCACAAACAACACTCAACCACGCTTCTCACCTGAAACCAACTTTTGGGACTTGAAGTCTACCACCACCTTCCTTTCAACAGCAAAATCACATTGAAAAAATATTCAAAATTTCATATCAGAAAAACCCACCTGAAAACAAAATGGCCATGCCATGCAACAACCCAAAAAAAAAAGAAGTTCTTCAACAAATAAGCACATAACCTTGCATATGGGCATAGAAAAATCACAAGAGAAACAAACCCCTTTGAATGTTGCCAATCACAAAAGATATAAGGGCAAGAAAACCCATTTAGAATCAACCACAATTTTATAGTTATGGCAAATTGTCCGGGAAACAGGTCCTTTTGCTGGATGGTTCGATCATTCAATAGGTGTTATGGGGTTAGTTCGTGACCAGAGGTGACGGTCGGCCATGGTTCTGTGGTGCGGGTGGATGAACTTGTGCATCAGATTTAAATATAAACAAATTACCTCCAAGCGCACATGTACATGGACACAGAGTATAAACGTGCCCATTCTTCAACAGGAAGAGGATATTAAAGACTAATCAAATGTATAGAGATGCTTACAAGAGACAAGATTGAGTGATTATCAAAGGCTGTGTAAGGCACTATTTTTAAAATGTGCAAAGGAACATTCTCTTTAAAATCTGGTTCATGTCCAATCCAAGGACTATTTCATCTTGGGTTTTCAAGTAAGCGTAGAGCTCACTTCACCAATATGGGGATTTCTAAGATGACATTAACAAGTCAAATGACGAGGGTGAAATTAACATGGAAATTATAATTCAAGTACGCTATTAGTAATCTGGAAATGTTTCTAATTTCATGAGATTTGAAATACCAACAAATCAACATTATTTGGGTATGATACAGGAACAGATACAAGATTTTAAATTTCTCAACCTTCATAGCTTTCAGTTCTGGCATTATTTGACCACTCAGCTAGCTAGTGTTTCTAAGCCACTTAATTATTCCAATCCTCCACTGTTATAATTAGTAAAACTACAAAAGAAAAGCACTGCACAAACCTTGGTAGGACCAATAGCATCAAGATAGAGAAGCTGAGCAACAATAATGTTGGCCATATCGTCATCAACAGCTCCATCGCAACGGATTATCCTCTGAATTTCAAACAACATACCAATTTTCAAATTCATAAAGAGTAACAGTTCATAATTCAACCCAAAAAAAAAACAGAAAGAAAACCTAAAAGCCTAATCCTTACATATTGAAAGAGCTGACCAATAACACTCTGAAAATGCTCTTGTACCATTGGAGGCGACCCTTGCCCTCCCTGCGCGTAAGAAGGTAAGTATGGCGAAGACGGAACTTGCAAATCCTCCCTACACAATCATTTGAAAAGAAGAATAAATTTAAATAATCATGAGATTCCATCAGCAGCGAAATCGCATGAAACCCTACCTAACAGACCAAATCCCTTGCGGGGAACTCCTCTCCAGCGCCCAAAACCCATCGGAATAAATCGCCTTCGTCAGAGAACTTCGGAGATTCTTCTCATCACAAACTGATCTTCTTCATTTCCTGTAAACAACAGAAACCTAAAAACGAAATATGTGCAGAAATACAAAGAAGAGAGATGAACAGATAAGATAAGCACCTTGATCAAAGTAAAATAATACCAAGCTTGTTAAAAATAGTATAAAGCACAATCAAACCTTAACAAGATCAAAGTAATACGAAGAAATTCTCAAAGATCAGTCGAATCACTTCAAGGACACCAAATTCCTTCACAAGTCCAGAATTGAAGCTTTAAAAACCAACAACAGAGACAACTTGCAAATGGAGAACAGCGTTAGGAATCGAAGTTTTAAAACCCAGAAACTCATAAAAATAAAAAGAAGAAGAAAACCCTAGATGATCATAACTTTTAATTCAATCTGATCGAGGGATCGATGGCATTGATTCTTCGATAGGATTGACCGATTCTTCGAGATTTTGTAACTATGGCTTCGATTTAATAACAGAAATAAGGAATGAGAAAGAGAAATCGAGAGAGAGAGAGGAAGTATAGAAATAAGGAATGAGGAAAAAAGAAAAGAGTAAAGGAGAAAAAAAGTAAGGAGAAGAAGGTTTCGTGCTAGGTCACAAAAGAACGACAACTCTAAACTGCCGTTCACTGCGACAAACATTACCAACAGTTTACGGCCATCGTTTGTAGCGAATGGGCAGTCGAATAGTTAACGATATATTATGGCCGTCGTTTTTTCCGACCACCTGGTGTCATTTTTTTGCCATTTTCACGTAGTGATTACACGAAAAAGGATATGACGTTAATCCAAAAAAATGTGGTGGAATCATCTGTAGTAATCAATTGGATTTGGAGTACAAAAGCCCATAAATTAAACTGTGTCCGGATCATTAATCAAAACTTATTTCACCTACAGAAATCAAGGCACATATGCTGATCGGATTGAATTCTGGGTAAACAAACAACTCAGATTAGAAGACAACGATTACTACTACAACTAAGCACATGAATTAAGCGAGCACAATCCCCCAGAGCAAGGACCAAGAACAGAAAATTATAGCCACCCATTCAGAAATGCATAAAAATAAATTTGCAGCCAAAATCAGATTTAAAAAAAAAGAATCAAACAAAGTTCCAAAAAAAAAAGATGAAACTACCTTGGCCGAGCTTGAACTTGAATGGAGTTCCCTTGTCGCGGCTCGAATCAAACTTGGTTCCATCAAGCAGAGTCCCAGTGTAATGAACTGCAAATTCAATAGCACCCCATCTCAAAAATAATCAATCCCATCTAAGAAAAAAGAAAGTAAAATCACATCACAGAAAAGAAAGATAAATCAATACCTTCAACTTCGTCCCCTTTTTCTGGAGTAACATAACCTTCACCTTCCTTGAGGAGCTTTTTCTTCAAACCCTGGTTCCCGATCTCCTTCTCCTCTCCTACTTTGAAAATCGGGCTTTCTTCAGGAAGATCCATGTCCTCGTTCATCTCCTCCGCAGCTGGGAACTCGAAATTCTCGTCCATTGCAGCTCAAGCGATTTAGAGAGAGAAACCAAATACAAAAGACTCTTCACAAATCAGAAATGCGAAAAGACAAGACAGATTGTAAAAGCAGCGAGAGATTCTTGTTATTAGCAGAGAAATGGATTTGGATTGAAAAAACAACAGAGAGGAGAAAATGGAGATAAATCGCTGTTGAAGAAGAAACTAGCTTTATGGAAGATCTGAATAGAAACAACAGAGAGGAGAAAATAGGAGCTTTCTTGGCATAAATCTATTAATCAATACTCTGCCATTATCCATCGTATAAGTAGTTTTCAAGAGGTTTAACTTCACCAAAATCATTAAAATCAACATATCTAAGAAGAATAAAAGAAATAATCACCTTTGGTTCCTTCTTGAAGGGTGTTCTTGAGACCCTGTAAATTAGGGTTATGAGAACCCTGCAACAGAACCTTCAATTCATCCCCAAGACAACCCAACGTGGCTGTGTATTGGGCAAGGAGGAGAGATACAAGCGAGAGCGAGAGAGAGACAAGCGAGAGAGAAATAATCACCTTAATGTGCCGGTGCCGAGGCTTTGTTAGAATCACCATCAGAATTGATAGGAATGATTATAAGGATTTAAATCTTAATAATCAGCTTTGATAAGAGGATTGAGTTTGCAATGCATGATGAATATCAGGAACGGAAATTCTACATAGTAGAAACAACAAATCATGATGCAAGACATAACATCATTGCAAATAATATCCATCCATGGCTGCAAGTTCCAGATCCAACCCAGGTAAAGGAAAAAAAATTGGGTGGTAAACAAAAAAACCCTTAATCGATGATTAATCGAGGCAGGCATAAATCAGATTCGTCATTTAGATTGATTGAGAGACTGAGACCATACCTCGGTGAAAAAATACAATTTATAGCTTTCAACCGGAATGTTCACAGCAACTTTCGCAGAAGTAGTAGTGTCAGTGTTCACGACAGTGAAGAGGCAACGTTCGTGGCAAAGAAGAGAGAAAAGGGGATGCGAAGAAAGAAAGGAAAGAGAATAGGGGTCTGATGCTAGGTCGTGGGCTGGAGCGCAGGGGAGCCGGAGTCGGAGCCGGAACAGGGGAGCCGGGGGAGGAGCAGGGAAGCCGGAGAAGGTGGCCGGAGCTGGAGTAGAGAGCAGTGGAGGGAAAGGGAGAGAAAATGTGGAGGGAAAGAGAAGTGGGAAAAGGAGGGAAAGGGTAGTGGGAAAAGGGTCGGGCCCTAAATTGGCAAACACAGGTCCTTTCACGGCGTTTTAAAAAAGTGCCGTGAATGGCAATGTCTTCCGCGACACTTTTTAAAAAAACGCCGTAATAGAATCCCCCAACTACGGCGTTTTTCACTAAAGCGACGTGATAGAATCCCCCAACTACGGCGTTTTCTTATAAAACGCCGTGATAGAGTCCTTCCGTCATCTCTTCGACGGCGTTTTTATATAAACGCCATGGTTGACCCTCTTTCGAGACGTTTTTGTTAAACGCCGTTAAAAAATTGCCGCTAAAGGCTTATATTTTTGTAGTGTGTGATTTAGCCTTTTTTTTCTTTGTCCAATCATATTTTATAAAAGAACGTCAATATCATTTATTTATTTTGTTTTTCTTAGCTTTTGCTGTATTATGGTAAAATTAGATTAGAATTTTTTTAATTATAAAAAAAAATACTAGTCGCTCAACTGGAGTAGAATTTTCTTTTTAGAGATTCTAATTCGAACCTTGTTACCCAAAAAAAAAAAGTGGAACCAAATCCACTACAGCAAATCCAGTAATAACCGTGGAGGATTTGGTTCCTTCTAAGTCCCATTACGGGAACTATGGAAGTTGCTTCTTCCCCAAGTCACATATAAAGAAAGCCAATCAAGAAAACTTCTCCAAATTGTTTTAAAAAGAAAGCAATTAAGAAACATTCTTCTCCCATAAAAAGAAAAGCAAGTCAAGAAATTTACAAATTATTTTAATAGATTCACATCAAAAGGTTTCAAATTTTGTGTGGAAAGAGAGAGAGAGAGAGAGAGAGAAGCCTCTCACCCGATTTGGGCTTGGAGAGGCACTGACACACTTGGATGTCTTTTGCCTAAAGTAGGGGAGGGAGACCGAAAGAGACGAGGGGGATTGAGCGGCCTGGTGACTTGAAGGCTGGAGGTTAGTGTTGCACGGCTGGCCTCTAGCTGTTTATGACTGAATCACTGAACCTCGAGCCGTTAGTGCTAGGTGAATGGGCTTGGTTGCTGGTTTTTGGCGGAATCTGACTGTAAATGAGGGAGATGGGAGAGGAGGAGATCTGAGAGAACGGGAGAGAGACAGAGAATGAAGGCTATAATGCAAAGAGGGAGAGAGAGAATAAAAGGGTCATACTGTTACACTTGTACTCGGAGTCTTGGACTTGGAGAAAGAATAGAAGGTAATCCTTTTTCTTTCCAAAACAAAAAGGTATTTGGTTGGTTGCGTGTGTGAGTGTCACAGTAAGAGATTTGTTTTATTGAAATAACTTTTGTAGTATTGGACTTATTCGCGTATCACATCGACTGATTCGTGGTGTTTTAAACAATCGCGAATGAATCCGAATCATTCAAAGCAACGGCCGATTGGGACTTTTACCGAACTATACGCTGAATACGCAAATTAATCGCGAATAGGTCACGAACTTACTAACTATGAACGGGACTATGTCAGTAATGTTTAAGACATAAAATTTTAATATTGTACTATTAGAAGGATTAATTAATATTTTTACCTTAATATCAGTAAATATCACTTGTATGGGTCTACTCTGCTTGCCTTTTAAACTACCCATATCTAATTCATTTGCAATTCACGACACTAATTTGAACAATTAGTGTAATGGAAGTATAAAACATAAACATATATGCAAACACTACAATATTCAAGGTTTTTTGCATTGGTGCAAAACCACCGTAGTAAATGCAAAAATCGCCGTTATATATTTATAACGGCGGTTTAACAAAATGTCGTGACAGGACTTGTCGCAATGTATGTTACGGCGGTTTATAACGATAGTTATTATCTCCGAAGCTGTAGAGCACATTTATAACGCCAGTTATTTTATCCTTGTAACGGCAATTATAAAGGGTAATTTCGTCCTTCTAATTCTCCATGTTACAATGGTTCAAACCGCCGTTATATATTGAATATATAATGGCATTACAAAGGCATTGTAGTAAATCAATTTGCAACGGTGGTTTCACCCGTTGTTATATATAAATATGTAACAGCAGTTTCAACCGCCATTGCTATTCTCTATCTCTAACGGCGCTTTAAAACCAAGTAATTAAAAAAAAAATTTAAAAATTTAAATTAAATTATTTTTTACCTGTATTAATTGTACCTCTGAGCAATATAAAATAAATTCAAGTTATCTACAAAATTTCTAAACACCAAAATATAATCCATCAATATATAAATTCATGTCCATAAAAATATCACAATAAACCCGTCTAAAATGTAACAATTGCAATATATACATGTCCATAAAAATGTATCAAATGTAAAATAAAAAATCTGCTAAAGCTACCTAGCAGGTCCCTCCGACAAGGTCGCTCCTACTGGTCCAAAAGCTGACAGATGTGTGTTGTCGACACCTTCCTATAAAAATAATAAAATATAATTTACTATTAGAATAGAGAAATGATAAAATTTATGAATTTCATCACAAATATGCAAATAAAAAAATAATCTTAAATATTTCATAGTTATTGAGTTGAACAGAAAAGCTTAGTTCATTAGCCTAAAGCTAGAAACGCCCACTAAATCCAAATCGGGGGTCGGATTTCGATGCCATTTTTTTTGATGCGTGTATTTCGACCTAACCTAAGTGTGGAAATTCGTTTTGCTGGAATCCTACGTCGTTTGCCCAATTTGGGCACCAAGAGGCCCGAAATCCATAGAAAATATACTTCGGCCTAAACCCAAAAACGTGCACCAAATCCAAACTTGGGTCGGATTTCAATGTTGTTTCTTCTAACGTGTGTATTTCGACCCAACCTAAGTGTGGGAATTCGTTTCCCTGGAACCCGAGGTCGTTTGCCCGATTTGGGCACCGAGAGGCCCGAAATCCATACTTGGAAAGTATACTTTGATTGTGAGCATGGGATTTGTCACTCACAGGTATGTTGAGAGTCGTCACCTATTAATTTAGAAGGGATAAGTCTCCAGGTTGTAGATAAGGTCTTAAGGTTTGTATCAAAGTTCTAGATAAGAAGTTTTATTAAGTCCCGGGGAAGGTCTTAGGAATTTCGGGACCCCTATTTTATAATGGTTACTTACTTTCTAGGTGTGAGCCAAATTAAAATGAAATGTGTTCAAATGTCTAAGTGTTTAGAGTAATACAAACCCAAGTAAGAAAGAAAGCTAACAAGGGTTGAACCTGTGTTGGGTTGCCTACGTACTCACAAGGGTGAGATCAGACCGAGCGTAGTTCTGGCAGATGAGCCCGTGTCAAGGCTAAGTGGTGTGTGTATGTGCACCGGGGTGGCTAAGGGTCTACCCCAGAGGCTAGGGTTTGGTTGGCTGAGTTGGTCAAATTCATGGTCTAGGCCCGGTAAACCAAAGGTTAGTCTGATAGATTAAGGGATTAAGCCTAGCAGACCAAGGTTGGATTTAACCAATATTAGGGTTTCTAACCAGGGTTAAGGGACAAGCTAATCATGGTTAGGGTTGCTACCTATGATTGAGGGAAACAAAGTTGGGCCCAGTAACCCAAGGTTGGACCCGATAGACCAAGGGTAAATTTGGTAGGCTAAGAGATTAGGCCCGGTAGGCCAAAAGGGATCTCATCATAAGTTAGGGCTGCTAACCGAGGTTAAGAGGAGAGTTAACCAATGGTTAGGGCTGCAAACCATGGTAAAAAGGTCCAAAGTCTATGTTTTTTTTGTCTTTTTAAAGTTTTTGAATGTTTTTGGAATTTTTTCAAAATTTTCTAAGGATTAAAAGTGTTTTAACCATGGTTAAATATTAATCGGGATTGAGTTAATCCTAGTTAGATGTCTAGCCAGGTCTGGAATGGACCCAGATAGCATGGTAGGGTCTAGAATGGCCTCCTACGTGGTTTAGGTCATGTGCAAAGCCCAAAATATAAAATGTAAGGATTAGCAACAAACTCTTTACCGCTAATTCTAAACATGTACATTTTTGGAATGGCAGTAGAGAGTCTACCGCCATTATCGAACACCTTCTATTATTGAATTTGCTGGTCTGGGGGTAGGTTAAGGGTGAACCCGAGGGATCAAGGACCCTTTAAGGTCAAAGAGGGGACTTCCCTAGGTGTCTTGGGCCTTAGGTGGGCCCTGGAGTAGGTCTGAAGTGAGCCCAACAGTGGCTTGCATGCACTGTAACAGCAAATAAAAAATGACGGTAGAATATCTATCGTTATTCTGGACAGTTTATGTTCAAGGGCATATTAACCATGGTTAGACTGCTAGGGTTAGCTTAGAAGGACCAGGGTCGAGAGGGGATCCTAGGGGCCAAATTTGGGCCCTGGAATGGACCAAGGCCCACCCAAATGGGTGCAAAAGCTACTAAAAATAGGAGGGCGAGTAATGGTGGTACTGAGTTTACCGTCATTCCTGATTTTTCCAGAAACTTGATTTGTCCCCTTGGGGCTATGCCAGACCGTATCCAGGGGATCCCTCATGGACTGAGGGTCCCCTAGAACATCAAGGGAGGTGCCATGAATGGGATAGGCCTTGAGCCAAAGATTTTTATCCCTCAAGGGGGTCCCTCATACCTATGCCAAGGTAGGGGGACCTCTGTCCTTGGGATGAAAGCAACAAAACAGAAGTAGAATGACCCTTGGAGTAGGACCAGTGGTCTTACAGTACTTTAACAAGAAGTAAAAGTGGCAAGGGTGGTCATACCCTACTGCCATGATGCTCACGGTGGGTTGGTGGCGCATAGTGGTGGTGCAATGAGGTAGTGACGGCTGGGACAGGCCTGGGGCACCTCTTGGAGGGTCTGGGATCCCCTAAGATGAAGGCTAAGGCTAAGGAAGACTGGACACCAGGCTAGCTGAATTCAAATAGCAATTTCTTGTGGATTTTTTGGAGTGGAGGTTAAAGCTTGGAGGAGGGGTTTATTTATAGGATAAATGAGGACCTAGGGCACTTTAGGGTTTCTGAGAAGGTGACGGAGCCAAGGGGGGCGGAGCTGAGGAGGTGTAAGGGGGTGCCAGACTGTTTTGAACCAAACTCTAGTAATGGGGGTAGAGTTTCTTCTGTCATTCTTGGTTTAGGCAAAAACTAGAATGGCGGTAGAAACTCTACCGTCATTTCATTTTTTTTGCTAAAATATGCCAAACCCTCACACACTTAGCTTGGGTCACTGTGGATTTTACTAAAATTAGAAATGGAGTTTTTATCGCCATTTCTGAATTTTTCAAAATTTCGCAGTAGGCCCCACACCATATGGGCTCTAAGGGTATAGGGGCCCTTGTTTGGGTAGGGTAGTTTGGTTATGGTTTTTGGTCCCTAGGCCTAGAAATGGGCCTTGGGTGAACTTAGGGTTAGGCCTATGGTTTAACTAGTGTGAGCACGGGTTTTAGGGAAATCCTGATTAATCTCACGGGGAGAGTTTAAAGTCGCCACGTATTCATTCAGAAATGATAAGTCCCTGGGATTTGGATAAAGTCTTGGTCTGCAATTTGAAATTAGGGTAAGGGCCTCGGTTAAGTCCAGGAAAGGATTAGGTACCCCGACACTTCCACTTTTCAGTGGTTCCCTACTTGCTAGGGTTAAGCCAAATTAACTCAATGTTAATCAAATGACTAAATGTTTAATATAATGCTAATTTAAGAATGAAAAGCTAAGCTATGGTCGAACTCGGGTTGGGTTGCCTATGTACTCACTGGGTGGGATCAGACTGAGCGTAGTTCTGACATATGAGCTCATGCCAAGGCTAGGGGTGTGTGTGTGTGCACCAAATGTGGCTAATGGGTCTAGTCTGGTAAACCAGGGTTTGGTTGATCAGGATTGGTCAAAATACATGGTTTGGGCCTGATAGACCTAAGGTAAGTCCAGTAAACTAGGGTTGGGCCCGGTAGGCCAAGAGAGAAACCCGGTAGGCTAAGGCAAAGTTTGACCATGGTTAGGATTGCTAACCGGGGTTAAGTCAAACTAATTATGATTAGAGTTGCTAACTACAGTTAATATTAGTATGATTTGGTTCGGTAGGCCTGAGTTAGGCCCGGTAGGTCAAGGGGTGTTTTAACCAGGAGTTAAGTTACTAACCAGGGTTAAAAATATGGTTAACCATGGTTAGGGGACCTAACCATGGTTAAAAAGTCCAACAATAGTTCTTTTGGCATTTTTCTAGATTTTTTCCAGTGATTAAGGACTGCTTAACCATGGTTAAGGGGGGTTGGTCACCATGGTTAGGGTTGCTAACCATGGTTAAATGGCCGAAAGAGGCCATTTTTGGACTTTTCAAAATATTTTAGAATTTTAGAATATTTTTCTAAATTTTTTCTGGTTAAGGGTTACTTAATCAAGGTTAAAAGTTAACCAAACATGGTGTTTAACCATGGTTAAGAGCTCTAACCAAAACGAAAATTGTCACAGAAGACATTTCTGGACTATAGGGAATATTTCTGGTTTTTTGATGATTTTTTCATAATTTTGTTGGGTCATAAGCTGCTTAACCATGGTTAAATATTAACCACAGGTGGGTTTTGAAGGGGGATCCGGATAAAAATTTATGCGGAAACTGAATCCCCTAGATCTTAACACCATAAAAAGCATCAAAATTATCTAAGAGTTTTAGTCATATCACCTCGGTAAATGGTTTTCACCGATGAAGCTTAATCCACTCGAACCGTCACAACTCTTTATAGAGATTTCTCCGAAAAAATACTAGAAGCTCGATCCTTATTCTTCACTATCCCTAAGAAGCTTTAGAATCTCCTTTGGAATTATAGAAGCAAGAGGAAGAAGATGGATCAGTGGTGTAGACCTTCTATCACCAATAATACTAAGGTTCAAAACCCTAGATTTGCAAAACCCAACTAGGACCACCAATAGAGCTCACGAAAATCCCTAGGGCTCTCCCCTAGGGCTCACAGTTTGGAGAGAGAGAGGAGAGGAGAGAAACAATTCTGCAGAATTCTGATCTTATTCTAATCCTACTCTAACTTGATCTTATCTAGTAGGATTTATTAATTAACAATAACTCTTATTATTAATTAAATAAACTCCTACTTAATCTATAATTACTTTAGTTATAGTAATCCTATTAATTAAAGAGTCCCTATTATAAGAGGATTCCTTAATTAAAAGGGATAAGTCAACATCCTACATCAAAGTAGGAAACCTAGTCAAACTAGGAATCCACAAAGGGGGGCGTGAGCTTCTATGGGGCGTGGGATTTGAGGAGTTAACACTCCTTATTGTAATCTAATTACAATAACATCTTAATCCTAATTACAATCCAACACTTGGATTTTAATTTCATAATAAAAAGAATTATATTTAAATAATTATTCAATTAAACAAATCTTAATCCAATTAGGATTCCTCAAGTGGGCGCCCTACCCTAGGGTTTAAACCCATGGGGTTTGGCTCATATTAAAGGTCCATTTTAATGGGTTTATGGATATGGGTCAAACTCATTTCCCCTTTAATTATGTTAATCAAATAATTACTAAAATAATCCCTTAGTTTAAATTAACAATTAATTTAAATAATAGATTAACTATTAATCTATTTAATTAAATGATTAACTTTTAGTCATTTAAAATAATTGATTAACTTTTAATCAATTATTGAGCTTGTATTTCTTATGTGAGCACCTCCACAGATTGCTTTGGGATATTCTTACCCTGACTTATCCAATGTTATCCCATTAACCCTAAATGGGAATTACATCGGAATTGCAAGTGACGTGAGATATCCATGTTGCAATTGAATCCCAGTGTATGAAAATTAACCATTACGAATCCCGCCACATGAACTTTTAAATTCAATTTATCCTTCCAAATACATTATCCCTAATGGGCCTTCGAGATTGACATACTATCTAACCCATAGCCCATTGCAAATCATCCGGATTTCCAAGACTTATGATTAAGCCATGAGAAACAATTTCTCATGAAAAACATTTTGAAAAAAATCCTTTTATAAGTGTAATACCTTTTAATAAAAGTATATTTCAAAACTTATTTTGTTTTCAAAATCACCTATGCAGGATTTGAACTTAATCAACTGTCTTACCCGAAACTTGGATAATCTCTCAAATTAATGAACATGGATTTCTTGTTTGAAATTCATCATTACTCGAACAAATTTCTGACTATCCAACTATCACTGTATTGTACTCCCTAAGTTAGAAAATACGTTGGTGGAATCAAAACAGTCAGATCACTACCTAGTCATAGATGAACTCATCAAATCTAAGGATCATCGAAACCGTTCAATGTGAATGAGAGACCAACTATCTGATAGTATGTTTATGCAAGATGTCTCTCATTGAATGCAATCAGTCAGTGTACATTTAAGCACCCATATGTTGATGTGTAATCTCCACTACAATAGTTCGAGATAGAACTACATCTCAACTATTGAGAACATCTTAGCATTCTTGCAGCCACATAAGTGAAGTGACCAGCTTCACCCACAACTACGACTATATAAGGTATAAGGAACCGGAAAGTTATATCTACCTGTGATAATCTAATTACATAACTTTCCTACAATATATCCTATGGACCTTTATCGATATCTCATATCGTATAGATCATCTCATGATCACGGTCAATTACTCATAATAAATACACAATAGATTAAGAAGAAGCATTTATTAATCAAATTAATAAGGTTCTAACAATCTAAATGACTTTTCTGGGCATCATGTCTGATCGGTGCTAATTGTTACACATTTACGCACCTTAAACTGCACTTGTTAATCCCTTTGAGCTCATTTATCCATTACGATACTTCACTTGGGTGTATTTATTTTTTTCAAGTTCATGCGAGGAAAATAAGAAAAAATTGATCATTTACAAGCTTTGAAGTCTTTTGGGAATCACTACCGAACAAAGAGCTGATCTAAAGAAAAGTTGGAAATGCAAAACGGCCCTTGTTCGGTGTTCGGGGCATAACTCCTTAACCATAGCTCCGATTTAGGCTCATAATATATCAAAACGACAGGCTCGAAAAGCTCTACAACATCCGTCAAGAAAGTTTGAACAAATTCTGTAACTACCGATCGATCGGCGGACGCCGTTTTAGGAGCTCTATAACCACCGATCGATCGGCGCTTCTTGGCCGATCGATCGGGGGACGTCGTTTTGGTGAGGCTAGAAAGTGTGAAAAAAGGATTTTTGAGCTTGTTTTGGATATTTCTAAAGCTACAATTCATGGGGATTCTCTTTCTATAAAAAAAAGCATCCTTCCATGTAAAAGGCTAGAAATTTTGAGATTTGAAAGAGAGAAGGCTCTGGAGATTTGTGAAGGTTGGAGGATGGATTGCTCGCGTTCTTCGTGTTCTTCATCTAAAGCGGTGTTCCTTACTCTCTCTATGAACTAATTCATTTTTCTAGGGTTTAGATGAAACCTTAGCCAAGTAACTGTGTCTTTTTGTACTTTGTTTTAGTTTATTCAATTGTAAACAATGATTGCATAATAAGAGGGTTATTCATAACCAGAGTTTATTGATTATATTCGATTTCAGTGTGATTCTCTCCTTGTCTTAGGTTTTATTATATTAAAATTGAAATCATCCATCTTGATTTTCTGTGATTATTAATGTGGATTTTATGCAATGGTTTTTACTGTCGAGGAATTAAATCATAGGATATTTTATGCTAAGGGAAGATGAGTGATTTCACAACCCTAGTTTAGTGTGTATCACTCGTGCTAACCAAAGATATGATATGCCTAGGGTCTAATCCCTTGAATCATTCTAGATTGATGAGTGGTCACTCTCATCCCTATTGTTTACATTGTGATGAACTTGAATAAATGCATTAGGGAACCGGTTGTGAAGCTAGTGGTGGATTCGAACACCCTAGATCTTCTCTCACTATTATTTCATCAAAAAAATTTAGTTCAATTAGTTAAAATAGAATCTATTAGTTTAATTTCCACTTTTAGGTTAAAATCTACAAATCAACTTGTTACTCCTTGACTCACAATTAATCTTGAGATAAAAGCAATCAAACCAGCGCAGTCCTCTGTGGTTCGACACCCCATACTAGTCACTATTCTACGGAATTGTAGCTAATACGAGGTTTATTTAATTGATGATCAATTTTTGGAGCCGTTGCCTGGGATTGCTGGAACGGTTTAGTTGCTTAAATCAAAAGATTAAAATTGAGTCATTTTATTCAAAAAAAAAATTTCTTTTACTGATATCTAAAATTTTGTGTTGCAGGTACCAATTGCTTGGATCGAAAACAGTGCTTAGCTAAAAAAAACTAACAGGGAATTTGATTATTCTGCAAAGATAAAGGCTTACCAAATTTTAAATTGCCGAAAACACTGTAAGTATTCTCTTATCTGGAGTGAATTATTTACAAATTGGTGTCTGTCAAACATAGAGTTTGCCTCTAGGGTGTGTCAGCACCCTATTTTTACACCCCTTTAACCGTGGTTAATTAATTTAGCTATGGTCCAAACCCTAGATCAACCCTAGTTCCAAACCCTAGGTAAACCCTTAACCATAGGACTAAACCCTAGTTAAGACCCTAGTTAACCCTAAGCTTAACCCTAGGTAGTCCTAAATCCAAACCCTAGGTAGCCCTAGCCTAACCTTAGTAAGCCCTAGGTATACCCAAGGCCCAAGCCCATTTGACCAAACTTATACCTAGACAACTCAATCAAACCCAATTACCTAATTTTATTACCCAACCCAAGTAGTGAAGCCCAAATACCCAATCACCCAATTGCCTAAGCCAAAGCCTATTTCCATAGCCCAAGCCCAAATGTCATAGTCAAAGTCCAATAATCATAACCCATGACCCATCTACTAATAACCCATGATCCATAAGACCTAATCCACATATCCATATCCACCTACCCTATATCCTACAACCCATAGTTCACTCAACCCACCAACTCTCTTACACCTCTCTTACATCAACCCATACCTATATAACTCATAGTTCACTCAACCCACCAACTCTCTTACACCTCTCTTACACCCTATATCCTACAACCCATACTCATATAACTCATAGTTCACTCAACCCACCAACTTTCTTACACTCTCTTACACTCCTTACAACACTCAATCTATCAACTCACCTTACAACACTCAAGTCTTTACCCACTAGCTCCTTTTATCCCCCATGTAAAAGACACAACCCAACCTCTTAGTTTTCCTATAAATATCAATCCCTTAGCCCTTTAGATCCATCCCTCAAGACCCCTAGAAGGTTCCCACCCACTTGTGTTTCTCTTGAGTTTGAAGAAGGGAGAAGAAACTAAGATTTAGAGTTTGGAAAGAATTCTGAGACTAAAAGCTTAGAGTTCTTCACTAACTCTCTTCCTTTGTGGATTCTAAAACTATACCCCTTGGAGCATTGAAGGAGAATTCTTGGAGGAGTAGGCACTCCTTCTTTCATTTTCTCTTCTTTTTTATCTTTTTTTTTATTTGGTTCTCTCTTCTTGATTTCTCATTTCTCAAGCATAGTTGGGTCTCTCTACACCAATCTAATGGTGTAGAGGGACCCCATATCAAAGGCAAGGAGATGCTCCTTTTTTCTTTTCCTTTCCATGTACATATTTTCTTCTTTTTTATGTTCCCACAAGTGTGGATATGGGTAGGCCCATAGAGAGTGGAAGCTAAAGCTATACCTCTCTTTTTCATTTTGTTTTCTTCTGAGATTCTAGTCCTCTTTCTAGAATTTTTTGTGAAAGCTCATCCCCTCCCTAACATTCTTTAGAGCAACATTACATCATTAATAATGGTGTAAATGAACCACCTTAAAAGGGAGAGGATGAGTTTTCATTTTCTTTCATTTCTTTATTTTTTCTTCATGTTCTATGTTGAATGGGTAGGTGATGGTTTAAGGACTTAAGATAAATAATGGTGTAAGGACTTAAAGAGGACATTCTTAAAAATGTTTCATACTAAAGACAATGGTATTTGATCTATTATCAACATCAATCCAACAAAATAGGTGTTGGTAATAGACCATTTACTATTCATAAGGCACATTCCTCTTTATGTCTTAAACTATAATCTTTTAGCCAAACTCTTGGACTAAATTTGACTTTAGTTAAGTTTGTCAAAACCTTACCTATATGAAAATTCAAAAACATGATAAAATCTCAAAATACCAAAAACATGATAAAATCTCAAAACACCAAAAACATTCAAATATAACCAAAATATAAAAAACATTCAAATATCCCCAAAAATCTCAAAAAATATAAAAAATACAAAAAGACCAAAAAGAGACTTGTAGGACCTCCTTAGCTTTGGTTAGCTCATCTAACCATGGATAAATACCCTCTAACCGCGGTTAGACTTAACACTTGTGCACTTGACCTCCCCGGTCAACTAAACCATAGCCTTCTAGGCTAGACCCTTTGACCATCCTATGCACACACACACTCCCCCCTAGCCTCGGCACGGGCTCATGTGCCAGAACTACGCTCGGTCTGATCTCACCATGTGAGTACGTAGGCAACCCAACTCGGGTTCGACCCTAGCCATCTAGCTTTCTATTTTTCTTGGATTAGCACTCACTTAAAAACTTTGGACATTTTAATTAAACTTTGAGATTATAATTGGCTTAAGTTTAGGGAGTAGGTAACCGTTATAAAACGGAGGTCTTGGGGTGCCTAATACCTTCCCCAGGACTTAATCGAACCGCTTACCCTAACTCTGTAAAGACCATTTGCCTTATCCAAACAAACAAATACTCGGGACCTATCCCTAAGAATGAATAGGTGGCGACTCAAGTCAAAACATATAATTGTGAATGTGGGTAGGAAGATCCCATGCTCACAGCTCTGGCGACTCTGCTGGGGAATTGGTTCAAGCCGGAACCTAAACTTAAGCCAAATTAATCTCAACATTAATCAAAATGCTTAAGAGCTTAATTAATTGCTAATTCTTTATATATCTTGGGTGCTTTTGTAAATGTGCATTTCATACATATCATCGTAGTGTAAATGACCCATTAAACCCATTAGACATGCTTATTACGCTCACGGCTGCTGGATGACTATCCTCAGTGACAATGGCTTAACCGTCTTGGAGGTCCGCGGAACTTTGCCTGTTGGGTGACTATCCTCAGGAAACGGTTCTGAACGCTCCCGCTTACACCAATCGTCCCTTTTTAGGGAGTCGCATATACGGTGTTAAGTGATCCATCATCCTGTAGGAACACAATGCATTACACCTGCATGCATACATATAGACTAGGCTATGGTATAGTCTATAAGCAGCCCACCTGGAGGGATATTGTAAACCCTAACCTGCTTATATCCTATACCTGTCCCCTCAATTATAGTTGATTGCCCGGACAAATTTTACCCGGATAAGCTTCCATTCAGGGGGCCTGTACTGAGCCTTTTGTTGTGCTTGTAATAAAACACACCCTACCTTGCATCTCGACATAGCATATGAGGTTCAAATCTCAAGCAAATAGGTTTTCACCAGACCTACCTCTACCTTTGACCTGATAGGTCCACGGTTCCCAACAGCCCGAGTTAAAGCATGTCGGACCTCCATCCGTTTGCCCTATCGGATCACATATGCCTTGTCACACCCAATAAAAAAATAATAATAATAATAAAACCAAAAAACCAAAAAACAAAAAAAATCAAAAATAAAAAATAAAAAAAGAAAAAATCCTCTCTTGCATGATTAGGGGCATAGTCCCTATGTCAATTAGATCTTGTTAGGTCATCTACATGCTTTCTAGTCTTCCCCCACTCTTACCTATTCCGATTCTTACTCCGTACATTTCAATCATTTCAGGAACAGACCCTGAGTCAAGCACGTATTTGAAAAGCAAAACCAGTTGCAGCATGGACCCTCGGGATGGCCAAGAGACTGACCCTGACACACCGACATCACAACA
This sequence comes from Tetracentron sinense, assembly GCA_015143295.1. Lineage (NCBI taxonomy): Eukaryota > Viridiplantae > Streptophyta > Magnoliopsida > Trochodendrales > Trochodendraceae > Tetracentron > Tetracentron sinense. Next base: position 21,567,040 of record CM026566.1, read on the forward strand.
AGCACAAACCCCAAATCTTGAGGCAAAAATAGCTGAGAATGCCCAAAATATAGAAGAACTGAAAAACATTGTGCATGATTTCATGCGGGCCATAACACATGCTCTCTCCTCCTCAAATCCCCAATCGGTCGATGTGCTAGGTCCATCACAAACCAATCCGCCACATGTCACCAATCTTATCCCTCCACCACCTGCTATCGTCATCCCACCACTTGTTCAACCACAACCACTACATACCATCAACATCCCTCAACCACATATTCATCCACCATCGGAATTCACTTTCAACATACCGCCTCCACCTGTCCAACCACAACCCATTCCTCACGTCACACCACCTACCATAGACCAGTTTGAGGAGGAGGAAGCCAGGGCCGGTGGAGATCCTCATACTGGGTCCGCTCACATATCCTCCAGCACAGCCCAGATTCCCGATGCATACAGGGAAAGAATTGAGAAGCTAGAAGAGTTGGTGAGGACAACTCAGGGAACCCGCAAATCTAATGATTTCAGGGATATGTGCATGCACCCAGGGATTCAATTGCCTAGAGATTTTAAAATACCTGATTTTGAAAAGTACAACGGGAAGGGATGTCCCGAGATGCATTTGAGAGTTTACCACGGAGAGTTGTTCCAGTTGGAACATGATGATGACAAGCTATTGGTCCAACTATTTCAGAAAAGTTTAAAGGGTGCAGCTTTGCAGTGATTTACTAAGGTCGATCCCAACAAAGTTAGGACATGGGAGGGTCTGTGTGAGACATTCTTGGCTAAGTACTCCTATAATGTTGACCTAGTCCCGCAAAGGGTAGACCTAGAAAGAATGTCACAGAGGGATAACGAGACCTTCATTGAATACTCTGTTCGGTGGAGAGAAATAGCCGGAAAAATGAGCACCCCTTTACCTGAGGAGGAGCAAGTGATCACTTTCCTCCGTACTCTTAAGCATCCACTTAAGACACGCCTGGCCGCACAACCAATCTCTGACTTCAGTACTATGGCCAAATGTGGCGCCCGGATTGAGGCCACGATGGATAACGTTGGGGCATTTGACATGTTCAAGGGGTCAAAAGGTGCATCCTCTTCTCGTGCTCCCTTACCTCCGAGAAAGGATAACAGAAGAAGAGAAAATGATGGACAAATGGTTGCAGCCATACGAATCCCTAACTTGCCCCAACACCCTCGGCAGCCCCAGCAGGCTCGGCAGCCTCAGCAAGCTCAACAAAACCAGGGAAAACTCCTCTCCCACCAAATGACATTTGAACAAAGGAAAAATCGGACGTTCACACCGATCCCATACTCTTTGTCGGAACTTCTCCCATTTCTGTTGGGCAAGAAGCTGATCACACTTAAGGAGCCTCAGCCTCCACCAGTCAACCTTCCAAAGGGATACAGGCCGGAGCAGCACTGTGGATATCATCAATCACCGGGGCATCCTACAGATCGGTGCTATGACCTAAGGCATGCTGTCCAGGACCTATTGGAGACAGAAGCAATTTGCTTTGCACCAGGGAACACCGACATCACCCAAGTCCCTCTGCCTAATCATGCTACTCCTGGGAACTAAGGCGCATCAGCCGGAAGCCCCTACAGTCGAATTTTGAGCAAACTCTATGTTTGTCGTGTCTTTGTTTCATTTCATTATCAATGTCTTGCAGTCGGCTTGTAGGCCCGTGTCAGTCTTGTCGTCTAGTCTGAGTCAGTCGAGTAGCCAGTGGCCCTTTGAGTCATATTTGTCTTGTGAGCATGGGATTTTCCAACCCACTTTCACAATTATATGTTTTAACTTGAGTCGCCACCTATTCATTCTTAGGGATAGGTCCCGGGTATTTTTTTGTTTCGATAAGGCAAATGGTCTAATCAGAGTTAGGGTAAGTGGTTCGATTAAGCCCTGAGGAAGGTGTTAGGCACCCCAAGACCCCCGTTTTATAACGGTTACCTACTCCCTAAACTTAAGCCGATTATAATCTCAAAGTTTAATTAAAATGTCCAAAGTTTTTAAGTGAGTGCTAATCCAAGAAAAATAGAAAGCTAGATGGCTAGGGTCGAACCCGAGTTGAGTTGCCTACGTACTCACATGGTGAGATCAGACCGAGCGTAGTTCTGGCACATGAGCCCGTGCCGAGGCTAGGGGGGAGTGTGTGTGTGCATAGGATGGTCAAAGGGTCTAGCCTAGAAGGCTATGGTTTAGTTGACCGGGGAGGTCAAGTGCACAAGTGTTAAGTCTAACCGCGGTTAGAGGGTATTTATCCATGGTTAGATGAGCTAACCAAAGCTAAGGAGGTCCTACAAGTCTCTTTTTGGTATTTTTGTAATTTTTATATTTTTTGACATTTTTTGGGATATTTGAATGTTTTTTATATTTTGGTTATATTTGAATGTTTTTGGTGTTTTGAGATTTTATCATGTTTTTGGTATTTTGAGATTTTATCATGTTTTTGAATTTTCATATAGGTAAGGTTTTGACAAACTTAACTAAAGTCAAATTTAGTCCAAGAGTTTGGCTAAAAGATTAAAGTTTAAGACATAAAGAGGGATGTGCCTTATGAATAGTACATGGTCTATTACCAACACCTATTTTGTTGAATTGGTGTTGATAATAGATCAAATATCATTGTCTTTGGTATGAGACATTTTTAAGAATGTCCTCTTTAAGTCCTTAAACTATCATCTATTTTAAGTCCTTAAACCATCACCTACCCATTCAACATAGAACATGAAGGAAAAATAAAGAAATAAAAGAAAATGAAAACTCATCATCTCCCTTTTAAGGTGGTTCATTTACACCATTATTAATGATGTAATGTTGCTCTAAAGAATGTTAGGGAGGGGATGAGCTTTCACAAAAAATTCTAGAAAGAGGACTAGAATCTCAAAAGAAAACAAAATGAAGAAGAGAGGTATAGCTTTAGCTTCCACTCTCTATAGGCCTACCCATATCCACACTTGTGGGTACAGAAAAAAGAAGAAAATATGTATATGGAAAGGAAAAGAAAAAAGGAGCATCTCCTTGCCTTTGATATGGGGTCCCTCTACACCATTAGATTGGTGTAGAGAGGCCCAACTATGCTTGAGAAATGAGAGATCAAGAAGAGAGAACCAAATAAAAAAAAAGATAAAAAATAAGAGAAAATGAAAGAAGGAGTGCCTACTCCTCCAAGAATTCTCCTTCAATGCTCCAAGGGGTAGGGTTTTAGAATCCACAAAGGAAGAGAGTTAGTGAAGAACTCTAAGCTTTTAGTCTTAGAATTCTTTCCAAACTCTAAACCTTAGTTTCTTCTCCCTTCTTCAAACTCAAGAGAAACACAAGTGGGTGAGAACCTTCTAGGGGTCTTGAGGGATGGATCTAAGGAGCTAAGGGATTGGTATTTATAGGAAAACTAATAGGTTGGGTTGTGTCTTTTACATGGGGGATAAAAGGAGCTAGTGGGTAAAGACTTGAGTGTTGTAAGGTGAGTTGATAGATTGAGTGTTGTAAGGAGTGTAAGAGAGTTGATGGTTGAGTATTGTAAGGGGTGGAAGAGAGTTGGTGGGTTGAGTGAACTATGAGTTATATGGGTATGGGTTCTAGGATATAGGGTGTAAGAGAGGTGTAAGAGAGTTGGTGGGTTGAGTGAACTATGAGTTATATGGGTATGGGTTGGTGTAAGAGAGGTGTAAGAGAGTTGGTGGGTTGAGTGAACTATGGGTTATATGGGTATGGGTTGTAGGATATAGGGTAGGTGGATATGGATATATGGATTAGGTCTTATGGATCATGGGTTATTAGTAGATGGGTCATGGGTTATGATTATTGGACTTTGACTATGACATTTGGGCTTGGGCTATGGAAATAGGCTTTGGCTTAGGCAATTGGGTGATTGGGTATTTGGGCTTGACTACTTGGGTTGGGTAATAAAATTAGGTAATTGGGTTTGATTGAGTTGTCTGGGTACAAGTTTGGCCAAATGGGATTGGGCCTTGGGTAAACCTTGGAGCATTTGAAGAAGTGGGAAGAGGAATAGGGGGTGCAAAAAGAAGGTGCTTACAGCTGCCCCTCTTTGTCGGAGGGTGCGGGCGAGCGAACGACAAAGACTGAAATCACCACTATTTTTGCACAGTAAAACCTGCGAAACTTGAAAAAATATAAGAAATGATAATGAACTACCCTGAAACTAAGTTAAGTTTGCCAAGACAAAAATGTGGAGTGCTGGAGATGCATGATGGATGAGAGGAGTGAACATGTATCCGCTTCAACGGAGATAGGGTGATGGTTGATCACACAACCATTTCAACGGAGATGAAATGAAAGTTGATCACACAACCATTCCACCAGAGATGAGGTGAAGGTTGATCACACAACCATTCCACCAGAGACGAGGTGAAGGTTGATCACACAACCATTCCATCGGAGACGAGGTGAAGGTTGATCGCACAACCATCCACCGGATGATGACGTGAAGGTTGATTACACAACCATTTCATCGGAAATGAGGTGAAAGTTGATCACACAACCATCCACCGAAGATGAGGTGAAGGTTGATCACACAACCGTGTCACCGAAGATAGATGAGGTGAAGATCGATCACACAACCGTTTTACCGAGGATAGATGAGGTGAAGGTTGATCACACAACTATTTCACCGAGGATAGATGAGGTGAGGGTCAATCACACAACCGATGATAGATGAGGTGAGGGTCGATCACACAACCGTTTCACCGAGGATAGATGGGGTGAGGGTCGATCACACAATCGTTTCACCGATGATGGTTGAGGTGAGGGTCGATTACACAACCATTTCACCGAAGATAGATGAGGTGAGGGTCGATCACACAACCGTTTCACCGAGGATAGATGAGGTGAGGGTCGATCACACGACCATCTACCGGAGATGAATCAAAGCAATGATGGGTGCAAGATTAGCGTCACTGGAGGCTGTAAACGACACCCGGTCACACGACCGCATCCGCATACCCCTTGATTAGTGAGCTAGTAGAGCAAGAAGAACTTCACTGGAGGCCGCAACTGACACCCGGTCACACAACCGTGACAGTATACTCCTTGATTAGTGAAAGGGAAGCGAACCAGTAGACAACCGCCCGATTGTCTGACAAGGATAAATAAGGATAAAGACAGCCGCCCGACTGCTTCACCTGGTAGCAAGCCAAGATAGTGTAGACAATCGCCGGATTCTCTTACTGAAGGGGAATGCGACACAGTGCAGACAACGGCCCCATTGCCTGACTGGGTAACAAGATAAGGAGGGTAAAGACAGCCGCCTGACTGCTTCGCTTGGTAGCAAGCCAATATAGTGTAGACAACCGCCCGATTGTCTCACTGAAGGAGAATACAACACAGTACAGACAACGGCCCCATTGTCTGACTGGGTAGCAAGATAAAGAGGGTAAAGACAGCCGCCCGACTGCTTCGCCTGGTAGCAAGCCAATATAGTGTAGACAACTGCCCGATTGTCTCACTGAAGGGGAATGCAATACAGTGCAGACAACGGCCCCATTGCCTGACTGGAAAGTAAGATAAGGAGGATAAAGACAGCCGCCCGACTGCTTCACCTGGAGAGATCGAAATAGGTTGCTGATAAGAATAAGCAAGAGTTCTAGAGAGTATGACAATGAGTTTGAAAATTTGAATGAATTGGACATGAGGGAGTGAGAGTTGTGACCCTGAGCCATTGCACGTATCTTTGCCTCTCTGTATACATCCGACTTGCTGAACTGGATTGCCCCCGGCGCAGATGGTCTAATTGTTGGTACTTGCCTCCAAGGTGTACTGATCTTTTTCAAACATCTGTGACATCCAGGATAGTCTACTGACTTTGCCTTGCCATGGTTCCAGTGTTTTCCTTGCACCAGCGAGAGTGAACAGTCGACTTTGAGCTGACTCTACTGGGGAATAGACTTTGACTGATTATGAATGCAAACGACTTGATAAAAGACTGATGGATTGACTGACAGGTGATGCGAACAACTTAAAAAGATTGATGGATTGACTGACTAGTGGTTTGACGGTAGATTGACAGTTGACCAGCAGACTGCTTATAATGAAATCGACCATTTGACAGTGTGCCTGAGATTGCCTGCAATGGGAGACCTAGCTAGGTTCCTTTGCCTTTAGGTAAAATGATTAAGCTGTGGTTGATCATCTTTGGAGTAGATCTGTATTTCCTCCTGATTGATCAATGCCCAAACTTATATTGATTATGCTTCCTTATTTTGCTCCTGAACTTTTCCACTTTTCACCGGAACTCGGTTGCACATTTTGATTTTTGTCCTTTTTTTGCCCTTGGACCTTTTCAGGTTTTTACCAGGACTGGGCTTACATAATTTTTGAGCAATAGTAGGATTGATGACTACATACTATGCCCGTGCAATTTGAAATTTGATTTATCCATTTTTTGCCCCTGGGCCTTTTCAGGTTTTCTCCAGGACTGGGTATACAAACTCTGCATTTTTCTGTTCTTGAACTTTGCTTTGATAATTCTCCGTTCTCCCCTTATCACCGTCTGTCGGAAAGTGAGGACGAATGCTTTTGAATGTCCACGCTCAATTCCTTTCAAAGATCAAAGAGGTCTTAGTGTTCAGGACGAAACGTGGTTTGGCTAGAAACGAGATAAGGCTCAAATTTACTGTTTCAGCAAGGTTAGGGCACCCTATGATACTTGTTCAATGTCGGGGTGGAACCAGCTTCTGAATGCCTTGTCCTTTGGTGAAGCTTTGCTTCGTCGTTGGCCAAGTACTTTCTTTTTCTTTTTTTCATTCTTTTTTTTTTTCTTTTTTTTTTCTTTTTTTGTTTTGTTTTGTTTTGTTTTTTTGTTTTTTTGTTTTTTTTTTTTTGTGCATGATTGTCTTGTATTGTTGGCATTTGCTGTGTTATGACCGAACCTGATTTCAGGCTGCCTACGTACCCAAATAGGGATCAAGTCATGACGTAGTTCGGCTAAAAAGCCACTTTGTTGTTGTTCTTTACTGGTAGTTTCTCTTGCATTGTTCTTTTGACTTTCACGGGGTGCCTATGTGTGGGTTTTGAAAGAAAGACTATTAGGCTCAAAGGTCTAACTAGCGGATATATATAGCATAGGTAAGCGAGATATAGTGAGGTTTATCAAAAGATGGCCTCTTATCATTTCCTTAATTGGTCAAGAGCATGTACGTTCATTGCATCGTCCTCATTTCAGTTGGTTGGGATTTGACGGCTCAAAGAGGTCTTCGTTGCCCCTGTATTACTCTTGCCTTGGTTCATTCAGTCTTGAGGGAATATCTATCGATTTGAACACTATGATTTCCATTGAATGATCAATTTCCGTTATCAAATTGTCCCTTATGGGCATTAGAAACTAGTTCAGTTCCCAAATTAGGCATCTCAGAGCACAATAGAAGTTTGATTTTAAAAAAATATATTTCATTGCATTGCACAAAAATGGTGAACATACTCGATGTAAGACAAACATGACTCAAAGGGCCACTGGCTACTCGACTGACTCGGACTAGACGACAGGACTGACAAGGGCCGACAAGCCGACTGCAAGACATTGATAATGAAATGAAACAAAGACACGACAAACATAGAGTTTGCTCAAAATTCGACTGTAGGGGCTTCCGGCTGATGCGCCTTAGTTCCCAGGAGTAGCATGATTAGGCAGAGGAACTTAGGTGATATCGGTGTTCCCTGGTGCAAAGCAAATTGCTTCTGTCTCCAATAGGTCCTGGACAGCATGCCTTAGGTCATAGCACCGATCTGTAGGATGCCCCGGTGATTGATGATATCCACAGTGCTGCTCCGGCCTGTATCCCTTTGGAAGGTTGACTGGTGGAGGCTGAGGCTCCTTAAGTGTGATCAGCTTCTTGCCCAACAGAAATGGGAGAAGTGCCGACAAAGAGTACGGGATCGGTGTGAACGCCCGATTTTTCCTTTGTTCAAATGTCATTTGGTGGGAGAGGAGTTTTCCCTGGTTTTGTTGAGCTTGCTGAGGCTGCCGAGTCTGCTGGGGCTGCCGAGGTTGTTGGGGCAAGTTAGGGACTCGTATGGCTGCAACCATTTGTCCATCATTTTCTCTTCTTCTGTTATCCTTTCTCGGAGGTAAAGGAGCACGAGAAGAGGATGCACCTTTTGACCCCTTGAACATGTCAAATGCCCCAACGTCATCCATCGTTGCCTCAATCCGGGTGCCACATTTGGCCATAGTACTGAAGTCAGAGATCGGTTGTGCAGCCAGGAGTGTCTTAAGTGGATGCTTAAGAGTACGGAGGAAAGTGGTCACTTGCTCCTCCTCAGGTAAAGGGGTGCTCATTTTTCCGGCTATTTCTCTCCACCGAACAGAGTATTCAATGAAGGTGTCGTTATCCTTCTGTGACATTCTTTCTAGGTCTACCCTTTGCGGGACTAGGTCAACATTATAGGAGTACTTAGCCAAGAATGTCTCACACAGACCCTCCCATGTCCTAACTTTGTAGGGATCGACCTTAGTAAACCACTGCAAAGCTGCACCCTTTAAACTTTTCTGAAATAGTTGGACCAATAGCTTGTCATCATGTTCCAACTGGAACAACTCTCCGCGGTAAACTCTCAAATGCATCTCGGGACATCCCTTCCCGTTGTACTTTTCAAAATCAGGTATTTTAAAATCTCTGGGCAATTGAATCCCTGGGTGCATGCACATATCCCTGAAATCATTAGATTTGCGGGTTCCCTGAGCTGTCCTCACCAACTCTTCTAGCTTCTCAATTCTTTCCCTGTATGCATCGGGAATCTGGGCTGTGTTGGAGGATATGTGAGCGGACCCAGTATGAGGATCTCCACCGGCCCTGGCTTCCTCCTCCTCAAACTGGTCTATGGTAGGTGGTGTGACGTGAGGAATGGGTTGTGGTTGGACAGGTGGAGGCGGTATGTTGAAAGTGAATTCTGATGGTGGATGAATATGTGGTTGAGGGATGTTGATGGTATGTAGTGATTGTGGTTGAACAAGTGGTGGGATGACGATAGCAGGTGGTGGAGGGATAAGATTTGTGACATGTGGCGGATTGGTTTGTGATGGACCTAGCACATCGACCGATCGGGGATTCGAGGAGGAGAGAGCATGTGTTATGGCCCGCATGAAATCATGCACAATATTTTTCAGTTCTTCTATATTTTGGGCATTCTCAGCTATTTTTGCCTCAAGATTTGGGGCTTGTGCTTGTTGTGATGTCGGTGTGTCAGGGTCAGTCTCTTGGCCATCCCGAGGGTCCATGCTGCAACTGGTTTTGCTTTTCAAATACGTGCTTGACTTAGGGTCTGCTCCTGAAATGATTGAAATGTACGGAGTAAGAATCAGAATAGGTAAGAGTGGGGGAAGACTAGAAAGCATGTAGATGACCTAACAAGATCTAATTGACATAGGGACTATGCCCTTAGTCATGCAAGAGAGAGGATTTTTTTTATTTTTTTTTTGATTTTTTTTTGTTTTTTTGTTTTTGGTTTTTGGTTTTTTTTTATTTTTTATTTTTTATTGGGTGTGACAAGGCATATGTGATCCGATAGGGCAAACGGATGGAGGTCCGACATGCTTTAACTCAGGCTGTTGGGAACCGTGGACCTATCAGGTTAAAGGTAGAGGTAGGTCTGGTGAAGACCTATTTGCTTGAGATTTGAACCTCATATGCTATGTCGAGATGCAAGGTAGGGTGTGTTTTACTACAAGCACAAAAAAAAAGGCTCAGTACATGCCCCCTGGATGAGTGTTTATCTGGACAGAGTGTCCTGATGTTCAGCCATGATTGGGGGACAGGTATAGGGTACAAGCAGGTTAGGGTTTAGAATATCCCTCCAGGGTGGGCTGCTTGTAGACTATACCTCAGCCTATTCTATATGTATGCATGTTGGGGTAATGCAGGGTGTTCCTAAAGGATGGGGGGATCACTTAACACCGTATATTTGACTCCCTGGTATAGAACATACCTGGGACGATTGGTGTAAGCGGGAGCGTTCAGAATCCTTCCCTGAGAGTAGTCACCCAGCAGGAGTAATTCCGCGGACCTCCAAGACTGTTAAGCCCCTATCACTGAAGATAGTCATCCAACAGCCGTGAGCGTAATAAGCCTGTCTAATGGGTATTGAGTTGTTACACTAGTATGCTATGCATGAAATGCACTGTACAAGAAACATCCCAAAAAGTATAAAGAATCAACATTTAATTAAATACTTAGGTATTTTAATTAATTTTGAGATTATTTGGCTTAAATTTAAGTTCCGGCTTGAACCTTATCCCCAGCAGAGTCGCCAGAGCGATGAGCATGGGATTTTCCAACCCACTTTCACAATTATATGTTTTGACTTGAGTCGCCACCTATTCATTCTTAGGGATAGGTCCCGGGTATTTGTTTGTTTGGATAAGGCAAATGGTCTAATCAGAGTTAGGGTAAGTGGTTCGATTAAGCCCTGAGGATGGTGTTAGGCACCCCAAGACCCCCGTTTTATAACGGTTACCTACTCCCTAAACTTAAGCCGATTATAATCTCAAAATTTAATTAAAATGTCCAAAGTTTTTAAGTGAGTGCTAATCCAAGAAAAATAGAAAGCTAGATGGCTAGGGTCAAACCCGAGTTGAGTTGCCTACGTACTCACATGGTGAGATCAGACCGAGCGTAGTTCTGGCACATGAGCCCGTGCCGAGGCTAGGGGGGAGTGTGTGTGTGCATAGGATGGTCAAAGGGTCTAGCCTAGAAGGCTATGGTTTAGTTGACCGGGGAGGTCAAGTGCACAAGTGTTAAGTCTAACCGCGGTTAGAGGGTATTTATCCATGGTTAGATGAGCTAACCAAAGCTAAGGAGGTCCTACAAGTCTCTTTTTGGTATTTTTGTAATGTTTATATTTTTTGACATTTTTTGGGATATTTGAATGTTTTTTATATTTTGGTTATATTTGAATGTTTTTGGTGTTTTGAGATTTTATCATGTTTTTGGTATTTTGAGATTTTATCATGTTTTTGAATTTTCATATAGGTAAGGTTTTGACAAACTTAACTAAAGTCAAATTTAGTCCAAGAGTTTGGCTAAAAGATTATAGTTTAAGACATAAAGAGGGATGTGCCTTATGAATAGTAAATGGTCTATTACCAACACCTATTTTGTTGAATTGGTGTTGATAATAGATCAAATATCATTGTCTTTGGTATGAGACATTTTTAAGAATGTCCTCTTTAAGTCCTTAAACTATCATCTATTTTAAGTCCTTAAACCATCACCTACCCATTCAACATAGAACATGAAGGAAAAATAAAGAAATAAAAGAAAATGAAAACTCATCATCTCCCTTTTAAGGTGGTTCATTTACACCATTATTAATGATGTAATGTTGCTCTAAAGAATGTTAGGGAGGGGATGAGCTTTCACAAAAAATTCTAGAAAGAGGACTAGAATCTCAAAAGAAAACAAAATGAAGAAGAGAGGTATAGCTTTAGCTTCCACTCTCTATAGGCCTACCCATATCCACACTTGTGGGTACAGAAAAAAGAAGAAAATATGTATATGGAAAGGAAAAGAAAAAAGGAGCATCTCCTTGCCTTTGATATGGGGTCCCTCTACACCATTAGATTGGTGTAGAGAGGCCCAACTATGCTTGAGAAATGAGAGATCAAGAAGAGAGAACCAAATAAAAAAAAAGATAAAAAATAAGAGAAAATGAAAGAAGGAGTGCCTACTCCTCCAAGAATTCTCCTTCAATGCTCCAAGGGGTAGGGTTTTAGAATCCACAAAGGAAGAGAGTTAGTGAAGAACTCTAAGCTTTTAGTCTTAGAATTCTTTCCAAACTCTAAACCTTAGTTTCTTCTCCCTTCTTCAAACTCAAGAGAAACACAAGTGGGTGAGAACCTTCTAGGGGTCTTGAGGGATGGATCTAAGGAGCTAAGGGATTGGTATTTATAGGAAAACTAATAGGTTGGGTTGTGTCTTTTACATGGGGGATAAAAGGAGCTAGTGGGTAAAGACTTGAGTGTTGTAAGGTGAGTTGATAGATTGAGTGTTGTAAGGAGTGTAAGAGAGTTGATGGTTGAGTATTGTAAGGGGTGGAAGAGAGTTGGTGGGTTGAGTGAACTATGAGTTATATGGGTATGGGTTCTAGGATATAGGGTGTAAGAGAGGTGTAAGAGAGTTGGTGGGTTGAGTGAACTATGAGTTATATGGGTATGGGTTGGTGTAAGAGAGGTGTAAGAGAGTTGGTGGGTTGAGTGAACTATGGGTTATATGGGTATGGGTTGTAGGATATAGGGTAGGTGGATATGGATATATGGATTAGGTCTTATGGATCATGGGTTATTAGTAGATGGGTCATGGGTTATGATTATTGGACTTTGACTATGACATTTGGGCTTGGGCTATGGAAATAGGCTTTGGCTTAGGCAATTGGGTGATTGGGTATTTGGGCTTGACTACTTGGGTTGGGTAATAAAATTAGGTAATTGGGTTTGATTGAGTTGTCTGGGTACAAGTTTGGCCAAATGGGATTGGGCCTTGGGTAAACCTTGGAGCATTTGAAGAAGTGGGAAGAGGAATAGGGGGTGCAAAAATAGGGTGCTTACATGTCTTACATCGAGTATGTTCACCCTTTTTGTGCAATACAATGAAATAGTTTTTTTTTCAAACTTCTATTGTGCTCTGAGATACCTAATTTGGGAACTGAACTAGTTTCTAATGCCCATAAGGGACAATTTGATAACGGAAATTGATCATTCAATGGAAATCATAGTGTTCAAATCGATAGATATTCCCTCAAGACTGAATGAACCAAGGCAAGAGTAATACAGGGGCAACGAAGTCCTCTTTGAGCCGTCAAATCCCAACCAACTGAAATGAGGACGATGCAATGAACGTACATGCTCTTGACCAATTAAGGAAATGATAAGAGGCCATCTGTTGATACCCCTTCTAATACCTCGCTTACCCATGCTATATATATATCCGCTAGTTAGACCATTGAGCCTAATAGGCTTTTATTTCAAAACTCACACATGGGCACCCTATGAAAGTCAAAAGAATAATGCAAGAGGAACAACCAGCAAAGAACAACAACAAAGTGGCTTTTAGCCGAACTACGTCATGACCTGATCCCTATTTGGGTACGTAGGCAGCCTGAAATCAGGTTCGGTCATAATACAGCAAATGCCAACAATACAAGACAATCATGCACAAAAAAAAAAAAAAAGTATTTGGCCAACAAAGAAATAAAGCTTCACCAAAGGACAAGGCATACAGAAGCTGGTTCCACCCCGACACTGAACAAGTATCATAGGGTGCCCTACCCTTGCTGAAACAGTAAATTTGAGCCATATCTCGTTTCTAGCCAAACCACGTTTCGTCCGAAACATTAAGCCCTCATTGATCTTTGAAAGGAATTGAGCATTAACGTTCAAAAGCATTCGTCCTCATTGTTCGACAGGAGATGATGAGAGAAGACTGGAGAATTATTGGAGAAAGGTTCAAGAACAGATGAGAAGATGCAAAACTTTTGTACCCAGTCCTGGTGAAAACCCGAAAGGGTCCAGGGGCAAAAAATGGATAAATCAAATTTCACGGGCATAGTAAGGAATCATCAATCCTACTATTGCGCAAAAATTACTTGAACCCAGTCCTGGTAAAAACCTGAAAAGGCCCAGGGGCAAAAAAAGGATAAAAATCAAAATGTGCAACCTAGTCGCGGTGAGAAGCTGAGAAACTCGGGAGCAAAATAGGGAAGCATAATTAATACAAGTGCGAGTATCAATCAATCAGGAACAGATGCAGATCTATTCTAAAGATGATCAACCACAACTTCATCAATGTTACCTGAAGGCAAAGGAACCTAGCTAGGTCTCCCACTGCAGGCAATCTCAGACACACATATAAGTGGTCAATTTCATTATAAACAGTCTGCTGGTCAACCGTCAGTCTACCGTCAAACCACTAGTCAGTCAGTCCATCAATCTTTTTAAGTTGTTCTCATCACCTGTCAGTTAATCCATCAGTCTTTTATCAAGTCGTGTGAATTCATAATCATTCAAAGTCCATTCCCCAGTAGAGTCAGCTCAAAGTCGACTGTTCACTCTCGCTGGTGCAAGGAAAACACTGGAACCATGGCAAGTCAAAGTCAGTAGACTATCCTAGATGTCACAGATGTTTAAAAAAAGATCAGTACACCCTGGGGGGCAAGTACCAATAATTGGACCATCTGAGCCGGGGGCAATCCAGTTCGGCAGGTCAGATATATACAGAGAGGCAAAGATACATGCAATGGCTCAGGTCACAACTCTCGCTCCCTCATATCCAATTCATTCGAATTTTCAAACTCATTGTCATACTCTCTATAACTCTTGCTGATTCTTATCAGCAACCTATTCAAATCTCTCCAAGTGAAGCAGTCGGATGGCTATCTTCACCCTCCTTAGTCCGCTATCCAGTCAGACAATGGGGCCGTTGTTTGTGCTGTGTTGCGTTCCCCTTCAGTGAGACAATCAAACGGTTGTCTACACTATGTTGGCTTGGAACCAGGTGACGCAGTCGGGCGGCTGTCTTTACCCTTTTTATCTTGCAACCCAGTCAGATAATGGGACCGTTGTCTGTGTTGTGTTGCATTCCCCTTCAGTGAGACAATCGGGCGGTTGTCTACACTATATTGGCATGCTACTAGGTGAAGCAGTCGCGCGGCTGTCTTTACCCTTTTTATCTTGCAACCTAGTCAGATAATGGGGCCGTTGTCTGTACTGTGTTGTATCTCCTTCAGTGAGACAATCGGACGGTTGTCTACACTATCTTGGCTTGCTACCAGGTGAAGCAGTCGGGCGGCTGTCTTTACCCTCTTTATCTTGCTACCCAGTCAGACAATGGGACCGTTGTCTGTACTGTGTTGTATTCTCCTTCAGTGAGACAATTGGACGATTGTCTACACTATCTTGGCTTGCTACCAGGTGAAGCAATCGGGCGGCTATCTTTACCCTCCTCATCTTGCTACCCAGTCAGGTAATGGGGCCGTTGTCTACACTGTGTCGCATTCCCCTTCAGTGAGACAATCCGGCGATTGTCTACACTATCTTGGCTTGCTACCAGGTGAAGCAGTCGGGTAGCTATCTTTATCCTTATTTATCCTTGTCAGACAATCGGGCGGTTATCTACAGGTTCGCTTCCCCTTCACTAATCAAGGAGTATACTGTCACGGTTGTGTGACCGGGTGTCAGTTGTGGCCTCCAGTGAAGTTCTTCTTGCTCTACTAGCTCACTAATCAAGGGGTATGCTGATGCGGTCGTGTGACCGGGTGTCGTTTACAACCTCCAGTGACGCTAATCCTGCACCCATCATTGTTTTGATTTATCTCCGGTAGATGGTTGTGTGATCAACCTTCACCTCATTTCCAGTGAAATGGTCGCGTGATCAACCCTCGCCTCACTCTATCCTCGGTGAAACGGTTGTGTGATCGACCCTCACCTCATCCATCCTCGGTGAAATGGTTGTGTGATTGACCCTCACCTCACTCTATCCTCGGTGAAACGGTTGTGTGATCGATCTTCACCTCATCTATCTTCGGTGAACGGTTGTGTGATCGACCCTCACCTCATCTATCCTCGGTGAAATGGTTATGTGATCGACCTTCATCTCATCTATCTTCGGTGAAGCGGTTGTGAGATCGACCATCACCTCAATCTACCTTGCGTGCTCTGGTGTAAAAATACGGTGATTCTAGTCTTTGTCGTTCAATTTCCAACCTGGCATTCTCCGACAAAGAGGCGCAGCTGTCAGTACCCTATTTTTACACCCCTTTAACCGTGGTTAATTAATTTAGCTATGGTCCAAACCTAGATCAACCCTAGTTCCAAACCCTAGGTAAACCCTTAACCATAGGACTAAACCCTAGTTAAGACCCTAGTTAACCCTAAGCTTAACCCTAGGTAGTCCTAAACCTAAACCCTAGGTAGCCCTAGCCTAACCTTAGTAAGCCCTAAGTATACCCAAGGCCCAAGCCCATTTGACCAAACTTATACCTAGACAACTCAATCAAACCCAATTACCTAATTTTATTACCCAACCCAAGTAGTGAAGCCCAAATACCCAATCACCCAATTGCCTAAGCCAAAGCCTATTTCCATAGCCCAAGCCCAAATGTCATAGTCAAAGTCCAATAATCATAACCCATGACCCATCTACTAATAACTCATGATCCATAAGACCAAATCCACATATCCATATCCACCTACCCTATATCCTACAACCCATAGTTCACTCAACCCACCAACTCTCTTACACATCTCTTACATCAACCCATACCTATATAACTCATAGTTCACTCAACCCACCAACTCTCTTACACCTCTCTTACACCCTATATCCTACAACCCATACTCATATAACTCATAGTTCACTCAACCCACCAACTTTCTTACACTCCTTACAATACTCAATCTATCAACTCACCTTACAACATTCAAGTCTTTACCCACTAGCTCCTTTTATCCCCCATGTAAAAGACACAACCCAACCTCTTAGTTTTCCTATAAATACCAATCCCTTAGCCCTTTAGATCCATCCCTCAAGACCCCTAGAAGGTTCCCACCCACTTGTGTTTCTCTTGAGTTTGAAGAAGGGAGAAGAAACTAAGATTTAGAGTTTGGAAAGAATTCTAAGACTAAAAGCTTATAGTTCTTCACTAACTCTCTTCCTTTGTGGATTCTAAAACCCTACCCCTTGGAGCATTGAAGGAGAATTCTTGGAGGAGTAGGCACTCCTTCTTTCATTTTATCTTCTTTTTTATCTTTTTTTTAATTTGGTTTCCTCTTCTTGATTTCTCATTTCTCAAGCATAGTTGGGCCTCTCTACACCAATCTAATGGTGTAGAGGGACCCCATATCAAAGGCAAGGAGATGCTCCTTTTTTCTTTTCCTTTCCATGTACATATTTTCTTCTTTTTTATGTACCCACAAGTGTGGATATGGGTAGGCCCATAGAGAGTGGAAGCTAAAGCTATACCTCTCTTTTTCATTTTGTTTTCTTTTGAGATTCTAGTCCTCTTTCTAGAATTTTTTGTGAAAGCTCATCCCCTCCCTAACATTCTTTAGAGCAACATTACATCATTAATAATGGTGTAAATGAACCACCTTAAAAGGGAGAGGATGAGTTTTTATTTTCTTTCATTTCTTTATTTTTTCTTCATGTTCTATGTTGAATAGGTAGGTGATGGTTTAAGGAATTAAGATAAATGATGGTGTAAGGATTTAAAGAGGACATTCTTAAAAATCTTTCATACTAAAGACAATGGTATTTGATCTATTATCAACATCAATCCAACAAAATAGGTGTTGGTAATAGACCATTTACTATTCATAAGGCACATCCCTCTTTATGTCTTAAACTATAATCTTTTAGCCAAACTCTTGGACTAAATTTGACTTTAGTTAAGTTTGTCAAAACCTTACCTATATGAAAATTCAAAAACATGATAAAATCTCAAAATACAAAAAACATGATAAAATCTCAAAACACCAAAAACATTCAAATATAACCAAAATATAAAAAACATTCAAATATCCCCAAAAATCTCAAAAAATATAAAAAAATACAAAAAGACCAAAAAGAGACTTGTAGGACCTCCTTAGCTTTGGTTAGCTCATCTAACCATGGATAAATACCCTCTAACCGCGGTTAGACTTAACACTTGTGCACTTGACCTCCCCGGTCAACTAAACCATAGCCTTCTAGGCTAGACCCTTTGACCATCCTATGCACACACACACTCCCCCCTAGCCTCGGCACGGGCTCATGTGCCAGAACTACGCTCGGTCTGATCTCACCATGTGAGTACGTAGGCAACCCAACTCGGGTTCGACCCTAGCCATTTAGCTTTCTATTTTTCTTGGATTAGCACTCACTTAAAAACTTTGGACATTTTAATTAAACTTTGAGATTATAATTGGCTTAAGTTTAGGGAGTAGGTAACCGTTATAAAACGGAGGTCTTGGGGTGCCTAATACCTTCCCCAGGACTTAATCGAACCGCTTACCCTAACTCTGTAAAGACCATTTGCCTTATCCAAACAAACAAATACCCGGGACCTATCCCTAAGAATGAATAGGTGGCGACTCAAGTCAAAACATATAATTGTGAAAGTGGGTAGGAAGATCCCATGCTCACAGGGTGTATGCACGGTAGACGGTCTTGTAAACCAGAGTTAATCCCTATCAATTCAGAGTTAGAGCGTACCGCTAGGCTTCTCAAGGCTTCGGCCTGATTTTACTCAAACCTAGTGACTACTCCTTTCTCTAAAATGGTTGAAAATCAAGACCCAACCAAGTCTTTGAAGGAATACTTTGTTCCGTCATCCTACTCTTCTTCTTCATGCATCTGATTGCCGAATACTACGGCAGCCCACTATGAGATTAAGTCCAGCATAATTCAGATGCTCCCATCTTACGACAGATTTAGTAATGAAGACCCCTATAAGCATCTGGATGATTTTAATGAAATCTGAACTACCTTTAAGCTGCAGAATTTTACAGATGATGCTCTCAGGTTGATCCTCTTCCCATTCTCCCTGAAGGACAAAGCCAAATATTGGCTTAACTCTCTTGAGGCCGACACTATCCACACATGGATACAACTCCATAAAGAGTTCTTAAAGAAAATTTTTCCCATTGGCAAAACCAATCAAATAAGGTGAACCATCATGAGTTTTTCTCAAATTGATGGTGAACTTTTTCATGAGTCATGGAAAAGATTCAAGGATCTCCTCAGAAAATGTCCCCACCATCAGATTCCTAAATGACAACTTGTCCAATCTTTCTCTGATGGTCTATCTCAATTTAACAGACAGATGGTTGATTTCTCATGTGGGGGGACATTTATGACAAAGAGCGAGGTGCAAGCATGGGAATTATTCAACAATTTGAGTGAAAACACCTTACACCATGCTTCCTCCAATCGTTCTGAGAGACAAAATTCTACTTCAAACCCAAAGCGATACATGTATGAAGTGGGCACTTCTAATGATGTCTCTTTTAAAGTGGATGAGTTGTCTCAAAAATTAGACCAATTAATGGCTGTAGGGCAATCTTTCTACACACCCTCTCAACCAACTCCCAATCAGAGAGAGGTGTGCCCTATTTGTTCTACCCCTGCACATTATGTGCATGAGTGTCCTACTGCGAAGTAATTTCCAGAATTTGTTCAAGAGCATGTTAATGTTACCTACACTCGCTCGGGTAATGATCCCTACTCTAATACATACAACCCAGGGTGGAGAAATCATCCCAATTTCTCATGGCAGCCCCAAGCTCAAGGAAATTCATTTTCCTAACCTCAAGGGCCAAATATTCAACCCTTTCAAAATCAGCCCAACTACCATCCTCCCCAACAACAACAATTTCAACACTTTACTCCTCCCCCTCAAAGGAACTCATCTTTCGAGGAGAAAGTGTTGAATGCTCTAAAGGGGTTGGAGGCCAACACCCAATTGCTGCACTCTCATTCACAATCTATCCAAAGGCTTGAGTCCCAAGTGGGACAATTAGCCAATGTCATATACAAGAGAGAGGAAGGGAAGCTTCCAAGCCAACCAGTGAGCAACCCTAGGGGTGTAAACATGGTTGATGATGCTCAACATAATGAAACTCATCCTGAGCATGTTCTTGCCATTACCACTCTAAGGAGTGGGAAGGTAGTTAATAACCAGGTTAGGGAGAAGAAGGGTGAAGAAGAAGAGGTCATGGTGGAGCCACCAAAATCCAAAGAAGAGGGGGTGAGTGTTTTTTAGAAGGACTAAGGTCTTTCCCCATCTTTATCTATTCCTACTCCCCCGGCATCTTATATGCCTAAAGCTCCTTACTCTCAGTGCTTAAAAGATCCCTCCCCTTTTGGAAAAAAGGGAGCCAAAGTTGATGATATAATGGACGTTTTTAAACAAGTCAAAATCAACCTCCCACTCATAGAGGCTATCCAACAAATTCCGGCTTATGCAAAGTTCCTTAAGGACCTATGCACTCAAAAGCATAAATCTCGGACTCATGTGTCCAAGAAGGTCCTTCTCACCGAGCAAGTGAGCTCCATTATCCAACACAACACTCCTCCTAAATTCAAGGATCCTGGTGCTCCTACCATTTCATGTATTATTGGAGATCACTCCATTAATCGAGTACTCTTGGATTTAGGAGCAAGTGTTAATTTGTTACCCTTCTCGGTGTATAAGCAACTAGGCTTAGGAGAGCTTCAACCTACATCCATCATGTTGCAATTGACGGATAGATCTATGAAAAAGCCTCGCGGGATGATTGAAGATGTTCTTATCAAAGTTGACAAATTTTACTTTCCAGTCGACTTTCTTGTCCTTGACATGGAACCCGTGCATAATTCAAAAAGCCAAATCCCAGTCATCCTTGGTTGTCCTTTCTTGCCCACGGCTAATGCTTGTATAAATTGTAGGACCGGGGTAATGGATGTGTCATTTGATAACATGAAAGTTCGGTTGAACATTTTCACCACACCCGAACAACAACAGAAGGGAAAGGAGTGTTTTATGGTGAATTTGAGTGATGAAATAATTGAGGAGATCCCTCCTTATGCTTTAATTGAGAATGCCTTAGAGGCATCCCTCACTCATCTCAAGCCCCCGGACCCCAATGAAGAAAAGCTCAAAGAGGATAACAATTATTTGCTACCTTTCATCCACCTCAAGAGCTTTCAGTTCAAGAAGCATAAAGTGAGAATTACATTCTCATGCTTATTCAACCATTTTTCCGCCCTACCCTCTTGCAAGATATAGTTTTTATGAAGTTTGGGATGATCTCTGCTTGATAAATCTTTTCTCTTCCTCCTTCTTCATCTTTCATGTATGGTTTGCCCTCACCTGTCAGGTATTATTGTTCCTCCTTACTTGTGCTTTAATTCTTTTTACATTGAGGACAATGTAATCTTTAAGTTTGGGATTGGGAAATAACTGTCATTATTTGCTGACTAGGCATCCATGCAAGAGGGTAGGGCGTGCAAACAAATAAAATTGCAAAATTGATCTATTTTTCAATCTAAATTGTGATACATATGTTATAATTCACTCATTATGGATTGGCTTCATTTGAGAATACATGATCCCAAATAGATATAATTCTTACTATTGACTGAACTTTGCATGCTGAAAATTTATGAAGTCATGAGTTACCTTAAGAAATTGCACGAGCACACTACCATATTGTCTTGTGGGGTTTGAGACTGAATCAATCAATTGATGTTTTTGAAACCTCTGAAAAAGTTAGGTGACCTATAAATTGAAAACCACCCTTGGCTAAATTGAAAAATCTTAAATGACACAAATGATTACTTGACTAGGTTTGCACTTAGTAACCGGGCCTCCTGCCTCACTAAGCAGAGAGTGTTCGCGTCAAACTGTGTGAACTCTGGAAAGGATAAAGAATCATAGAAAAATTGTATCTCCACTAATATTATTCAATCTTTGAACTGAACTCCTACCTAGTAACCGGGCCTCCTGCCTCACTAAGTAGAGAGTGTTCGCGTCAAACAGTAGAGGTTTAGAACAAACATTTATCAAGAGTGACTAGTCTAAGTTCGGAGCCTATTTGACTCAAGTTAATAAGCCCTAGGGGTGTCTTAACACCTAGTGCCCTAAGACCGTCTGGTTTGGGTGTCACTGGCCTAACACTTGCTACACAGGTTGTCTAGAAAGCTTAATGAACTTAGACTCTGCACAGTGTGAAGAAAAAGCCTTGGGTCGGTAATTGAATTGATGGGAAATCTGATAACATAAGGGGTGATAAAACATCTGTTAATAGAAAATATTGAGATCACATATTCAATTGATAATCACACTACACATCATATGAGACAAATGACCAATCTTTAAATAAGCATAAATGTTCAAAATTGTGTAAGGTTGTGCGAAATTAAGAATGTGGAGAGTCAAGAATAAAGCCGGTTAATAATGAGAGAATTATGCTGTGTGTATCATGATATTTTTACTAGTGCATGTCATACTTGAGCATAGGTGCAAAGTTGCAGGGGAATACTGATGTTTGTGAGTATCGTCACTAGTAAACCCTCACGAGACTTCACTCGTCCACTAGGGCCACCTAGGGGTTTAAAAGGCTTGTTGCATATGCCAAATGCAACCGGGGATCCCACGAAAGGGGATGTAGTTTAGCTTAGCTTAGTTTTATTTTTATTGCTCGAGGATTAGCAATATGTAAGTTTGGGGTTGTGATTGGTGCTAATTGTTAAACATTTACGCACCTTAAACTGCACTTGTTAATCCCTTTGAGCTCATTTATCCATTACGATACTACAATTTAGTGTATTTATTGTTTTCAGGTTCATGCGAGAAAAATAAGGCAAAATTGATCATTTACAAGCTTTGAAGTCTTTTGGGAATCGCTACCGAACAAAGAGCTGATCTAAAGAAAAGTTAGAAATGCAAAACGACCCTTGTTCAGTGTTCGGGGCATAACTCCTTAACTGTAGCTCCGATTTAGGTCCATAATATATCAAAACGACCGGCTCGAAAATCTCTACAACTTCTGTCAAGGAAGTTTAGACAAATTCTATAACCACCGATCGATCGGTGGCCATTTAGCCGATCGATCGGCGGACACTGTTTTGGGAGATCTATAACCACCGATCGATCGGCGCTTCTTGGGCAATAGATCGGCGGACGCCGTTTTGGTGAGGCTAGAAAGTGAAAAAAAGGAATTTTTGAGCTTGTTTTGGATGTTTCTAAAGCTACAATTCATGGGGATTCTCTCTCTATAAAAAGAAAAGCATCATTCCATGCAAAATGCTAGAATTTTGAGATTTGAAAAAGAGAAGGCTCTGGAGATCTATGAAGGTTGGAGGATGGATTGCTCGCGTTCTTCGTGTTCTTCATTGAAAGCGGTGTTCCTTACTCTCACTATGAACTAATTCATTTTTCTAGGGTTTAGATGAAACCCTAGCCAAGTAACTGTGTCTCTTTGTACTTTGTTTTAGTTTATTCAATTGTAAACAATGATTGCATAATAAGAGGGTTATTCATAACCAGAGTTTATTGATTATATTCGATTTCAGTGTAATTCTCTCCTTGTTTTAGGTTTTATTATATTGAAATTGAAATCATCCATCTTGATTTTCTGTGATTATTAATGTGAATTTTATGCAATGGTTTTTACTGTCGAGGAATTAAATCATAGGATATTTTATGCTAAGGGAAGACGAGTGATTTCACAACCCTAGTTTAGTATGTATCACTTGTGCTAACCAAAGATATGATATGCCTAGGGTCTAATCCCTTGAATCATTCTAGATTGATGAGTGGAGTCTTGTAGTCACTCTCATCCCTATTGTTTACATTGTGATGAACTTGAATAAATGCATTAAGGACCGGTTGTGAAGCTAGTGGTGGATTCGAACACCCTAGATCTTCTCTTACTGTTATTTCATCAAAAACTTTTAGTTCAATTAGTTAAAATAGAATCTGTTAGTTTAATTTCCACTTTTAGGTTAAAATCAACAAATCAACTTGTTACTCCTTGACTCACAATTAATCTTGAGATAAAAGCAATCAAACCAGCGCAGTCCTCTATGGTTCGACCCCCCATACTAGTCACTATTCTACGAAATTGTAGCTAATACGAGGTTTATTTAATTGATGATCAATGTCCAACAGGTTTAACCATGGTTAAGGGTCCGGTTTGGTCGAAAGTCGGCCCAGGGACCATGGCAAGGCCTAGACTAGCCTCCTACCTGGTCCGCGACCACGGTTACGAAGCTTATAGTCTAGGGAACAACCTGGGCCTTTGGTGGGCCTAGGGGGAGGTTGGGTGTTGTCCCCAAGGGGGCCCACACGTTCACCATTTTTACAAACTGTCAACCCCACTTTGAGGTTGATTTAACCACGGTTAAAGGGTGAGTTAGGAGCTGGGATGACTCAAGGGGATAGCCCTAAGTGTAGTAAGTCTAACCATAGCCTTGGTCTTGACCAGGGCCTAACCTAACCATGGCTAACATGAGGTTATAGGGGGGACCCGAAAATGGAGTTTTTCTGAAAAAAATAATTTTTTTTTTTTTTTGGGACTGTGGTGCTTAACCAGTGAAGATCCAGGGGATTTCCTCATGGATTGAGGACCCCCCGGACCTTGGGAGAGATGATCATACGCCTAAATATAGGGGCGGGGGTGCCCGTGGCCATTCCTCAAGAGGATACCCCCTATCTATAAAGAAGATGAAGGGGGACCGTGTCCTCGACTGCAAAAAAATTCAAAATGGGACCCCTCGAATGAGACCAGGGGTCCCTTACGGTGGTAATGTTAGGCTAAGAAGCAAGGGAGGGTGGATATATACCCCCTGTTTTTCCTGTGGCCGCAGCTATGCAAGGTGGTGGGGGGTGATCCTAGCACGGCTATGGCGGTTTAGGGATGGCCTAGTGGAGCTCTTGGGTGGACGATCAAGGCTAGAATAGGGAGATGGGGGTGCCTAGAGGTGTGAATAGAATTTTTTATGAGGAAAAAATCCGTTGAACTCGAGGAGGTGAGGGGGATTAAATAGGAGGAGAGGGAGAACCATAGATGTATTTTTGGAATTGGGAGAGGCATGGGGAGCAAGCCTAGAGGGGACTGAGAGGAGCATGGTCAGGCGGGAGCAGAGGGGCAATAGGGAGCTGCTATACTCGCAGCCAGCTAGGTGGGGAAGACGATGAACAGTCCCCCCCCCCCCCCTCGATTTTGAATTGTTGTTTTTTTTTGGTTTGTTTGGTTGCTAATTTTGGGCCCAACCCCTTAGCATGTGGGGAAACCATGCTGGGCCTTGCCATTTTGGGGGACATGGGCACCCTAAATTTTGATTTTTGTGGGTGGGTCACATCCTAGAGAACCCTACAATGACATGGGCCCATGTTTGGGCCCCCAAAAGGCCTAGGTTTTGAGATTTTTAAGATTGGACTGGCTAATCGGCCTTAAGCCCAAGGGGTTTTAGTCTAGGATTTATCTAGGTTTTAGACTAGGGTTAGGTCTAGGGCTTGCCTAGGGTTAGACCTAGGATTTAGCTAGGGTTTGGTCTAGGGCTTAGGTTTTAAAGTTGAAATGGGCCTTGAACCTGTGAGGTTTGTGTGAGCATGAGATTTTACTCACTAAGGTTTGACTTTAGAGTCACGACCTATTTATTCTAAGGGATAGGTCTTAGGTGATGTGATTTGGATAAGGCAAAATAGTCTATTAGAGATTAGGGTAAGCGGTTCGATTAAGTCCTGGGGAAGGTGATAGGCAACCCAGGACCTCCATTTTACAATGGTTACCTATTTCCTAAATTTAAGCCAATTTTAATCTCAATATTAATTAGAATGCCTAAGTTGTTTAATCAAGTGCTAATCCAAGAAAGATAGAAAGCTAGATGGGCTAGGGTCGAATCTGAGTTGGATTGCTTACGTACTCACATTGGGGTGAGATCAGGCCGAGCGCAGTTCTGGCGCATGAGCCCGTGCCAAGGCTAGGGGTGTGTGTGTGCATAGAGTGGTCAAGGATCTAACCCGGAAGCTAGGGTTTAGTTGACCATGTTAGTCAAGTGCAAGGTTAAGGTCTAACCGCGGTTTGAATAGTGTTAACCATGGTTAGGGGGCTAACCAAGGTTAAAAAAGCAAGCAAGCATGTTTTTGGTCATTTTATATTTTTTTGGTATTATATGAGGATTTTTCACAAGGGTTATGGAACTTAACCATGGTTAAAGATTAACCGGGATTAGGTCAACCTCAGTTAAAGCTTGGTCAGGTCAGAAGATAGGTCTAGAACACATAGCAGGGCCTAGACTAGTTTGGGCTTGGTCTGGGCCCTGCGTAAAGCTCAAAAATGAGGTTTGCAGAGAATGGCGGTAAAATGTTTAACGCTATTCCAAATCCTTCACAGTTTGGAATGGTGGTAGACATACTACCACCATTTTGCTAATATCTTTTGTACTGGTTTGCAGTGGGTTCTAGTCAGGTTAATGGCTTAACCCACGGGTTAGAGACCCTCAGGGTTGGTCACTGGAATGTCTAGAATGTCCTAGGCCTCTTGGTGGGCCCTAGACTGGTCTGCAAATAGGCCCAATAGGGCCTTGAATACACTGCGTGTGAAATCACAAAATGGTGGTAGTCCATCTACCGTTATTTAGACAGTTTGCAAACCAAGGCCAATTTAACCATGGTTAAGAGGTCTGAGGCTATTGTAAAGCTTGGGGGATGTAGCCAAGAGAAAGAGGAAGTCATTCATGGCCCTGGATTGGACCAGGGCCCACCAAAAAGAAAGATAACACCCATTGCAAAGGGGAGTCTAGTAATGGGGGTAATCGGTTTATTGCAAAAAACTCTGAAAATCAATATATCCTCCATAGGGACTGCACTATGACATCTCCAGGGGGTGTCTCATGGCTTGAGGACTCTCTGGAAGATTTAGGGATAAACCATGCACACTTGGGGGCCTTGAAACCAAAGATACACCCTCAAGAGGGTTCCCCATACCCATGGTGAGGTAAGGGACCTCTGTCCTCAAGCTGGGATGCAATATAAAAGCCAAAACAATACCCTTGGAGTAGGACCAGGGGTTTACAGAAGTTAATACATAAATAAATAAATAAAAAGATGGGTAGGGGAAGCCCCTACCCTCATGTCTTGCTCTTCAAGGTGGTGTAGCTATGGTGGTGCAAGTGGTGGAGTTTGAGAGTGAACGGGGTAAGCTTCTGGGATCTCTAAGAGTCTCCCTAGGTGATCTAAAACCTAACTAGAAAGAGGGTTAGAGCTGGATTTACACTAGACTGAGGTTGATTGAATGATAACACGGCTTTGGCCTGGATTTTTTGGATTCGATGATGATGAGTGGTGGTGTTTAAGGTTGAGATAGGCTTGGGGGAGCTACTGGAATTACCTGGTAAGGCTCGTGGAGGTTTAGGGACCTTCCTAAGGTGAAGGGGTGAGGCTCAAAGTTAATGGACTGAAGCTAGCCGAATGCCAATAGGGTTCTCTTCAGGAACATTCTTTTTGGCATCCCCTTAAGCTTGGATGAGGGGGGGTATTTATAGGGTTGGAAGAGGCTTGGGGTAGTTTAGAGATAATGGTAGGCGTGAGGGACATTGTAGGGGCGAAGCACAGGTGGTCTAGAGATGCCAACATACGAAATTTGCAGGACTCAGGTAATGCCATTACCCAAGTGGGGTAAAATGGTAATGCAGTAATAACATTACCGCCATTAAGGGACTTTGCCTAAATGGGCCCAAACCAGCTTACACTTGGCCTGATCACTGTACTATTTTATCATTCATGGTAATGGCGGTAAAGTCATTACCGACATTATGGAATTTTTGAATTTTGGTACAATGGGCCCCACTCCAACGGTTCTCAAGGTTAGTGGGCCCATAGAAAGTTTTGGGCTGATTTTGGGGTTTTTGGGCCCGACCATGGGCTTTGGGTGTTAACCTAGGGTTTAATTAGGGTTAGGTCTAGGGTTTAGGTTTGGGTTCAATCTATGACTTGTCCTAGGGTTTGGTTGAGCTAACCATGATTAAGTTAATTAACCATGATTGAAAGGGTGTTTAAAAATGGGGTACTGACAATTTAATCAAGGGTTTGTCTAGGGTTTGGGGTTTACCCAGGGTTTAGGGTTTACCTAGGATTAGTCTAGGGTTTGAATTAGGGTTTTGGTTAGGGTTTAGTTAGGCTTTGCTTAGGGTTTAGGGTTTGAATAGGGTTTAGCCTAGGATTCACCTAGAGTTAGGTCTAGGGTTTTGTTAGGGGTTTGCCTAGGGTTTAGGGCTTGGATTAGGATCTACCTAGGGTTTAGTTGGGGATAATCATGGTTAACAATTATTAACCATGGTTAAGACAAGTGTGTAAAAATTGTGCGCTTACAACTAGGGTTTACCTTGGGTTAGGTATAGTGTTTGCTTAGGTTTGACCTAAGGCTTGCCTAGGGTTTGATTAAGGCTGGACTAGGGTTTACCTAGGGTTAGGCTTAGGGTTTGATTAGGGTTTACCTAGGGTTGATTAGGGTTTGTTTAGGGTTAGACCTAGGGTTAAGATATTAACCATAGTTAAAATAATTAACCATGATCAGGAAAGGGGGTATAAAAATTGAGTGTTTACAGCTGCCATTCTTTACCGAAAAGTGCCAAGTTGACAGTTGAACGACAAAGACTGGAATCATCCTATTTTTACACAAAGACTTGATTTTAGGGAATGATGACATGTATGCATATTGTGCAAGTAGTGGGATGATGAAGTGGTTAGGACCACTCGTAGGGGACTAGCAAGTAGTCCGGTCTACTCATGCTAGGGATTAATGGATGCTTATGAAATATGGCATGTCCTGAAGGTGTTAGTCGGAATGGTTGTTATGGCGTTACCCGAAAGTGATTAGCCAAAATAAACGAAAGACAGGCGAAGTGTCAGAATGAGGACATGCAGGAGGTGTAGCAGTATAAAAAATGGGTTGTCAAGGTACACACAGGATATCAAGGACACACGGGGTGTCGAAGGGGGACATACAGAAGATATCGTGGTATGATAGGTTTGTCAAGGGATACATAAGATATCGGGGACATGCAGAAGGTAATGCCGCGGTATGACGAGATTGTCAAGGGGCACACAGGATATCAATGATACATGGGAGCATCGAAGGGGACATACAGGAGGTTTCGCGGTATGACAAGATTGTCAAGAGATACGCAAGATGTTGGGGACATGCAAGAGGTAATGTCGTGGTATGATGAGATTGTATAGTGGCACATAGGATGTCATAGATACACGGGGGTGTTGAAAGAGGACATACGGGAGGTATCGCAGTATGATGAGATTGTCAAGGGATACATAGGATGTCGATGACATACGGGGGTCTCGAAGGGGATGTGACATGTTCAAGAGGCATTAGTCTCTAATTTTTGGAAGAATTCCTAGAAGAACAGGAAATGATATTAAGAACTACTGGAACTCTCACTTAGGCAAGAAGCTTACATCAGAACAAAAAATCACTTATAGTAGTATTAGAAGAAACAAACACCAAGTTCAATGGTGAGCGTGAAAGGACATCAATTTTTTCTTCTCTTTTTTTTTCCTTTTTTTTTCTATTTTGTTCAGTCATATGTATTATTTTAAAAAAATTGCAAAACAAACACAAAGTTCAATGGTGAGCATCAAAGTACAAGCAGTAATCTACTTCTAACATTCCTCTACCTTTATCATCCTACAGTTCTCAATTTGCAAAGGCCATGCTATCCAATACCCTCACAGTCTCACCCTCTATATCAAGGAGATTAACCCTAGCCTCCAAATGGTTTAATACTCTAATTGAAGTCTTCATTATTCAGAAACCATCAATCAAACCACATGTTTCGGATAATAAGTTCTAAAATGAAGAAAAACAAAATCTATAGCTCAAGATATCATAGAAAAAAATTGCTAAACAAAAGATCAGATTAAACAAATATCAAAGTAACATGAGACAAAAGAAACTGTATCACTCAATACAGAACAACACAAAAACAGAATCACAAAAGGAGATAGAGAAATCACCTGGCGGCAATTTTGTCCGTAGAATCTGGCATCAGTAGAAGACGCAAAAGAATATTTATGGGGCTCAGAGGCCATGGATCGCCATTTCAAGTTGGATTTGAGCTTTCTGTGAAGAAAACTGGAATTTGAAAATGAATAATGGTGACGAATCAAGCGAGTTAGAAGGTGCGAAAGAGCGAGGATTCGGTTTGAACAGAATATTGTAAAACCATAACAGTAGAAAAAAGGACAACACCTTTGTTGAAAATACAAGTATCCTGGTTTCATACTTTCTCGTTCTCAAGTATCACTAAGAAAAACAGACCCAACAATGAAAGAAAATCCTAAATCTATAACAGAAAATTGTTGTTCCAAAGTTACCTGTAAACGCTAATTCCAGAAAATGCAGACCGGGTAAATCACGAACAGTACAGCAACCACGAACTAGAAAATTTTGCACTTGAAATTTGATTAGAAAATGTGCTAGTTCTTGTGAAGTGAGGCGCGGATCACGTCGCTATCTTTAAGACAATTCGCGCCCCCACAGATGCAATGGGTTATCGGTCACGATGCCTCCAGGATACAACAACTCCATAGAATCTATCCCTGACAGTAGAAAATGCACTTTCTACTGTCGTACACCACTCTGTATTCTTAGCCCAACAAAATAAAATTATAGAATTGAAAACCCAAAACCAGAAGAAGAAAAAAAACCAACTGTTGAATGCCAATGTACTATGCGTATGAAATAAGAATCCAAAAATTCTATGTGTAAAATCTGTATAGAAACTCTCTTTATATAGAGTAAGAAAATATACTATTGATTTCCAAAACTGTCAATTTAATTCCGAAATTATTCTCATTAATCACCACTAACGGGAATAAAACAGTCATAAGGTTTTAGTATACTAAACGGTAAT
This sequence comes from Tetracentron sinense, assembly GCA_015143295.1. NCBI lineage: Eukaryota > Viridiplantae > Streptophyta > Magnoliopsida > Trochodendrales > Trochodendraceae > Tetracentron > Tetracentron sinense. The sequence goes on from CM026566.1 coordinate 21,597,430, forward strand.
AAAACGGTAACCTTGATTAATTAAAAAAATTAATAATAAGCATTTGTATAAAAAATAATTTTTACTTAATCAAAGACCCAACCCAACCCGGCCCGGCTCGGCTCGGCTCGGCGCTCACGCGTGTGTGTGAGTTGTAGCATAACATAGTCACAATGTGCAATGGGTGGGTAGACAACAAATTTAATGCCCTTGAAGGCCTAAGCCTTTCACCAACACTCCATTATATAAAGAGGTAAAACATTTCATAGTTTTCCAATTTGGGACTAAAAGAAGTACCCAAATAGAATAGACAAGTTTTCTCCTTTGTTTTGAATCACCAAAAAACCACAACAATCCCCCACTTGATTCAAAAACAATAATAATAATAATAAATAACATAGCTGGGTAACATTAGATTTAATGCATAAACAAAGGTGTCACGTAGATTTGAACCTTTGCATAGTTTAAAGTAAAATTCTCACCAGATACTCAGTTCCATAGATCATAAATCTTAGTATGCAAAATTGAGCTCTTTAGTGATGAGTCTTTATACTTTAAACACACTAACTCTTATAGAGTGTACAGGTGTTTAAGCTAGCACTTTTCGGCCATGTGCTTTTATCCCACTTTAATAAGTGCTCTAGAGAAATAGCCAATTTCTCATAGGAAGCGGCCCCACTTCCACACTTATATAGGTGAGCCTATTAAGGATGCCTATGTGACTCCAGATCCCACTCAATAGAGCTATAGATCTCATTAAGAGGAACTCCTCAACCTCTAATCGTCACATACTTTATGCACTATTTATACCATAGGAAGGGACTAAAAGAATAATAAAATTATTCTCTTTTTATAGTGCTTTCACCTCAAACCACTCAGTAACTCATTCTTCCCATTAAACCTGTTTTTGGTATCTCCAGTCTTCAGGTTGGGTATCCATTACAGTTGGTTTATTTTCAATTGGCTTAAGTCACATTCCCTTTGATGTGTTCCACACTTTTTCCCTTACTAAACCTTTGGTTAAGGAATCTGCCAGATTTTCAGGTGATCTGATTTTATTGACAGATATAACTCCATCTCGTAGGAGTTCTCTCAAACATGCATGTTTTCGACGTATTTGTCGAGATTTTCCATTATACTGAGTATTATTAGCTCTTTCTATTGTAGCATTGCAATCAGAATTACTTTTAATAGTTGGGACTGGTTTATTCCAAAAGAAATATCAAACAAAAAGGTTCTGAAGCCACTCTGTTTCTTCTCCTGCTAATGAAAGAGCTATTAATTCTGATTCCATAGTGGAATTTGACAGAATTGATTGTTTCTTGGATTTCCAAGAAACTGCACCACTACCAATTGTGAATATATAGCCACTTGTAGCTTTATATTCATAAGAGACAGAATTCCAATTAGCATCACTATATCCTTCTAATACAGGAGGAGATTTACCATAGTGAAGACCATGATTCATAGTTCCTTTTAAATATCTAAGAACCCTGCTAATTACATCCCAATGCTCTCTACTGGGATTACTAGTGTATCTACTTAGTTTCCCGACTACATATGCAATGTCCGGGCAAGTGCAATTCATAGCATACATTAAGCTTCCAATAACAATAGCAAAATCATTTTGGTTTATACTATCTCCTTCATTAGGTGATAGGTGAACACTAGGATCATAAGGAGTACATACATGACTATAATCATAATGATTATACTTCATTAATAATTTTTTAATGTAATGAGATTGAGATAATATTATCCCATCATCTCTCCTTATTATTTTAATTCAAAGAATTAAATTTGCTTCTCCAAGATCCTTCATGTCAAATTGGGATGACAAAAATTCTTTTGTCTTATTTATGATTTTATGATTTGATCCAAAAATCAGTAAATCATCTATATATAGACAAATGATAACTCTACAATCACCATTATATTTGTAATATATACATTTATCACTTTCATTTGTTACTATATCCATGAGTTATTAATACTCTATCAAATTTCCCATGCCATTGTTTTGGAGCTTGTTTTAAACCATATAAAGATTTTACAAGTTTACACACTTTATCAGATTGTCCAAGGACAATAAATCCCTCTGGTTGGTCTATATAAATTTCTTCATCTAAATCACTATTTAAGAATGCCGTTTTTACATCAATTTAATGGATGCTATACCAAATAATACTCGAATAGAAGTAATTCTTGATACAGGTGAATATGTATCAAAATAATCTATTCATTCTTTTTGCTTAAACCCTTTAGCTACCAATCTAGCCTTCTATTTTTCTATTGAACCATCGGCTTTAAATTTCTTTTTAAATATCCACTTACAACCTATTGTTCTAGTTCCAGGAGGAGGACCAACTAATATCCAAGTGTGATTGGACATTATTGAATCCATTTCATTTTCCACAGCTTCTCTCCAAAAGGAAGAATCATGTGACTCAAATGCCTCCTTTAGAGAAATAGGATCATTTTCTACCATATAGGTATAAAAGTCAGACCTATAATCTTTACTCTTTTTTGCTCTTTTACTCTTTTTAGGTTCAATTTCAACCTCATCTGAATTGATTAATTCAAGAGTTTTAAAGTTAGTATCACTAGATACATTAGGATTTTGGTTGATTAAACCCCCACTATTTGAAGGTTTAAAAGAAAAAATATTTTCGAAAAAATTAGCTTCCCTTGATTCAATAATAACATTATTTTCAATGTCTAAGAATCTATATGCTTTACTATTTATTGCATAACCAATAAAAGCGCATCTCCTAGATTTAGGTCCTAATTTATTTATTTTAGGATCATTAAATCTAACCATTGCTAAACATCCCCATGTTTTAAAATAACTTAAATTTGGTTTTCTCCCTTTCCAAATTTCATGTGGAGTCATTTTAGTTTTTTTACTAGGTATTCTATTTTGAATATAACTAGCAGTGAGAAGAGCTTCTCCCCATAAATTTAAAGGTATGCCTGAGCTGTTAAGCATTGCATTAACCATTTCTATCAATGTTCTATTTTTCCTTTCAGCCACTCCATTTTGCTGCGGGGTATAAGGAGCTGTTACTTGGTGTATTATTCCACTTGATTCACAAAATAAATCAAATTCGTTAGAGGTATATTCACCTCTTCTATCACTCCTTAATATTTTAATTTTTAAATTTAATTGATTTTCTACTTCTGTTTTATAAATTTTAAACATATTTAAAGCTTCATCCTTAGATCTAATTAAATACACATATGTATATTTAGATTTGTCATCTATAAATGTAATAAAATATTTTTTACCACCTTTCGTAACTATTTCTTTTAAATCACAAATATCAGAATGGATTATGCCTAAAATATCTGATGATTTGTCCACTTTATGAAAAGATTTTTTCGCTATTTTTGATTGACTGCAATATACACATTTATCAAAAACATTATCATTTAATTTAGGAATAATTCCTAAACTACTCATAGTTTTCACATATTTTTCATTTGTATGTCCTAATTGATTATGCCAAAAATTAACTAAACACACAATATAAGCAGAAGAAGTTTTATTACTCAAATCAACATTAAGTTTAAACATGCCATTGGCTGCATAGCCTTTCCCTACAAATTTTTTCAGATTTGGAAATTATATAGTTATCAAACTCTATTACTTGCTTAAATCCAGCCTTGTTCAGAAGATACCCTGATACCAAATTTTTCCTCAAATCTGGAATGTGGAGAATGTCCTTCAAAGTCACAGACTTCCCTGAAGTGAAATTGAGAGTAATTTCTGTCATAGCAGACGTGCCTCGTCGCACCCGTGTCTGCCCACCAACCTTCACTGAAACCCATCATGTTAATTTCAGTGATCATAGTAACTAAGGGTTCTTCCACCATATTTACTTGAGAATAATTCTTTTTACGGAATTGACAATTCTTAACAAAATGTCCAGATTTTCCACAGACGAAACATCTAATTGATTTTGAGCTTTCACCTGTCTTCTGAAAAGGTTGGGATGATTTTTTATTCTTCACAGGCTTCTTGTTGGTTTTCAAAAATTTCTGTTTTTTCTTCCCCGAAGAATCAACAAAATTTACCTTTGAAGACATCTCAGAATTCTCTTCTTTTTTATCTTGGGCTCTAGATTCCTCTTCAATCTGAATTCTCATCACCAAATTTTCAATTGAAAATTCTTTTGATTTATGGCGAAGAGAATTTCTGAAATCCTTCCATGATGGAGACAATTTTTCTATAATAGCAGCCACTTGGAATTGTTCTGGAATTTTCATTCCCTTAATAATAATTTCATGAATTATTATTTGAAATTCCTGAGTTTGTTTCACTATGGATTTATTATCAACCATTACAAACTTTAAAAATCTGCTAACTACATATTTTTTAGACCCAGCCTCATCAGTTTGATATTTTTTCTCTAAAGCTACCCATAAGCTTTTTGCAGACTTTTCAGTGCAATATAAATCGTACATGACATTTGTCATGCCATTTAAAATGTGCCCTGTGCACAAAAAATCTGCAGATTCCCATCTTTCCTTATAATGAGATCTACCCGGTTCTTCTTCTTTTTCATTAGGAACATCAGTTAAAACATATGCTAATTTAAGCGATGTTAGCAGAAAAAGCATTTTCTGTTGCCAACGCTTAAAATTAGACTCATAAAAAATTTCAGTCCTAATCACAGAATCATTCGTTCTAACGTTTACAGAAGTCATGTCGAATTGTCTAAAAATTGTTGTTCCAAAGTTACCTATAAACGCTAATTCAGAAAGTGCAGACCTGGTAAATCACGAACAGTACAACAACCATGAACTAGAAAATTCTACACTTTAAATTTGATCAGAAAATGTGGTAGTTCTTGTGAAGTGAGGCACAATTCACGTCGCTATCTTTAAGACAATTCGTGCCCTACAGATGCAATGGGTTATCGGTCACGATGCCTCCAAGATACAATAGCTCCACAAAATCTATCACTGACAGTAGAAAATGCACCTTCTACTGTCGTACACCACTCAGTATTCTTAGCCCAGCAAAATAAAATTATAGAGATGAAACCCCAAAACCAGAAGAAGAAAAAAAACCAACTGTTGAATACCAATATACTCTACGTATGAAATAAGAATCTAGAAATTCTGTGTGTAAAATCTGTATAGAAACTCTCTTTATATAGAGTAGGAAATAGACTATTGATTTCCAAAACTTTCAATTTAATTCTGAAATTATTCTCGTTAATTACCACTAACGGGAATAAAACAGTCATAAGGTTTTAGTATACTAAACGGTAATAAAACGGTAACCTTGATTAATTAAAAAAATTAATAATAAGCATTTGTATAAAAAATAATTTTTACTTAATCAAAGACCCAACCCAACCCTACCCGGCCCGGCTGGACTCGGCGCACGTGTGTGTGTGAGTTGTAGCATAGCATAATCACAATGTGCAATGGGTGGGTAGACAACAAATTCTAATGCCCTTGAAGGCCCAAGCCTTTCACCAACACTCCATTATATAAAGAGGTAAAACATTTCATAGTTTTCCAATGTGGGACTAAAAGAAGTACCCAAACATAATAGACAAGTTTTCTCCTTTGTTTTGAATCACAAAAAACCACAACAAAAATTACTCAGAAAAATAAAATTGTGAACATTAGCTAGAATCAAACACCCGATTCTATCGTATTCGAAACAGAAAACAAATCTCACACAAAATAGAATAAAATAACTTCAAATTCCCGTTCAAACACCCGATCACACTAAATCCAATAAATAGATCTCAACATCCAAAATCCAAGCATTTCTCCCAAGAGATAAAAACAAAAATTGGTGATCACGATTGTTGAAAGAAGAAGGGAACAAATCTCACCTTGAGTGCTCGTTGTAAAAAGGAAAAAAAAAAACCCTAGATGTCCGATCATTGAGAGTTGAAATCAATTTCAACCCCTTTCAATGCGATAAGGATAGATGGCCGATTGTTGCCGGAGAACGCAGAGAAAGGATTACTTGATCTTTGCCGGAGAACACCAATTAGAGAACCCTAGAATGAGGAGAGAGAGAGAGAGAGAGAGAGAGAGAGAGAGAGAGAGGAGGGCATAGAACAGCGTTTGTTGCAAACAACCGCACACGAGTGAAAATTTTAGCAGGCTTTGTGATATTTAGTGTCTGCCACTAAAAAGATGATTGAAAATTGTATCGACGGCCACAAAAGGCCGCCTTTGAATGATATTCTTCAGACGCATTTTCACGTTGCATGATTTTATTGTATCTGACAGCCACAAAAGGCCGCCTCTGTATGATATTCTTCAGATGCATTTTCACGTTACATAGTTTTATAGCGTCGGCCACATATGGCCGCTAATATATGTACCTTTTAGTGGTAATTTTATGTGGCTGCCACTAAAAATTGTTTTATTTGTTTATTTTCTTATAACCAATGTTAGATTAATGAATCTTATGGATGAATGAATCTTAACCACAGTTTAGTGGGTGTTAAAAGGGAAACATGGCGGCTTGTAGAGCCCTCTTTAATTGCGGCTAAGCATAACCAGCCTGAGGTTATGTTTTCCTTACAACTAAGCTTAGATGGATAAATCCTAGGGGTGAGTAAATCTTAATCATAGTTAGTGGGTATTAAAAGGGACACGTGGCGGCTTGGGAGTTTATGTTTTTCAAACGGTAAAGACATGTTCCCTCAATCAAGTAATAGGGGTAAAATGGGAAAAGGGTAACTTTAGTTAACAGTGTTAATATCAAGAGTCTGACAGGGGAGGGTAGTATAATTTCAGAAATTAGAGGGGAGGTTTCTGAAATTTCACCAAACGCAGGAGAGGTGAGTGTAATTTACCCTAAATAATATGTATTACATATTAATAAGAGCTTTGGGCTAGGTTGGGCTCATGCTTCAAGAAACCTAGCCCTAGCTAGCACAACCCTAAGAAATGTGGGCTTCATTTTTTAGCCCAGTCAAAGCCCTATGGGCTTATAGAGCGGATCGTGCATGTCAGGCTGAGCTACTAGGTCAGTGCGTCCCATTGACACCAGTAAACATGAACTCCCCAAACTTATTATCGGGATAGGTTTACAATCAACATATTCATTTCATTTAAAAAATAAATATTTTGAAATTTGAAAATTTGAGTATATTGATGGACACAGTCTATAATCCTTGGTAAAAATATCTCCAGGTAAATTAGTAAAGATTTTCAATGTTATTATTTTTCAGATAGGAAAATCTTATATATTGATGATAAAATATTAATATTGATATTTTTTTGGTAAGGACATTAATGTAGATACTAAAGTGTATGCTTAAAATAGAAAGTTCCTTGAGATTTAAAAAATCTAAGTATATTAATGAGGTTGAGATTTAAAAAATCTAAGTATATTGATGAGACACCTAACATAAGCATGTAATCTTCGGTAAAATCTCTTGTCATAAGGAACATAAATTGGGGAATTAAAAATTTGAATCTTGCTGAGTTTATTTAAACTAAACCTGTGTGATTATTGTTGTTATATTGAAAATTGAGTTTAAATCATTGTTTGGCTTATCGGTAGATGGATCCATGCCAATTGGTTCAGTGTCCAATGGAGTTTCTAATTGTTGCTCAAGAGGCTTTGAGAAAACAAATTTGTATATCCGGAATCTGTTTAGTGGATTAAAATTTTCTCATACAAAGCGAAGGTCCTTGTTCATAACATTCCAGTAAAAGACATTCGGCAGATCACCGATTACATCAGTTACTATCTTAAACGTAAGAATAAGGGAGTAGATCGGAGCTGGAATGGCTGTCGTCGCAACGGTAGAAGGTCGGAGCAAGAACCGGCAATGGAGGGAATGACATCCACGGGATAAGCAGCAGGAAAGAACTTTTGCGGGGAAGATAATATTTCAGAGAATTAGGGATTTGAGGTCACATCATTAGTGATGAACAACCGTTTGCTGCCAAGTATATTATATGAATTTAGAGATGGATACATGACTGTTGCAATGAAAGTATCGAAGAAAAATGTCGGTTACAAATATATTTCGATTAGCAATGAAAATTTGTCATTGGTAAATGCATTTTATATTACCAAAAGTACATATCGGTCACTAAATATATTATTTGTATTGTATAATTAAAAAAATACTAAAATAATTATTGAACTGTACGTTAATTAGTGATGAATATGTTGCAAAAGTTTAACTTCTGTTGCTAAAAACATTTTTTAGCGACGATTTTATCTCAGTCTCTAAACTTCCCATGCTAAAAAACACCTTTTTTGTATCATTTTTCTTAACAACTATCTCTACCTTATTATTTGTACTGTTAATGAAGTTGCATTCCCTATATACTTTCTTGGTTTGAATTATTTTGAAACCATTAGAGTGTTTTATTGAGAAATCTTGAGTGGATTACAATGACCCATTGAGGGTTTAAATAAATAACCCAAAACTCTTTAACTTGGAAAGACAATATTAAAGATAATCCTAATATATTAAAGATAATAATCTAAGATTATCTACGGATCCTTCCCACAGATATTACATCATTATTTTCCTAACATAATATTTCTCTAATACTTCCCCTTGGGAATGGAGACTGTCTTTGAGCCAACACATACAAAGCAGATCGAGCAATTATTATAATCCACAATAGTAGCCAAACGGGGTAGTGTTGTAGTAGATCCAAAGCATCTATGGATGAAACAATAATAGGAGAGTATTAGAGAACTATTTTAAGAATGTTGGATATTATGAAGAAGCGACAAATGCTTACAATGGATATCATCCAAAATTGCATTAGTAAGAAGTGAAACACCATTTTTACTGGTTTCCGGATTTAGCTCTTGTTTTGGAGTGAGCGAGTGAAGATAACGAACCATATGGACACAAGAAGCCACCATGGCAATTGGGATTACATCTAACAAATTTTGAAAGCCAAGCAAATTTAATTCTTTGTCACCATTGCCTTCGCCATATTTGTGTATCCACTTTTAAGGCAGCAAGATGAAGGGTTGTGGCTCCGGCTTTGTTTGTCAATTCTAAGGACTTTTCTGGCATCAACTTCACCAACTCCTCCACAATCCCCACATGTCCAGAAACAACTGCAAATGACTTTTGAAGAGAATCATCTTGATAAGTAGCATGATATTGATGCCGATAGAATCATGTCAAGGACGATTAGGTCGGTGGTGGCTCGATTATTGAACTGAAGAAGATGCTGCCCATGATGGGCAAGGAGACATGCCCGAAGTTCCGAGAAAATAATGGGTTCCACCCTATTGGTAATGGCAGTGATAAATTCTTCTTATTTAGAGGGTAGTCCTCTAACAGTATACATGACCAGATCTCTGTCTAAGATATGGTCTTGAACAGAAGAAAGGGAGTCAACAATAGTCGTCAATTTGTCCAGAAAATCTACAATAGATTTAGTTCCCTTGCAAAGTGTCTGGAACTTAAGGCGTAATTCCATCATTTTGGCTTGATATTGTGGAGTAACGTAGAGAGAATGGGATCCAAGATGGCACTAGAGGATCCTGGATTAGAAGAGCCATCATCAAGTTGAGGAGGTGGGCAATGGTACGAGCCATCATGGAGACCAAACAGATATTTGGAATTAAAAAAAAAAATTAGGAGAGCCATCATCTCTTCGAAAAAAATTATTTTAAAAAAATTCACTAGAGGGATAAGGGGTAACCAAAGAATCAAAAGTTGATGTAAAGTAACTGAATATTATTGAAAGACTTTAATGATTTATACGGAACCTAAGAACACTACAAAATGTAAGGGATTTAGCGGCAGAGATTTAGTGGCAATTCAAAAGAACCACCTCTAAAAGACCTACACAGCGGCGGTTTTTGTGATACCGCCATTGAAAGTCGTTCCGTCAGGATTATAGCAGCGGTTTCTACTAATCCGCCGCGGAAATCTGTTCCTACCAAGATATTAGCAGCCAACTTCCCACCAGGATAATAGTGCATATATATATATATATATATATATATATATATATATATATATATATATATTTTGTAGTAACCCAAAATAGTAAAGAAAAGGTGCACCTCGACCTCAAATCCATGAGCATGACAGCTGTTATCCCCAAGCAATCAGGTTTACCTTCTAGAGGCAATTCAGAAGCCTTGAGGGAGAGCGAGGAATGAATTCCAAGGTGGATTCCATACAAATACAAATGGATGCCTTGCCAAGAACCATATCTCCTACGCAAGACATGATTTGTTCTTAACCCCCCCAACAATGGCCTATAGCCTGTCGTTCTTAGCATGCAACATGACTATCTCCGAGACGACAAGGTCAGAAGCCATTGAGGGAGAGTTGAACAACCAATGCCTTGAAGACACACGTGTTCATTTCTTGCTTGCTTGTTGGCATGGCTTAGCTCATTTAGGACTGGTCTTGGAGCCTTTTATAGGCCACACAATTTCCAAAAGTAAAATAATAAAAAAAAAAGAATTAATTGGTGGGGTCTCCATATCTTTGGCACTTGAAATTAGTGGCAAAACAAGATACTTTTGCTTCTCAAATGGCTCTTGGTTAATAACTAAGGTTGTCCCATAAGAACCTTGGCAAGGCAATCTTCGTTTAAAAGAGAATAAAGTAGCTTGGGCATCTCAACCATATCCAAATATCACATATAGTCCATACAAAAATAATTCCTCTTTGACATTCTTCAAATTCTTTTCTTGTAATTCTTACCAATTGCAAAATCCTATTTTTCGCCTAAACCAGTTGTTCTCTATTCCAACCACAAAATATGTGGGTATTTTGATTAGGTTATCTCATTGTCAATTAAAATGAGAGTCTACACAATTTGCACAAGGTGCAAAGTGAGTTTATCTCGTCTGCCACTCCATTCCATTATAACCATGCCACATATTGGATAATGAGAAAATGAAACGATCTCAAGATATGAATGTTGATAGAATGGAATGGTAGAACATGATTCTTGTCCATGACTGCAACTTAAGGAGAATTAGGCACACATAGCGATAACGCTGTTGAGGAATCATATGACATGACTATGGTACAATTGTAACATGCGCTTTGGCATACTATTTCTTGTGAACTGGTTTTTTGTACAAAAAAATTCCACACTTTCCTAGTAGCCTTATCAATTGGGGATTTGAACTCGAGACCTATACCATATTCAGAGACGCCCTTGACCACCTTTGATGAGGGCATTGGCACCGCTAGGCACTAGCATTGATTTATATGGGAACTACACTATGCTTTTGAATAACCTTCACATTGTCCCAAAAACTCAAGGATCAAATATGGCTTTCTTACTTTCACTCGTAATTATCATCATTCCCTCATTCCAGATTTTGGGTCAACGATAATAACCTTAGCATGGGCATCTCAATGGCAGTCCATTCTATTATAAGCCACCAAAGTTTCATAAATTAAATGCCTCTCCTGGACTCGTGCTTACCACATCAACTAGGGATTTTGGGGCTGTTTGGCATCGTTCCTCGGGAATGATTTTTCTTATCCTAGGAGCAGAAGAAACAATCTAAACGTGGTTGGCAAGTCATTTTTAGGAAACGATTTTAAGAATCGTCTTGCTTTAGGCACATTTTTTAAGGAACAAAAAAAAGTCACTTTTCATTATCAATTCTGAAAAACACACTTATAATGAACAAGATAAGCATCAAATTTGAGGAGATAGATAATATAATTAAAATTTTGGTATTTTATGATACTTATATATGTGTTGATGATATAATAATATTTAATGCGTAAAACAATTTTATTTATTTTTTCATTTTCTTTTTTTCATCCAAACGTAATTCAGTTATTTCTTTTCTTCATAATTAATTCTAACTGACATTTACCAAATGCATTAACTGTACAAAATTGATTATAAGAATTAATTATTTTTCAGAATGAGAGAAAGGCCAGAATTGATGCTAAACGACCCCTTTCCATCCCCGAAATTCCGAGGTGACTATTAATTAGGAGAATGGCACACTTTATCTCGATATCCTATTCTCATTTTACACTAAGCCAATTCATTTATTGCTTCTTCATAGCATACATTTTGCTCCATAAAAATATAGGTTGTTTAATCATTGTCTTGCAAATTTTTAATCTCATTTTAATTGGGATGTGTCAGTCATGTAACATTCTGAATGCACGTCTCCACTTTACCCATCAATCGCTTCTTCAATGGATAACATCTCTCCATCATTATAAATTAATTGAGTAAAGATAACAAACTTAGTTCCTTTGAATTACCTCTTTGTCAATTATTTTAACAACAGTATCCACCTATATGAATTCTCACTAATATTCCATAAATTTTGCATTGGTAATTATTTTGTATCCCTTAAATTTTAAAGTTGTAGTCAATAATTTAATTTTGTGTTTACTCCTTATTTAGTTTATCTAGTAATATCACATCATCTCCAAATAACATATGCCAAGGGATCTCTTTCGGAATATGTGTTATCAATTCATCTATATAAAAAGATATAGTTCTCATAGGTGACCTTGATATAAATCTATTGTCACAAGGAATACATTTGTCTTGCGTTAATTGTTCTCATAGTAGTTACAGTTCCCTATCTTCTATATTGTTATTACTTAAACTTAATTGTAAGAACATAGAATTGAAAATTTTGAGGAAAATGACTAAAGTGACTAAACACTAAGAATACCTTCCCAAGGTTTCCAAGAAATTGATGAGAGATATGAACAAGAGGCTTGTAACTGGGCTGAAGGGAGGACGAATTCAATACTCCGATCTTCCTGGCTATTCATCACTGCCTAAGGCTTTTGAATTAAAGCATGGGCAACTGCAACCAAGAGGGAGTAGTAGATCGTCGATTGAAGAGACAAGTCAATCAACTTCTACTGAGACTTTCTCTTTTCCTACAAGTTGTTTGTACCTCTCTACAAAAAAAAAAAAAAAGCATCAGAGCAGCCTTATTTTTAAATCTTTTGAAATTATTCCTCCATGATTTGTGGTTCTTCCGCACAAGCGGTGGAGCAAGTGGTTTAATTCGATGCAAAACGAAGAGCCTTACTAGGGCTTGACTTTCTACAAATCTTGAAGATACAGCTAAAGGAACACAAAAGTTTCAATTATGCTATAAGAATGAAAACTTTAACTCAAGGAAAAAAAAAATTATCGTAGACGAATTTAATATCTTCATATTCGGACTTCTCTCTAGGGCATATTATTTAGAGTTAAAATTTCCAAAAAGAAGAGTCGAATTAGTGTTGTCAGAACCGGACCAGACCGGCCGGTCGAACTGGTAGAACCGGGAACCGGTCCCCTAACTAGTTTCAAAAACCCTCAAAACCGAGCATCATTCAGAACCGGGCTATTTAGTGAGAACTGTGGGAATCGGCGGGTTGAACCGGGAACCGATGGTTAGAACCAGTCAGATATGGGTAAAAATTGATTTTAAAAATAAAAATAAAAATAAAGGACACGGTTGAACCGGACCCGGTCAAACCGGGAGCCAGCCACTCAACCGGTTCGATGACCGGTCTAGTTCTGATAACATTGAGTCGAGCAAGGACTGATCTAACAACCAAAGAAGTACTTGAACTGTATATTTGTTTTTAATTAATATAAAAGGTTAGTTATATATATTTAACTAACCTTTTCTAACAATTAATGTACATTACATATAAGTAACAGCTTCGAGCTAGGCTGGGCCAAGCTCAGGCTTTAAGAAACCTAGCCCTAGCACAACCCTAAGAAATATGGGCTTTATTTTTTTAGGCCAGATAATGCCCTATGGGCTCATGGATCGGAGTCAAACTGCACTTTGTCCATGTCGCGCATGTCAAGCTGGGCTACTGGGCCAGTGCGTCCCATTGACCTGGGTAAACATGAAGTTCCCAACTTATTATCGGAATAGGTTTACAATCAACTTTATCATTTCATTCGAAAAATAAAGATATTGAGATTTGAAACTTTAGGTATATTGATGGATATACTATAATCCTTGGTAAAAATCTCTCTTGATAAATTAGTGAACATTTTCAATGTTTTTACTTTTCAGATAGGAAAATCTTATCTATTGATGAGACAAAATTAATATTTATAAAGCTGTTTTTGGTAAGACATTAATGTAGATTCTAAATTGCCTACTTCAAATAGAAAATTCATTGAGATTTAAAAAATCTAGGTATATTGAAGAGATGCCTAATTGAGATACGGTTAGGTATATATATTCATTAATTATATAAACATTACAACCACATTTAAACTTGTAATAACATTTAGTAAATATGAGGAGTTGCTCGTGCTCAACCCAATCCTGATCAGCTTTATAAACGGGTTGAGATTTCTCAAAACAAAAGCGAGCCCGATATTTACAAAGGGCTTGAAAGTTAGCAGTGAAAATACAAAATCACAAGAGAATGGAAATTTATATAAAAAAATTGATTTTATAAAAATAATTAACAAAGAAGGTATATTTACAAGAATAACATTGAGTTTACCTTGGGTTACCTTTTTTCGAGGGAACCTTGGATTAACTTGTTAACATACACGTTAAAATTGCCATATATATATATGTATAACTATTATTCGTCTAAGAAATGAGATTTAAATTGAAATTCCCACTATAGGATTTGTCTTCTTCTACCAATTAAAGCAAAGCATCCCTTCCATGTAGAAGATTCCAAGCACTCCATAACAAATACAATTTAAAGATCCTTATCTCTTTCACAATATAAGATTTTAGATTCGAACCCTTGACACTTCAACTTCACACAAATTACTCAAATGAGGTTAATAATATTCTCTTCTACTACCCTATTAATATGACAGCTTTTCTCTTATAAATTCTTTGTTAATTTGCAACTTCGAAATTTCATCAAACTGATTTTTGCATTCTGTATTTAGTAATTTGTTAGATCCGTAGAAAATGAAATAGCCCACCATGCCAAAATAAAAGATCAATTGGAGATCAAGGCACACGCCGCCATTTGTCCCAGTGGTTGTGTATCTCCCTTTGGGGAGGTGTGACTCGTGTTCGAGTCTTGGTGTGGCCGTTGAGCGCCCACCTTGAGTTCTAACCTCCTAATCCCTAGCAGAAAGAGATAAATGATATAGCTGCCTACAAAAAAAAACGGATATCAAACTGATTTTTTATTACTTATTTAAGAAGTAAAAATAAAGAAAAGAGAAAATAAGTGGAAATACAATAAGAAGGCAGAGTGGGTCAGACGTGGGACGACCCAAAGAGAAAATAATAAAAAGGCTAGGTAGCTTGTAATATTGGGGGGACAAAACGTGATCCTTAGGGTTAGTAGATGTTGTCTCATTGGGAGAGGAGATGGTGTTAATCTACCTTACTCCTTCAAAGCTTATAGTAAGTGTAGGATCACTACAACAAATATGACTTCTAGTGACAAAATTTAAGCGACGGGCTCAAAAAGCATTGCTACAAATGTCTTAAACCAACGGTTATAGGACCGTCACTAAATATCTGTCACTAGAAGTCAAGTCTATATACTAAGTAGCAAATTAGTGAAAAATTAAGACTTTCTTTTAGGGACGGACATTTAAATGTTGCTAATTAGAAAATTAAGTAATTGTTCGTTTTAGGAACGGACATGCAATTGTCGCTAATTAAGAAATTAAGTTGCCACGATGATGATTTTGTGGGTATTAGTTACAACTCTAGCGACAGAAATCAAAACGAGGGAAGCACACATTTTATTAACTTCTCTCGCGCGTGATACAATCCTATCGCGCAATACAACCTCCCACTCTCCCTTTTAAGCAAAGCTCTTCGACTTAAACTCCATTCTCCCGCTCTTTTTGCAGAAGTCCCTTGCTCTCTGATGCCCTCTAGTTGTTGTTGACGTCGTCGTCGCCCTTGGGACCCTAGGAGGGGGATGAATAGGGTCTTGGTAAATTAAAATTTTCTTCTTAATCCCTTAAGCAGAATTTTAATTAATCTAATAACAATAAAATGAAAATTTAACAATTTTATAATCAATGCAACAGTAAATAAAGAGAGGAGAAGAGGAAAGCAAACATAAGATTTGTTATCGAGGTTCGGCCTTCCGCCTACGTCCCTGCCTCAAGCTATCCACTTGAGAATTCAACACGATCCATTTATCACACGATCTTCTTTTGGGTGAAGACCAAACCTGTAGAATCTCAGAACTGAGATCACTAGGCTATGAATAGTGCTATGAATAGTATTTTTCAGGGCCTAAAACCTTGATGTAATTATGGTTTTATGTTTTGAAATGAACTGAGGGTTTTTATTTTTAATGTAAGTGTTTTAGGTATTATGAATGTGTTAAGCTCTTGAGGAGGGTTTTCCTTTATGTTTATGGGAGTTAAAACATAATTGGGAAAAGTTCTAAGGTTGAAAAGGAGGGATATCTAAACATAACCTCAATTTTAGGGAACCTTAGATTTGTTACCGCTTATCGGAATTGAATGATTCTTGAGCCATTAGAAAAATATCGAAACCCTCTTCGATGTTTATGTTTAACACTTTTCCATATTTTAAGTGGAAGTTAGGTCAAATGTTGGTTTCCGAAGACTGGTTTGCAATAAGTAGTCCGAGGAGCAGTCAACTTTAAGTCCAATTTAGACCATTAATCCTTCATAATTAGGATTCAACTATTCGATAAAAAATTGTTTCGCTTTGAATTTTGAGTCTAACACAAGTTGAATCACTTAAATCCAATAAAAAGTTATGGTCAAAACATCAAAGCGGGAAAAGAGAGTTAGATGGGGATCAATCTGGTCAACCACACATAAATCCGGTCGACTGATGCTCACAAATTTTGTATGGGGGGTTTTTTTCATAAGCCCCTACACTATCCGATCGACCGAGTGCAATATCCAGTCGACCAATAATGGCCATTTTAGCCTGTAGCCCACCTTGGGGGATATTTTAAGGATGTTTGAGTCTTTGGTCAAATCCTAAACACCTATATAAAGGCCATTTCATGGCCTAAGGGTTTCACAAACCCTCTAAGAAAATTTTGGAGAGTTTTTAGAGAGAGAGAAGCTAGGGTTTGAACCTAGATTGAAGGTGAAGCATGGTTAGTGCTTCCGAAGTTCGGATCTCGCTTCTCCAACAATTCTCAAGCGAATTAGATCAAGAGATTGATCTCGGAAAGGTAGATACACTCTACTATCTACCCTTGTATTATTTCCTTTAAGAAAAACCATAAATTCTCTCTGTTCTTGAATGGATTGGATGGATGGGAACTATGTGTGTGTAAACTATCCCTATGACAGAAATTCTATGACTAGGCATCTATGGTTAAAGGTTTTCTATGCTTACCATGCTACTCACATGCTTTGTATGCTTACATGACTCGATGAATTCTTATAAGAATGGTTTATTTGGATCATTCATAAGTTTTCTAAGAGTTCTTAAAGCTTTCAAGCTCAAAAGCATTAATAAAGCCAAACTCAGGGTTGGTCATGGATAGGGTATACCTAAGGGTATGTCACATCCAGCTCCAAGAAAAAGTTCAAATTTTCAAAGATCGTTTTACAAGCTGGAAGGATCATAAATGCTCACAAGTCTCAAAGTGATCTAAGTCTCTACGGATCATAAATACTCACATGACTCATAAGAACTCTTAAGGAACTCTAAGAACTCATAAGACTCTGATTCTCATACGAACTCATATGACTCATATGTTTTTAGATTTTATAACGAAAATCATAAGGAAATGGTTTTGGAAACTATGTATCAGGTTTTAAGGATTTCTATGTCTCTATGCCTTGCATGTGAAATGATATTACTAAACTATTAGCTAGTAGCTTGTATACGCTGTGTATTCCATGTTCAGCTGAATTGTTGAGTTGTAGGTCCTGTTGATGATGTACATGCCTCTGAGCCTTAGATTGAGGAGTACTACGATCTCGAGCCTGCCATAGATCATCACCTTGATGAGGGAGTACTAGATAGGTGACCCTATCTAGACTACTATTGAGAGTTCTGAAGAGAGGGCTATGTATTTTGTAAGTGAGGATTCTCAGCTTAAAGGGGTTCGAATGCCCCCTTAGGTCGTTTGAATACCCCCCACGTGTTAGGTCTTCTAACTTGGTATTGCAAGCCCAATATTACCCTATTATAAATACTATCTTTGTATTAAGGTTTCATTAAATTAAGTAAAACGTTTTTTCCAAGAGAGATTGTTTGAGAGGCTAGAAGCCGTTTTATTCTCTTTGCTTTGATTTTAGTGAAGAAGGCAATCTCTCTGTGTACATAGCCTATACTGGGTGTGAACCACGTAAATCCTGTGTGTTCTTGTCTGTTTGTTGTTCTCTCTCAGTAGGTTCCTTTCACCACATCATCATCCTCAAATCATCTTTGTGCCTACTCTAATGCCAATTGAGCTTGGTGCCATAAAAATCACAAATCCACTACATGCTTTGTGTCTACCTTAGGCCTAACTTTATCTATTGAGAGAGTAAGAAATAATACACTATCAGTCACTCCAGTGCTGAAGTTGAGTATCGCGCTCTTGCTATTATTGTTGTCGTTACTTTTTGGATTCGAGTTCTTCTTCATAACCTTGACATTTCTCTCATGTCACATACTCAACTCTTTTACGACATAAGTATTGGATAATCACTATCCTATCACCAAAGAGAGAATCTTCCCCGACAATGGAAACTCGTACGATGGAATGACTGTCCTAATCATACATTTAATCACTATCCTATCACTCTTTGTAATCATCTATATGAGTTGTACACAATCTCATTTCATTGTATATATACAGCAGTCACTAAGGCTGATCAGTCAAGTTTGACAATTATTCTCGTATTCAATTCTCATAATGGCTACCCGCTTTTTCTCTCCCAGGTTTAAAGAATAAGAACCCACCTGCTTGATTTTAAAATACTTTATGTCTCTCTCTCTAAGAAAGTTTTCTTTTTATTTTTTGGGTTAATTATTTATTGACTCTTAGTCCTTGTTTTTGTTTATCCAAGATTTAAATATAGACCCAACCAAACTCTCTCTCTTTATAATTTTTTTTGTGTTAGGTATTCTATGACTTTAATGTGTCAGTTTTGTTTTTTTTAACTTAGAGTGTTTTAGAAGTAATGAAATAAAAATCGTGAACAGGTGGTTTAGTTTAGTTTACCACGCTTAAAGTCCTCTTTGGGCTACTATTTTCAAGAATTAGAGCTAAGTTAGCGCGCATTTTCTATCTTTTGGTTGAAGTGTTTGGAGCTAAAGCTCATTTTTTTGGTTGGTTATCCCAAGGTCAGAAACTAAGACTCACAATAGGCCCGTAATCACACCTCTTGAGTATTCAAACTCCTGCTCAAAAGCTTTTGTATTTTATTTTCTTTTTGGTTCAAATGTCTGAACCCCGGGTCTTATTTTATTTTGGGATTTGATTGGTATAGGTAGACTCGACCAACC